>JAOTRA010000037.1:4424616-4438979 GCA_026260255.1 Pseudolaguvia tuberculata | reverse complement strand
ATATTACACCTCAGGCTGTTCTAATAATAATCCGATCATAGAAACAAAGATGAGTAAGGATCAAACTAGCCTGCTGACTCATCTTTGTTAGGTTTGATCCTCCCTTAAGCTTGAGTCAAGTGGCTGTGTTCATTTTTCCCACATACAAAACAAACTGACTATCATTAATATCTGTTGCTTTTCTTTAATTTCACTCTTCTAGTAATATTAATCTCCATAAATCAGTATTCCTCCGCAATCTGTAGAAAACCGTTTCCACCAGTAAATTAACCATCTGCTATTTTGATAACTGTACAGTATGTATGTTGATATACTGTACATGCATTTACAGCAACTTTATCCTGAGCAACATGCATACAGCTAATTTTTTTTTAAATCCACATAGAGTAAATGGCCTTGCTCAGGGGCCTGGCATTGGCAGGTTGGTGGTGCTGACCATATTCTAATCATCAGTTCAACAACTTAACCACTGAGCTACCACTGCCCCCTAAAACACATGTCTAACAAGTACACTTAAACTCTACTTAAAGTACACGTGTGTTTCTTCAAACTTTTTCCACCATATTTTCCCCCCAAATAGTGTCTATTACAATACAACAAAAAAGTGAAAGATATTTAAACCCCATTTCTGAAAATATTTTCTATATACACAATATGGTTACGGGTGTGAATGAAATTCAGACATCACAGCAGCATGAAATTAAAGTTAGATAACATTTAGCTGAAATGTCAAACTAGTAATTATAAGGAACCTTCTGTTTAATTTAAGCACTTAAAGATACTTAAATCACTTATATTAATTTTCATTATGCGGACCCATGAGATAATATACTGCAATAAATTATGCATGAACTTTTTTCACACACTGTAATTCAGGTATTGGACATGCTACTCGGGTAGCATTGTCTGAGGTATGCAATTTCGATGTAGCCTTAGAATTAGTAGCACAAAACACTGTACTCACCAGCAAAAACCAGCAACAACTACTGACAATGTCAGCTGTTACAAATACATTTGCAGATTTGACATGAAAACATGAACAAGCTGTTGTAGTGAGATTATATAAATGATAGTAAAGAAGGCGAAAATGATCATGCAGGCAAAGAATTTATATAAAAACAGTATTTAATGAGTCCAGATATGCACATGCCTAGGGGAGTACATGCCAGTGTATTTGCCATTAAGCCTGAAGATTCATAGAATAACAGTCTGAGTTGCAGGATCTCAGAAAATGTTACAAAGTCTTTTCATAAAGATCAGAGAATGTACAATTTTATACAGTATTTCAGCAGTTAGAAAAATTAGTTAAATATATACAGATGAACAGAATCTAATTTGCCACTTGTAAACCTAGTGCATTCTCGCTTCTCTGTACAATGCCTTTCACCCAAAAGGAAAAAAAGTGCTCTATAGTATAGATAGGACCAATGGAAACTGAGCAGCTTGTATTGTTAATTATGTTAATCCACATCTCAGGCTCAGTTGTATCAGCAAAATTTCTTAAATAATTAGCAAGAAAAAAAAGGGTCAGGATGGCCCGAACACAAAAAACACCTCTCGCTTCGAACACTATCAAAGCATTGACAGCAGGAACAACGAGAGCACCATTGGCAATAAGGTGCACATCATCGAGGAGCTGCCGAGTGTGACTGAAGAATACATCAAGCACACAATGTGCCAGGTAAACAAAAAGATACACAAATTGCCAAGAAGAGAAAAAAATAAGTAGGAGGATATTGTAGAAAAGCATATTGGATGTGTGGGGATGTGATGATCCATCCATATCCAAGACCAGGCACAATGACACACAACAAACAGAGAAAGGAAGAGGAGAATGGGAGGGGAAAGAGAGAGAGAGAAGAAACAAGAGAAATAACAGTCAAAACCACAGAAATAAAGTTTGGAAAATAACAAAAAAGTGAACTGATGTTACAGTGGAAAGCAGAGTGAAGAAAAGTAGCGTCCAAGGTTAATGTTCACATATGGGCATGATAAGGAGGTGAGGAAAGTGACTGATGCTTGAATATTAGCCTGGTTTTAGAGCATTGTTCATCACAGACAGACCTGGATTTTATAGAGGTTATTCAACCCTTAAAAGATAAGGAAAATATAAAAAAATTAAGAATTTTAATTGAAAAATTACAGAAACAAAAGACTAATACATGGGAAAGAAGTGATAATAAAACAGTAGAATTTTTTAATAAATTGAATCCGACCATTACATTTATTATGTCAAATACAAAAAGGATACACGAATTTGGACAGTTATAAATAAAATCTAGGTTAGAAGGAAAAAAGGAAACTCCTTCAGGTCTGCAAGTGGGGCACAGAGCTCTAGAAAGAAGCACTAAGCTGCACATGACATATGGCACCTGGATCCTGTTCCACCAAAGTCCACAATGATGTGTTGCTTATTAAAACCCAATAGACAGAAACTTGGCTATGAAGCGGATTTAGGATTAAATGTACCCAATCCTTAGTTTGGGATTTCAAACCTGAGAATGAGAATGCATGTTATCCAAAATTATTTTGAAAGGAATGTTAAGATGTTTGGAAGTGGTAGGTCAGTGGTTATTGGGCGGATATTTGGAAGATCAGGATACAGGGCTGGACGATTGATTTTGAGACTAGGGTTAGGGTTAGGGTAAAATGAAAAATGACTCAAACAGAAAGTTGTAAGTTTAAAATAATTAAAAAAAATATGCAAAAGATTAATCATAGAAAATGATTTTACCTGAAGTAAAATGTTCAGTTAATCAAAGTTTTCATTTTATATATGTATATCGCCCAAAGCTAATGCCTAGTTGGTTTAAAAATAATGGGAATTAAATTTGGCCTTTCGCCACGGCACAAATAAACCTTTAACTAATAATACATTTCAAAATAAGAATATTTGTAATATCATTTGTATTCACTCAATAAAATATTCCAGTTGTTTAAAGCCATTCGCTATTCTAAATTGAAATTCTATTATATTATTGGTCTCTCATTTATCTTAATTCTATTTAATAATATTATAACACATTTAAACCAATTTACATCCATACACATACTCATGGACTGTAGTCTCTTTCGTTTAGCGTTATTCTAGGACAGGATCAGTGGATCATCAGTGCCACACCACAATCATAAATTAATCATTTATGATAATGCAGTTGCAAAGCCTTATTGTTACATACGTGCATGTGTTAAGTCATTAAGCCCTAAAAATTATTAGGGACATCAGACTGGGTGGATTTGGGTGAATAGGTTTGGTATGTCAATGTTCCAGTTTAGTATACAGATTCAGATTACTCCATTTCAGTGGTTAATATTTTGGACTGCTAACCAGAAGATTGTGGGTTTAATTCCCAGCATTACTATTAGGCCCCTGATTAAACCCTAATTGATCAATTGGATGAATTATATATGAATATATACATATAATTCCCACACACCCTGTAAAATTAGAAAGATGCACTAAAACCTGCATAGGATAGGTTAAAACAGTGGTTTGCCATTTTGGATTTACATGCTTTACATGGATGTGGAACACACTAAAGTTTTTCTTATGACGTACCATGGTTTGAGAGGCAGTGGGTAAACGTGATTTTTACCTTTATAAAACCCAAGTTCTGGGTTTTATACTGTTCTTTTCTGAAAAGGCTTTCCACTAGATTTAGAAGTGGTACTGTAGGTATTAGTTTTTATCAGCTTCCTGAGATGACATTGCATCTCATGTTTATTTAGTGGGATTGAGGACGAGGCACCTTCACAATCATTCTACTGGAACTATAGCAAATGGGGCACAGGGGCATTATCATACTGGAACAGTGTCCCACTGGACCTCAGAGTTTGAGTGTTAGACAAGTGTAAAACTACAGCTTACAAAGTGTGCTTTCATGTGTGTAATAAAAGTTTGGGGATGAACCCCACATTAAAATGAATAAGAAGACTATACAAATGCAGATGTAAACAGCTGTAACCTGTGAATAAAATGTAGTGTAAAGATTCTTATAGTTTCCCTAGTCATATTTTTTAGTAGTTTATGTTTGCAATATGAAACACAAACTGGTGTTTTAATTATCTTTACTAAGTGGTATTTGTGTGGTGCTTTTACACTAGACTTTGGACAAATCAAAATGTATTTCAAAGTGAAAGTATTGCAGATGTAGGTTTATAAGTCATCTGAGTTAAACGAAGGCAACAGCAGCAAAGACTCTTAGTGGTGATACAGTGGTTAAGCTGCTAATTGGAGGATCAGGCTTGATTCCCAGCAACACTGAATTGCTACTGCTGGGCCCCTGAGAAACAACCTCAACTTGCTCAGAGGATGTAAATAAGTCTAAATATATCTAAATCTACTTTTATGTTATACCCTTTTCTATCCTTATACTTAAAACATTGCTTGATAACTATAAATATTTAACTACAAAGTATAAAAGAGAATTTTACTTCCTAGAAGTAAAGAAGGTCTTCCTAGTCCTTTGCATTGTACAATAGTGCAGGATAGCCGAGCTCTGAAGGAAAAGGTCTTAGCATATTAGAGAAGAAGATTTAAATGATGAACCTGTTTTTCTTATTGAAATATACTACCAACAGACCCAGAAAATATGTTCAGTTAAGCTTCAAAAATCTAATTTCTATAGATACCGCTGGGGATCCTCAACAGATATTTGACTATGAGAATCTGTTATTGGCATGCTTCTCAAGAAGAGGTATAAGAGTGAAACACTTTCCTCCTGCTGGGACACAGAATGCATACTTCCGAGTTTCCTACATCTACAGAGCTCTCCCAGAGTGTTAACAAGAAAAGCTCTCAGGACTATGCTACACCAGATGCTCCTTAGGTTCAAATGAGTCAAGTGAGGCCAATTGTGACCTCTGCTTTTTTAATCGGGCTAAACTTACAGAAGAAAAAAAACCTCCATTGATCTTTGAAGGTCAGATTTCCCCAAAATATTACTTTCTGTAATGATCTGGTCTTATGGCAGAGCTGTGATTCACTGATCTACCTAGCTTCATGGCTGGTGAGAAATTGAAGAGTGACTCAGGGTGCATTCACACTCATTTTTTGTTAGATTGAATTTGCAATATTTAATTGCTTGTTTAGTGCAGTTCATCTATATAAGTATGAATACTTATATCCGTATCCTTGTGCCCACCAGACAAGTAAACCAAAATCAGGATGTGACGTGACAGGATGCAACCCAAATACAATTCTGACTGTGTAGCGTTGATTCGGATGACACAAAATATACGTTATAAAAGCTGACCAATCAGATTGTGAAAGGATTACTATGTTTTTGGTTTTGTTAATTTTAGGTTTAATGTCAAAAATGTACTTGTAAACGCTATGCAGATTAGGACCAAATCATTTTCCTTTTTGGTCAGGACCAAATAAATCAAAGTTTGATCACACCTTAAGACAACTTTAATAGAACTAAAGCTTGAGCATCAAGAGCAGGATCAATAATAGAAGGACCCCACCGTGATACTGCAGCATGTCTTAATGCCCCGCCAGGGTTATATTATTAGAAATAATATCAGTTCTCTGCAGACGTATACTGCGTTAATAAAAGTATACATAATGCCCAAATAACGGATGACCAGCTGCTTGCCATGACTAACTATGCATCACAGCAGAAGCGGCCAAAGAACGAGTGAAAAAAGTGACTTCTCACTGCATTCATGTACTTGCTGCTATAACTGCTCTGTGTCAGCTGTTAATGTGAGTCAATATGCGCAGAAGCGAAGGATGGATGGACAAATGGATTGATGGATGAATGGTAAGGAAAAATAAAAGTGCAGGAGAAAAAGAAACTAACCTGGAGTTGTGGAAGGCTCAGAAGCCGTGCGGAAGTTTAGTGAACCAGGCTGCGACTTGCCCTGCTGATTCTCAGCCACCACAGTCACATCATACTCTGTGTTCCAGTCCAGGCCACTGAGAATTACATGTCCACTTGTGCTAGAGACACGGAGCTCATCTTTCCAGGCCAAATCCTCTCTCTATATTAACAAATCAATAACAAATCACAGACCAAAAATTCTTTCAAATAATTTGATAGCATTGCATCTGTCAAGTGTATGTTAGGCTAGGTGTGATAGTCAGTGTTGACTGTAGCTATGTGATGTCCCACAGCGGCAGAGCTCCACCATTATTCTGACACAGCACACAGAGTGACAAATTTTATTTATCATTTGATAATAGCTAATTCAAAAGTGGCAGTTAATTATTATTTGCTAATTAACAACAGAAAAAAAGCAAGGTAGAGATGGAAACTCAAACCAACAAACCCCAGTCCAAATTCTGATTATATTAGAATGCATACCATAACCTTTATACATTTTTTTCTGTTACAATTGTTCTTATTAAAATGTTCTTTCTATATTTTATCCAGGGGAGCCCACTGTAATTGCTTGGTTTTGCTCGGTATCGAACCCTAGTCTTTGCGTAACAGTCCAATTTCAACCCTGGTCTTTTTCTGTAACCTTAACCAGTTGCATGAGCGTTCATGGCATGATTCCTGTCTGTGTTCAAGGACTTTTAGTTTGTAGTTCTCTGCCCCATTGTCATATTGTTTCCTCTGCATTTCCCTGCTGCTTTGCTCCTTTGTTTGTTGCCATGGACACTAACTTGACCACACCCATTCTCTTATTAGTTTTATAAGCATTCAGCAGGTCATTGTTATCTCTGAGTATTTATACCCAATTGTGGTTCAGTTCTTGTGGCTAAGTACTCAAATAAAAGTAAAATATTCATTCTATTCTAAAGTGACTCTAGTAGTAATAATAAATGAAGAGAAAATACTCGATGCAAAAAAAGTGTGTAAAATTCACCCTAAAAGTCCATTATCATAAACCCACAAGATGTTTTCTCAGGTTGAAGCTGGAATTCCTGTAAACTGATGTCGACTTGTTTTGGTGTACATAGAAAGCACATTATATAACTGTTCTATTTTTTTCATTGGAGTGAAAACAAAAAAGATTGTGTCTGTGGGTGTCTCTACTAATATTCTCGCTTCTTCTCCCTCTTTGCACAGGCTTCACAGGCACAGGCTTTAGCTCCGAAGACTTGCTAACTATTTAACGGTTACCTATAATGCTAACTAACTAATTCATTCATATTCTTACCTGCTTATTCCCTAATACAGGGTCACAGGGGAGCTGGTGTCTATCCCAGGTCATATAGGGCGAAAGGCGGGTTTACACCCTGGACGGGTCGCCAGTCCATCGCAGGGCAACACATAGACAAACAATTATTCACACACACACATTCACTCCTATGGACAATTTAGAATCACCAATCAACCTAATAGGCATATTTTTGGACTGTGGGAGGAAACCGGTGTACCGTGAGGAACCCCATGCAAGCGCATGAAAAACATGCAAACTCTGTACAAAAAGATCCCCGGCCTGGGATTTGAACCAAGGACCTTCTTGTTGTGAAGCCGTGCCACCCTAACTAACTAACTGACTAAGTAATTATTGAAGCTGAATTTTGATGATTGAAATTTCATGGTAACAGTAAAATGTTATTAAATGTACAAACCCGATTCCAAAAAAGTTGGGACACGGAACAAATTTGAATAAAAACAGAATGCAATGAAGAAGAATTTTATATATATAATTTAGTTTGATCTTTGCTGCTTTACGACCAAATGTCTGTCTGTGGATTACTGAATAAACTGAGCTACTGCAACATAGTCCCGGAAAAGATTGATTCGTTTTACATATATGTGTGTGTGTGTGTGTGTGTGTCTGATGGAATTCTTCATACAGAATGGGTATACGCTGTTAAATTTTGAATCAGAATATTTTGCATTAAGTTGATACTAATACGTTAAATAATATGTGAAGAATCCAATTACGTCTTCTGTATTTCTGGTATTATCCAAAAAGTGTCACTTTTTTAGTCCACTAACTGCATCCTAGGCTGAGAAATATATGTTGATACTTACGGCTTTGTACCGGATGAGGTAGTGTGTGATAGGAGAGCCTCCATCATCCTGCTTGATCCACTTGACCTTAAATGTGTTGCCTTTGGACTGTAGTGCTCCCTCCATTTTTGGAGGACTGGGTTCCCCTGGAAACACATGGCAAAAATATTTATTAGCAGAGAAACATAATACAAATACCTCATGAATGTATGCATATTGTATACAAAAAAAGCATGCTTAATACAACTGTTATTTATAAGACATCTGTTTCTGATGATTTGGATATGATCTTTAGTGCTAAATCAGTAATGTATAGTTCAGTGTACTAAACCTTTATTGTGTGTAATAGATGCTAAGCTATAAACTGAGCGGCTGAGCACACTACTGTAGGAAATGGCAATAATTATTGAACTATAGTTTACAAGCTTAGCCTAAATGTATGGCAGCCTGTTCACACAAGGGCATTTTTGAGATGTTCTACATCACAGGTGCTTCTTTTGCAACTGATCAAGTAAATTTGATAAAAAATGCTTAGTACAAGCTATAAATTGAGAGAATATTTGAATCATTATTTTTTAGTCTGCAGTGTTTTGCTTCAGTGACTATATTCATTCCAGCTGTTACAAACTCTAGATGCTTCTGCCAAAACTTGTGATCCGTTTAATATCAAATTGCTCACATAGTAGTTTACATTTAAATAGATACAACAGGTTTTAGCAATATTGGATTTAATTTTTTAATGTCTCACTACTGTTTATATATCTCCTTTCGGCTGCTTCCTTCACCACATCCATAAACCTCCTCTTTTCCTCCTGCCCGGCACCTCTATCCTCAGGATTCTCCTACCAATATACTTTATGACCCTCCTCTGCACATGTCCAACCATCTCAACCTAGCCTCCCTCACCTTGTTTCCAAAACATCCTACATGCGCCGTTCCTCTAATAAACTATTTTCTAATCCTGTCCATCTTTGTCACCCCCAATGAAAATCTCAGCATCTTCAACTCTGCTACCTCCAGCTCTGCCTACTGTCTTTTTGACAACGTTACTGTCTCTAAACCGTACAACATCACAGGTCTCACTACACTCATATAAACTTTCCCTTTCACTCAAGCCAAAACTCGTGTATCACAAATCACTCCTGCCACTCTTTTCCATCTGTTCCACCCTGCCTGAACTCTTTTCTTCACTTCTCTTCTCTAACGCACTCTCTATTACACACACACACACACACACACACACACACACACACACACACACACACACACACACATATATATACACACACACTGTAAGTTATGAAGTATCTAAATCTTCTAAATGTAGTTAAGTTTATTTTGTTTTTTGCCTATAGCTGAAGTTCTACCTTTTTGGCTGTGCCCAAAAGTGTGGGAAATCGCATTTAAAATGAACTGAGTTATATTATATAACATACATGATCTGATTACAAGTTTAAGAGATTAGGTTAATATAATCTGGTTTACTACGGTGCTTAACTAATACAATCACACATTTAACTGTGTGAAATTCTACTTGGCTATCATGATTCAGATTCATATTCAGATAAATTAATGATTTGCACACATTTTACCAGAATTAGGCATGACATCCAAGACCGCTACACACATCATTGATCATATATGTATATTTGTAAGTAAATAAATTACACAAATCATAAGCAGCTGTTTTTGTGATATTGGAGTATCTGTAACATAGACATCTATGGCATTGTGTGTAATGGTGAAAAAGGAGAGTAACGTCTCTTTCATGGACCGTCTATTATAATCCATTAGTTTAATGACCCATGGACGCTAATTTGATTCCCTACATTGGTTGGATGTTACAGAATGACATTTAACAACATTAGCAAAGGCTTCATGTATAAAGACTTTGCCTGAACTGACAGGGTTGAATAATGAAGGCCTTTAAGCCATATTAGCAGTGATTTGCTACACTTGTGTAAAAAAAAACAACAGAATGTCTCATTTAATCCAGTTTTGTCATATTGCCTAAGGTGTAGTTTTTCTGATGACGATCGTGATTTTAGCAGCACGTCATGTTTACAAGCGAATCCCTGGTGTTGAGTAAATACCTGCAGTTCTGAATTAATTAACACTTCCAGTGTGAATGGACGCCTACACTATTTAGACGTCTCTGGGTCGAGCTTACAAAATGCTGCATATATTAGAAAAATTCCCTGGTTGTTAATTTATCAGTTAGGATTTTGCTGTGCGAATGAAAGACATTTGGAAATGAAGTTGATAGCTGAATTCTTAGTCTGTGCTCAGGTAATAATAGAATATGGACGAAGCTGTAAGGCAAAGACATCATTAGACTATGACACAAATGTACAGTAGCTGTTGTATCCTCCATTAAAGCACCCGTGCCATTTTTTATAATCCAAAAATCACATTCTTTATGCCACATTTGCATTTATTTTTTAGATAATACATTTCTTCAGACTGTAGACAATCTGAAGAAATTGTAAGGAATAAAGAAATATAATTTTGAGGTCAATAATAAACATTATTCTTTATAAACAGCCACAAAAAACATTAATGCAAAAATAAATTAGACTTTAATGGAATACTGCTGCCTTTTAGGTCTACCCATGCACACAGGCCTTGATTTACTAAGAGTAAATATTTGATGCTAATTAGTACTAATAAAGATGCAGCTGACAAAATGGATGATTTAGTTAGTATAACGAACAACACCAAGAATTAATGTTAACTAGAATCAACCACAGTAAACGAGTGGAATGCAGCCAACTTTTGAAAATCCATCTTGGTTTTGATTGATTTTTAATCTTCATTAGCGTTCGTTGCTACAGATATAAACAGTACAGCTTAAGCCTAACGGTGCTGGATGTATTAGACACCTAAGTTTGAGATTGCAAATAAAGACAAAATCTGGACACATGCAACTACAGAAACACACTGCAAACACAAAAACAAGCTGGCAATACGGACTCATACTGTAAATGTAACGACGCGGTGAGCACAGAGAAAGCAGCCGGATCCATTTTGCAGTGAAGGGTGACGTTTAATAGTGAAGGGGTGCAGAGGTAGATATACAGGGGAACACAAAACAAATAAACAAAACACAAAGACCAAACATATAACGAGAACCCACACACATCCCAAGTCCCAAAGTTCAAAAATATCCTCAGTCAAGAGATACCACATGTAACTCAAATAACGCAGAGCATCAACAATCACCCACACCTGCGCTTACCGGCGCATCACCTTAAATATTGCGTCATCGCCCTGGCAACCTAGTTGCCCAAGACGACGACGCCAAACATGTCCGTAATGTTTTGACCGCCGCAGCAGCGTGGGGGGCGGAGCCCAGTTCGAACAAATGACCCAAATGAGATTTTTCATCAGACTCATCTGAACAATAAAAGAACATGACAAATGCTTATAATCACCTAAGAGGTTTTTCGGTTTTGTTTATTTTGTTTTTATTATTTTAAGATGCAGTGTGTTGAAACTCTCTTACCCAGCATATATGTTACACTTTACATCAATGAATTCTACTACTTTAAAAAGGAAGTCTTATTTACACAATAAATTGCACTATTAGTCCCAAATTCAGTGACTAGTTTTCATGAGATGTGACATTTTATTCATAGGCCATACTATCTAGCATATTGAGACAGCATACATTAATTTACAAATTAGCGATGTGAACCATTAGTAAATCAGGATGTAGCAAAATATAGGAGAAATGGAATAAAATATTGAAGATAATTTAGATGCCTATACGAATATATACGAATAGCCATAAGTGGGATCTAATATTGATTTGCTAGAGGGGTTCATTTGCATATCGAAGATTTCAGCAAGGGAAAATTGAAATAATGATTAACAAGAGCTAGCTTCAGCAATCCTGCAAAACAGCACAGGATAAATAGAAAGCATGTATCATCTTTCAAATCTGTGCTGCCCAAAATGTTTATAGCAGCATTAAAAACAAGAGAGGATGTTCCTAGGTCATCCACCAGGCACTGCCTTTGGGGAATTGTTTTCAGCTCCAGAGCCTTTCAAGTCGATTTTCATGGTTGGAAGGACAACAATAAATCATTTTATTCCAGCTCCCGTATTCTCTTTAGATAATATTCAAAGCAGTCGGAACATAGCACTTGCTCAAGGGAAGTGTGTCAAAAAATGGGCGCTGGATGGATTTTCTCTTTGAGTTGACTGAGGAATTTTTTGGTTTAGCTTTGAGGTATTGGAAAGCGAGATAGAGAGAGAGAGCACAATTCAACAATCCTGACTAGGAGTGACTAATCCTACTTCTGAAAGCAGCAGAGCGAGAATAGAACATTTACCTTCTGTTCATCAGAGTGGACGACATCCGTGGCACCATGCAAGCCACATGACAAAAGGCAGACACACATGATTGGTTGAAAGGAAATTGGAAGTCACATGAAAAAAAAAAAGATGATGTGATTATGGACAAGAAATTACAGTGTCAGGATGTTAGAGACAGTTAACACAATTACACAAAGACATGAATCACATTAAAACAAAAGGCAATCTAAGGAAATATCAATCAAAACAAGCAGAGCTCCCTCAGATTGGCACAGATAAATATGTTTATTCTCAATGTCACCATCTCTGTTTGAAGCCTGCAATTACAGGCATTATTTTATAAACATGGATTTTGCATGGCTCCAGCAATACTCCTCTGTGTGGAAGAATCAAATATTTTACAGTGTGTGTCGGTTGTCATTCACCTCTAATAAAATAAAAGGCTCCAAATTTGGAAACAATCTCATCTAAACAAGGAAGGCAACAAGTCGGACACTTTTGTTATAAATAACTGTAAAAAGCAGTTATTCATTTAATTGAATGATTATCATATATCATATCGAAACATGCATATTGTTTTTATTGCTCCCAAACAAATATTGCATAACTGTGTGTTTAGTGTGTATTTGCATTGTCATCCTTGCATGTGATTTAGACGATTTTTTTAGGCCTACCAATATGACTTAATGATGAATAAAAAACCTATCAGTACTACTGAAATTATAAAAATATATAATATAATATTTTAATAGTTTTTAAATCAGCCTAAACTTGTTATTTATTTACAATAATTTATACCCAAAGAAGATACAAACTGCAGCGGTAAAATTTTAGTCTTGCGTAAAAACACTATATATTTACAAATTTTAGTTCGTTTATACATATTTTTAACATACCATTACATAGTAATACGTATTACAACTCTTGGCACAGCTGTTAAGTTGTTAAATGCTCAGATATATAAAAAAGAGATGCAAGTTGCTTAGAAAAAAGATGTCTGCCAAATTCCATAAAAGTAAATGCATGTGAAGTATTAGTCTTATTCCTGTAATATCGTACTCCTGTAACATCATGAAAAAGCTTTCTATCTCAAAAGTTGGTGTAGCTTTGGTCATTTGCCATTTTAGCCACAGACTAAAGCACAGTTTATACATTAATGTCAGGTCTGGAGGTTACAGATGCAGTCCATTACAACTTATCCAGAAAGTGTGGAGTGTAGGGTTGAGTTCTTCCGGTTTGGCCTTGATGAACCAGGTCTTTATTTAACTTGCTGTTTTTACAGGGGTATTGCAAATGAAGGCAATAGTAATTCTATAGCATTTACCCAACTGTGTGCTTTAAAAAAAGGCAACAGTTTCTGGAGAAATCACATATGGCTGTCTACAAGCTTTTGATTAAATAGAGTATGACTAGGGGATGGTCTACTGCTGGACTAAAACCCGATACAGAGCAAGCAATGAATTTAATCAAATTGATATATTAGTAGATCTGTAGAAACTGGGTATGATTGTTTATGATTTATGAACATAGGAAACTCATTATGATATTTATAGACCTCATATACGCTACAATACTATTTTCTACTGTATGCAAGCTCATAATCATTTTATTCATTAATGGGTTTTTGCCCACCTTTTTCAGACTTCCACTTCAGTCCAGGGTGGATAATTTACGTCATTATATTAATTTGGTTTGATTTATACAATAACAGTTTACACAACAAAACATATATGAGTAAACAATTTTTGGGAAAAAATAAATGATATCCAGGTTTCTAAACTTGTTAATTTAGGAACATGTGAAAAAGTCTGAAAACTTTTAATGCAAATTAAAAGTGAAACATAAGCCTGAGTCATCTACTTGTAGGAAAAGCAACCTGAGGGAATCTGGCAAGGAAGGAAAGCGGATGAGCAAAACAAACAAACCCGATACAAAAAAAATTAGGACACTGTACAATTGAACAGAATGCATTGATGTGAAAGTTTCAAATTTCAATATTTTATTCAGTGTATAATAGTTGTCTGTAGGATGGCTTTGGAGCTTAGGGAGAAGAGGAAGAGAGAGAGGACAGAAAAGAGAATAAGATGGTGGAAGCTGAAGGAGGAAGACTGTAGTGTGAGATTC
>JAOTRA010000037.1:4400430-4422292 GCA_026260255.1 Pseudolaguvia tuberculata | reverse complement strand
AACAGTAGCCCAATTTCCACCGGTACCCTGTCGGCTAACAGTACATGTGGCGGTCGTTGTTAACCCGGGCCACGACCAATCCGGTATTAGATTCTTATTTGTGATCCGCATATTTGATTTGGAGCAGTTTTATGCTGGATGCCCTTCCTAACGCAACCCTCCCTTTATCCGGGCTTGAGACCAGCACTAAGAATGTGCTGGCTTGTGCAACCCTAATGGCTAATGTTCAAACATAGTAAATTATTTATTATATTATTTAATTCATTCATTCATTAATTAATTAATCTTCTTACAGGTTTATTCCCTAATTCTGGGTCACAGGGTCTGCTGGTGCCCATCCCAGCACACATAGGGCGAGACGCAGGGGTACTCACTGGACAGGTCACCAGTCCAGGGCCAGACATAGATGAACAACCACTTACACACATTCAATTCTATGGGCAATTTAGAATCACCAATCAACCTAATGTACATATCTTTTGGACGGTGGGAGGAAACCGGAGCTCCCGGAGAAAACCCACGCAAGCGCTGGGAGAACATGCAAACTCTGGACAGAAAGCTCTTCGGTCCGGGAATGGAACCCAGGACCTTCTTGTGTGTGCTATCTACTACGCCACCCTGATTAATTTATTTTACATAATTAACATAATCCATGATTTTGCAGTGTAAAAAAGTAGTGTTTTTTGTTGATCATTATTACATTCAATGCTATGTTGCAGAAACAAGTTAGTTCCTGTCGTTACATGCAGCCAAATATTGACTTGTTCTCTAAAAATAAGTGATTCTTCAATATTCATTTATCCCAAAAACAGTGCAAATGTATAGCTGTCATACTTGCACAAGTTAATCTGCACATTTTTGTGTCAGCCCCTGTATACAATCGGTTATCCTGTATACAATCAATCGGTTATCCCATTTTTGTATCCGCACCTGTATACAAAAAACCTGTATACGGTTGTCTTTTGATTGTATCCTGATTTAATATGATATAATGAAAATAATATTTATTATTAGTTTTTTACATTTTGGCCTATATTATATTATATTATATTATATTATATTATATTATATTCTGTTGCTGCTCACGCAATGTCAATGTTTTTTCTGGTTTTTATTTATGTATTTTTTCCTACAATTGCATTTACCTTTTGTTTCTCACACTTTATATGACAACCAAGATTTTTTAAACAATTTTAAAGAATATCCTTTAAATGCAGAGTGAATTACATATTTTGTTGTCAAATGTCCACAATATACATTTACACAGTATACAGACTATTATGCAAATGATCATATAAAGATAACGGTTTTATTATTATCTACACTTGTATTACGCTACCCAGGTACTGAATGACTGGCCTGCAAAACAGTTCTATTTACTAAAAGATAGCGAGTTATTGATCTGCTTTCTTCACTGTACAAATGTTCAGAGAGCTTCAGAAATATTTAACGAGGCAGACAAACGTTTACTTTGAAGTAAAGTTAAATTTTGTTAAAACATTCCTCAGGAAAGCAGCAGTTTAGTCTAGGTGATATATTCTTTTCACTAAGGTTACAAAATTGTCACAAATCGAGTTACTTCTGCTGGTTGTCAAAAACACTTGTACTTCTACCTATTCCTTGATTATATTTTTTTTCGAATGGATGAACACACTGACATGTTAACAGAATCTGTGTCTGGCCTGTCTCTGCTAACCATCTGTTCTTATTATGCACTATATCTTGTTTAGAAGTAATTTGTGCAATTCAGCGTTATTGGCTTTATGCTAACTGTATACATCAAATTTTAATACTGTACCATGCAGTTTCAAAATAAATGCAGACTTAGTCAAAACTACGCACAAATAGAGCAAACCCAGATTGAGAAAACACGGATCAAAACTAGGGTTTAACAAGAAATGCAAAACAAAAAAACTAATTCAGTAGAGTATATAAATCAAAGACCCTTTAGGGGTTGCCACAGCGGATAACCATGATCCGCACATTCAACCTGGCAGAGTTTTACGCTGGACGCCCTTTCTAACGCAACCCTCCCATTTATCCGGGCTTGGGACTGGCACTAAGGGTGCACTGACTTGTGCAACAATAATGGCTGGGATTCTGCCTAACATACATGGTGGATGTGACACAACGCTTTAAATATATAGCAAGGCAAAGAGGGAAGGCAGAAGAGATGATTACTATCAGAATACAACCAGGTGTCAAGATGGGAGAGGGGACCAGCCATTTATCAAAATATTACACCTGGCAAGATAGGAAGAGAAAAAAATCAAGAGAAGACGCATGCATGCCGTAGCTCTGTCAAATAGTTTTTCATAAAAAATACACTGTCCTTGTTCTAGAGAAACCTTTTGAACATATTCTATGGAGGAAAATAAACCCCAAGCCAAATGGGTTGTTGCTTTAGAGTTTATAATGATCTTAAAATGTGTGATTCTATAAAATGTACCCTGTTAACTTAAGTTAATTTTATCTTACAAAAGTAACACAGTCCAATTAGATAAATGTATCAAAAAGACATTACTTTTAAAACCGACTAGTGTTGCAGGTCATACAGTTTTTACTACTGAGCTGCCAATAGGGGAGTAGTGGATAGCACGGTCGCCTCACAACAAGAAGGTCCCGGGTTTTTTTCCCGGGTGGGGGTCTTTCTGTGCGGAGTTAGCAAGTTCTCCCTGAGTGGGTTTCCCCGCATACTACGGTTTCCAAAACATGTACATTAAGCGGATTTGTGAGTCTAAATTAGCCATAAAATCCCAGCCGTTAGGGTGCAGTCTTAGTGCCGGTTCCAAGCCCGGATAAATGCGAGGGTTGCGTTAGAAAGGGCATAGCATAAAACCACGCCACGTCAAATGTGACAAGGACTACTGAGCTGACAATGGTAGAAATGACGGTTTATTTTAGTACCATCTTTGACTTCATAGACGCGCTGGACCCAGTTGTTTCTGCCTGCCGTTCTCCACTCTGCACGGTACTTGAGCACAGGAACTCCTCCAGAAGATTCCGGTTTATCAAACAGTACCTCAGCTGTGCTTGAGTAGGGTTGCACTTGAGTAAAGATTGGAGCTGAGGGAACGTCTACGTTCCAAGAGAGGAGAAAAAGAGGCATTGTATATTATTTGTTGCAAAAACTGCTTTCAGTTATAATAGAAACAGATGATGAAACATTCTGTAACCGCTTAGAGACCCCTTAGGGATGACAAAGAATTGTATGTAAAGGTCATGCCACAGAGAACAAGACAGACCAGCCTGAATCAGGATGAACTCTTTGGACTCTGTCCCAATCTCATTAGAAGCAGTGCAGTTGTAGCTGCCAAAGTCGTTCTGGGAGTCTGGGTTAACCTGTGGTGGATTACGAGCAAATGCATTAACATTACAAATCCTAATCAGCTATTCTATTACCTTTATTTACAGCTAACTATGGACTTTCTCTTTTCAATAATTAATCAGTAAAACCATCTCATAAATAACAACCATACAGCTACAGATCATTGCCTTTATTAAATGTGGAGTATGGATGTGTCTTTTACCTGCAGAAAGCTGGCAGTGGAGGTGGTATAAATTTTGACGTTGCTGGAGTTGGTGTTGGGAAGCTGGAGACCATCTCGCAGCCACATGATAGACACATCTCTAGGGTGAGCCAAGATCTGGCAGCTGATGTTGGCAGGATTTCCCTCCCATGTGTAAACTGCCACTGAGCCCAGGATTTTTGGTGCGTCTGGCATAGACAGAGGAAGAAAGTGAAAATAACTAAGCAAAATAAAAGATCCATTTAAATCAAAACGATGGAAGATGAACGATGAAAAATCCTTTAAAATATTGATTCCCTGTGTTTGGAATTTAAAGCTGTTTGCTAAAGAAAGTGGAACACTTTTATATATAGACGGTTATATCAACTGTTTCCCCCTCGACAAAATTGTCTAAAGAGGAATGGGAGAGAGATTTGAATTTGAATCTTCATGTAGATTTGGGGGTAGCATGTTGGCCTAGTAATTAACACTGTCGCGTCACAGCAAGAAGGTCCCAGGTTCGATTCTCGGGAAATTGAAATTTGCATGTTCTTACTGCGCTTGCATGGGTTTTCTCAGTATACTCTGGGTTTCCTCCCACAGTCCAAAAAAATGTACAGTAGATGATTGGTGATCCTAAATTGCCTTTCACCCTATCTGCGCAAAGAGTTAGGGAATAAGCAGATTAGAAGATGAATAAATGAATGAATGAAGTGCTTCCAAATATTCTTAATGAAGATTTGTAACCAGACCCAATGTTAATTTTTAATTAGAGAATTCCAGTTATATACATTTACTGACTAATGCTCAACATAATTTTCTTTCAGAGTAGTTAAAAAGGAATTGATGTCCAATCTACAACTGGAATGTTCCAAATTTCTTACATGTAAAAGATAACATTGGACAGTTTTATGAGATTTGGGAATATTTCTTCTGCTATCTAATTAGGAATTACGTTTCTTAAAGACCTAATATGGAAAAGCTAATTTAATATTTACATTTAAAGCATTATGCAGACACTTTTATCCAGAGCGACATTTTCTAATCAGTTTTTTTTACAACTGAGCAATTTTTTAAGGACATTGTGTTGTTTGGATTGTTTATTAACAGTCTGGGGAGAGGATACGTTCCTCATTTTTGCATTTTCGTTGTACTCAACAAAAAATGTAACACTTTATAACAATTTATTTCTATGCATCATGTGTTGACTAGGAATTATTAACATTTCATACTGTTTATGACAAGTAGAGTTGCGGACGATATGAAAACGTATTCAAATTTATTTAAATTACTTAATTATTTGGAGAAATATACAAATAAAAAAATGGATTTAATGTGACACGCAAACAAATAATGCACATTTTTAAATTGACACTTTGAATATAAACGAGTGAGGTGTAGGGTATTATTTATTATTGATTTTTTGTTTAATTTTTGCATTTTTGGGATGGGATGAGTAGAGCTGTGTGTACTGACCCAATTACAAAAGCGATAGAGCATGGTTAATTCGACCAGTAGCGGTCGCCTCACAACAAGAAGATCCCGGGTTAGATTCCCGGGTCGGAGATCTTTCTGTGCGGAGTTTGCATGTTCTCCCTGCGCTTGCGTGGGTTTCCTCCGGGTACTCTGGTTTCCTTCTACAGCCCAAAAACATGCAGATAATGTCAATTGGTGATTCTTAATCGTCCATAGGAGTGAATGTGTGTGTGAATGGTTGTTTGTCTATGAGTGCCCCTGCAATGGACTGGCCAACTGTCCGAAGTGTACCCGCGCCGCTCGCTCTATATGCGCTGGTATAGGTGCTAACAGACCCCCGTGACCCCGAATTAGAGAAAAAGCGGGTAGGAAGATGAATGAATGAGTAAATGTTATATTGCAGCCATTTGCAAAAAAGTCATCTAATTTCATTTTTTCCTCATTAATGTACACACAGCAGCCCTTATTTACAGAAAAACAGAATTGTTGACATTTTTACTTATTTATTAAAAAAGAAAAACTGAAATGTCACATGGTCTTAAGTATTCAGACCCTTTGCTGTGATACTTCATTTCTTCTGATCATCCTTGAGATGGTTCTTCACCTTTATATGAGTCCAGATGTGTTTGGTTATACTGATTATTAGGAAAGCCACACACTATCTATAAGACCTCTATAAGACCTTACAGCTCACACTGCATGTTAGAGCAAATGATAATCATGAGCTCAAAGGAACTGCATGAAGAGCTCACAAACAGAATTGTGGCAAGGCACAGTTCTGGCCAAGGTGACAAAAACATTTCTGCTGCAAAGTTCCTGGAAGAAGATTGGAAGAATGGAATGGAAAAAGTTTGGGACGACCAGAACCCTTCCTAGAGCTGGTCAGCCAGTAAAACTGAGCTATCGCGGGAGAAGAGCCTTGATGAGAGAGGTAAAGAAGAACCCAAAGATCACTGTGGATGAGCTCCAGAGATGCAGTCAAGAGATGAGAGAAAGTTAACCATCACTGCAGCCCTCCACCAGTATGGGCTTTATGGCAGAGTGGCCTGATGGAAGTTTCTCCTCAGTGTAAGACACTTAAAGGACTACAAAATGGTGAAAAATAAGATCTTATGGTCTTATTAAACCAAGATAGAACACTATGGCCTTAATTCTAAACGGTATGTGTGTAAAAAAATCAGGCACTGTTCATTACCTGTCCAATACAGTCTCAACAGTGAAGCATGGTGGTGGAAGCATCACGTTATGGGTTGTTTTTCAGCTGCAGTGACAGAACGGCATTTGAGGAAAAGATGAATGCGACCAAGAACAAGTATATCCTGGACGAAAACCTTCTTCAGCGTGTTCAGGACCTCAGACTGGGCTGAAAGTTTATGTTCCAACAAAGACAATGACCATTGACAATGAGAGCTGGTATCTGATTACAAACAGACAATGATACATTTTAGCATACAGCTAAAATAACAAAGGAGTGGCTTCAAAACAACTCAGTGGCTGTTTTTGATTGGCCCAGCCAGAACCCAGACTTAAACCCAATCAAGCACCTCTGGAGAGTCCCAAATACAGGTGTGAAAAATTGGTGCATCTTTCCCAAAAAGACTCATGGCTGTATTAGATCTAAAAGGTGCTTCTTCGAAATGCTGCGCAAAGGGTCTGAATACTTAGGTCCATGTAATATTTCAGTTTTTCTATTTTAATCAATCAGCAAAAATGTCAACCTTTCTGTGTTTTTCTGTCAATATGGGGTTCTGTGTGTACATTAATGAGGCAAAAATGTACTTAAAAGATTTTAGCAAATGGCTGCAATATAACAGAGTGAAAAAGTAATCTATATAGAATCTACACCTTCCATCAGATAGACAGGATTTGGGTTTAGTGTTTATTGGGCTGTGCATCTTCTGTTACATACAGCTATGTCATTTCTACAGCTGAAATATGTTTCTGTGCCTTTTATCTCATGTTACTCTACCATTAATAAAGTTTTACTCTGGTTACCTCTAGAAGTGAAACGGAAATTAAATTTAAAAAATGTATTCCATCCCAGACTTTCTGACAGCTGGTATCTGATTACAAACTGAACTTTATCAAAGATACATCTGCTGTCATGCAACATCCTAAGCTGAGCCTGCCATATACCATCTATGCCATTGATCCAGCTAACAGATGTTTTTTTGTGAAAGGGATGACTTTGTTGTATGCTTGTTAAATTACCTTATTATGCAACATTTTTTTTGTGGAAAATGAGATTAAAACTTAAATTAAACATTTCTGTATGATTTAAAAAAAAATACAATATGTCAAAGTTGTAGCCACTGATGACATGCCCATGGGTTTCAAAGTTGTTAGATGATAGATGCATGCCATTTTAGATCAAAGAGAAACATAGCTGTCTAGGTAATCTAGTTTTTTTATAATAATATAAAGTTTAAATTTAAAGTTCCAAATTATATAAAGGTTACAGTTAAAGACTCATTAATGATCTATGTTTATCAGGAAATATTAAACTCCACAGTATGCTGGAGCGCAGGAAATCGTGCAGCTGATTACATCTGGTCATTCATATACATAAAATCATCTCACACTTTGATAGCACTTAAAAGAGCTAGCACTCATTCCTCCTCCACCTCCACCCCCTCATGCTCTCAAAGAAACATGCAGAGGCTGGTGAGAATATCACGAACACTGCTCAATCTACGTTATTTGCAAATATTCCATTTCTTACTCTGCCATATGATGCTGTCACTGTGTGTCTGCAATTGCAAATTCCACAAACATATATAGGTCGCACTACACTAATGCACAATGCGGTGCAAACATTTATACTGTCAATTATTTGTATGAAATGTAGGCTAAATAGCATAAACCAAAAAAGTACACTGAATAATCATTTGTTTGTACATTTGTTGCACTGATCCTTAATGGGTATCCACAGTGCAGCTTGTTTTGTTCTAAAATCTTGTTAAATCAATGATTTGAAGAGAACCGATTTGTACACTGTGACAAACAAGCTAAGCTCCACTGCATTACAATTCAGACAAGATTCTATCACCAGGTTTGCACTGAGCAATCGTGCATAAAATCTCTCTGAACACATTCTATAAGCACAGCGGATATTTTATTCTTGCCAGTATCGCCATATTATGATTTGCTGTTTGATCAGCTTATCTGGTTGTCCAAATTCTTCAACCTGTTTCAATAATACAGGAGGATAAGGATGAGATGTGTCAACATGTTCAGTTGTGTATGTATTTGTGTTTTACATTTTTTACAGATCAACTGAAAACGTTCATGATGCTATAGGTTACACTTTAGAGAAGAAGTCTGCATTGGTAAATTACTAATATTCATTCATTCATTCATTCATTCATTCATTCATTTATCTTCTTACCTGCTTATTCCCTAATTCGGGGTCACTGGGGTCTGCTGGCTCCTATCCAAGCTCACATAGGGCGAGAGGCGGGGGTACACCATGGACAGGTCACCAGTCCATCTCAGGGTAGCACATAGACGAACAACCAATCACACACACATTCACTCCTATGGACAATTTAGAATCAACAATTGACCTAATCTGCATGTTTTTGAACTGAGGGAGGAAACCGGAGTACCCGGAGGAAACCCACGGAAACATGGGGAGAACATGCAAGCTCTGCACAGAAAGATCCCCAGCCCTGGATTCGAACCCTGGACCTTCTTGTTGTGACACGTCCATGCTATCCACTATGCCACCGAGCCACCACTTTAAAAATTAAATATAAAATAATTAAAGTGAAAAACTGTATATACTCTATTATGCATATAAAGATATCTGACCTTCAGAACCATTTATATTTATATTTTATATTTAGACTGCTTCTTACTCCTATAATAACCATTACACTACTTAAACAGCTAGTTCAGTGTTGCTATGAGGAGTTATTCATTCAATAGTGAGATCACAATTGGTGTACTGCTTATGACAAGTTCTAGGGTGCAAACAGTTACAGTTTATTTCAAAGGCCTTTGGGGCTCAGTACAAAATACAGGTTCTTCCATGGCAACTATAATACACCATGTCTGCTTCTGCACTGCATGTATCAAGTGACCCACTTCTATTTTTCTTCTCCAATGCTACACAGATGGGATATGACCCATGAAAGTGTGTGAAGGAAAAAAGCACATGAATTGGGATATTTTCAGATTGGATTCTCCAATGTGCATTACCTTGTCATGAATCTAAAATAAAAAACATGTTTTGTGTTTTTTCACAATTTTTTATTTATTACATAATTCCAAGTTTGATGCCTTCATTTAGAATATATTATGTACATAGTCATGAAAATTCTTAAATAAGAATGTGTGTCCAAACAGTGTATATATAATTGATTTATTATTGTTTTACGCCATACTAGCACACAGGCTATATTCATGTCAACTTTAAACTCGTCTCTCATTATTGTATCTCATTAACTTAATATACATGTTTTGACATGTTGGAGGAAACCAGAGATCCTCACCAGAGTAAACGTATGCAAACACTGGCAGAATATAGAAACTCCTCACAGAAATAAATCAAACCTGGGACTTTTTTGCTTTGAGGGAACAATGCTAACCCATCATGCCGCAGTAATGTACATGATATTGCCAAAAGTTTGAGGTCACCTCACCATGAGACCCATATTTTCCTCCCCCAAACCTTTTGTTTTTGTTTTGTTGCTACAAATATGGAAGCACACAGTTGTCTAAAATGTTTTTGAATGTTGTAGCATTATTCCTTCAGTGGAACTAAGAGAATCCAATACTGTTCTAGCATGACAATGACAAAAGGTCTGATTGCATAGCACTCAAATCTCACCTTAAATGAACCTAAATTTCATACTGAAGCTACACTTTTTTGTGGAAAGAATAGTAGACCTCAATCTAACAGTAAAATGAAGAGTTAATCTGGAATAAGCTGTTTAAAAACACATGAATATGATGGGCAGATGACCGCAAAACTTTGCCAATATAATGTGTGTATGCATGTATATATGTGTATTTTTGTTTACTTGTAAGTGAAATTATTTGTTCCAAATAATTGAAGTGCCCTGCAATCGACTGGCGACCCGTCCAGGGTGTACCTCCGCCTCTCGCCCTATGTGAGCTGGTATAGGCACCAGCAGACCCCTGTGACCTCGAATTAGGGAATAAGCGGGTAAGAAGATGAATGAATGAATAATTGAAACAATACTTTAGTGACAAACAATGAGTCAAAATTTGGGTAATAATGCATTATTTAGATTTGCCAGTAAGGTGTTCATAATCTTCAGACCATAGTGTAGTTCATGTTTTTAGCAAAAAAGTGTATGAAATTTTAGCCTAACTTATAATTTTCACATAAGCAGTTATTGCTTGTTTGGCTCAACACATTGTAACTTCTGAAAGCAAACTTGAATTTCTTTCACTTTTGAGTTAGCCATCAATAACATTACAAATTAATTTTTAATGAAGAAATGCAAACTGTTATAGTTAGAATAAAATGATTTATAAACCTGACTACCAGCATGTCTGTGTGAGATGGAGTGTCACTGTGTAGATATTTTTCTAAGACTATACACAGCCAAAAATTTATACTCAAGTATTTTGGCACAAAGCTCAAAAATAATAAAAGATTATTCATCTGATGTCTAAAAGATCACTTTTTATGTATTATTTGCAAAAAAAAAAAGTATTATCAATGAAATTCAGTGTGACAAGCTTTACAGGTTTTCTCAGAATGGTACACGTTTTCTAACAAAGACAAATAAAACAATAAAGCAGCTTGGATGTGAAGTACACTTGAATTTAAATTACTTGGCACTAAACGATAGACGCAACAGGTAAATATACAACAATGATTCATTACCCATGCCACTAATAGAAAACTGTTAAAGGCTTTAACGGAAAGTTAATGGTAGAAACTTATACACCATAGAAGATAAACTGTTATATCACACACAGTAAAGATAAATCTTCTGATATACTTTATAGATTCCATGAGGGAAATTCTTGATTTTTGTATATCCCCATCTTGGTAATTTGGGATCAGAGCACAGGGTCAGCTATTGTACAGCACCTGGAACAGGAAGGGTTAAGGGTCTCGCTCAAGGACCCAACAGTGGCAGCCTTGAGCCAAGGTTTTCCTTGGCGGTGGTGGGGCTTGAACCCAGGTCTTTCGATCAACAACTCAGCACTTTAACCATTGAGCCAGCACTTTAACCATTGAGCCACCACTTTGCCATATATTACATCCAATTAGCTTCAAGGAACTGACTATTTGCTTGTAAATGTTCATTTATTCACTAGGTTTAATGTGATTTAAAAATGTCTACATAAAATATTTAGCATAAGACATTCAAAAACAAAAAATGTTAGTTTCTTTCAGTATGTGCCATGCAAGCTACCTCATCACTAACGAACACACCAGCTTAGCTAAAAATGTATTGAATAGTTGGCAAGAAAATTACACGATAATTAAATATGTGGGTAACTAAATAAGTCAATTTGCAACTACATCAACCTGCTAGTTAGTTTGTTTCTCATACATGGCTAAATGTTGTACAGGGGTAACTTGTAGGCTAAAGCTAGATATTTACTAGTGTTTTTTTGTTCTTATTGGCTTTAGTTTTTAATTAATAAACATTTGAAAATTGGTTTGTAAGCTTTAATATTTCAGATTTACAGATTGTCAGAATGTACACTATATTGTCAAAAGTTTGTTATTACCTGACTATCAGTCCATATAAGGTTCCTCTCCAACTGATGCTACAAATATAGAAGCCTGCATGTTGAAGCGTTACATTATTCCTTTACTGCAAGTAAGAGACTCCAACACTGTTCCAGCATGACAATGACCCTAAGCACAAAGCCCCTGAGCCCCATTATCACATGCTTGGTTATTATTAAAGAGAATTAATCACTGAACACCTTTGAGATATACTTGAATGGAAACTACACCCCAGACCTCCTTACCTGACATTAATGCCTGATCTTACTAATAATAATGGAGCTGAATGATATGAATGATATCTCACATTAAAGCGCAACACTGGACTGTAAGGTCTTACTAGAAGACTAGAGTTTAATTAAATTTGAAATCCCATGTGTTTGTGATGCTCAAGTGTCCACTACAATACAGTGATTAATATGGCAGTTTCACCAAGACTTCATTTTATATCCTCCTGATTTGTATGGAGCTGTTGTAATATTTGAGGAATTCATGTGAATAAGCAGGTGTACAAGTGTGTGTTTTAACTATTATTGATTCATCTTTGAACCCGCTTAATCTATAATTCAATGTAATGGGTATATGCGGGAGCCTATCCCAATGCACATAGAGTGAGTGGCAGGGGTACACCCTGAACAGATCGCCAGTCCATTGCAGGGCCACGCATAGACGAACAACAACTCAAACACACTTATTCCTATGGACAATTTAGAATCACCAATCAACCTAATGTACATGATTTTTGAACTGTGAGAGGAAACATAGTACCTGGATAAAACCCAGTCAAGCGCGGTGAGAACATGCAAACGCCACACAGGAAAACTTGGACTGGGAATTGAACCTAGGATCTTCTTGTTGTGCTAACCGTGCTAACCACTACGCCACCGCACAAACCCTTATTAAACTGTTATTCATATTTTATTATAAAGTAAATCCCTGTGGTTTGTGCCTAGTTTTATTATTTGCATTAAGTGTTTTGACTTTGAGTGTTGAAATGTCTTCGCCGCAGATATTATTAGAAAATTCTTGGCAGCTACATATAAAGAAAATGTGACATTAATGTGTTTGGGAAGACGGAAAGTATTACAGTGAAATATAAACCCTAGACATTTTCAGTTCCACTTAATTATCAGTCAGTTTCAGTTTTGATATTTCTAAAGTTGCTTCAAATGTCTTCTTGACCCGAAATAAATACAAAAAAAGAAATGTATACATAGTTATCTGAATCATATCATACAATGTGCCAATTACATATTCATTCACTCATCTTCCAACCCACTTATTCCCTAATATTGGATCAAGTCGATCTGGGGCCTAGCGTACATAGGGCAAAAGGCAGGAGTACACCCTGGACAGGTCACCAGACCATCGCAGGACCAAACATAGATGAACTACACGCACACACACACACACACACACACACACACACACACACACACACACACACACACACACTATAGGTAAATTCGGAATCAACAATCAATCTAATATACATGTTTGTGAACTGTGGGAGGAAAGTGGAGAAAACTTACATGGGAAAACATGCAAACTGCACTGAAAGATCCCTTGCCTGGGAATTAAATGCAGGACTTTTAGGTGCCCCTGTTAACCACTACGCTAACATGCCATCTGTTACATATTTAAGAAATTAAATTGCAATTGTTTATTCCACAGACTCAATAGTCTAAAAACTGGCACTGGTGTTAGTGTGTTTATGCGTGCTCTCTGCATGCATTTATAAAGCCTAATTCAACTATTTTATGTGAAGTGGAGCAATTCTAAAGTAACATTAAAAAGGAAATTGTCTGCTTTAAAAGATTAGAGAGATGCTCAAAAATAAATTTACATTATATCAATAAAAGAGCGATAAAGTGAAGCTTAAACCTTCCCTACCTACACAGAAATAAAAACAGCCCAGGATAAAACAGAGCGTACTTTTAGAAGACGTTTCTAGGAATCTGATCTTTTTATTAAATAAGTTCATAAGTTCAATCATAACACACATTTGTTAAAAACTTACTTAATTAACCTATACTTATTGTGATTACAAAGTTTCATCACTGTATTGGCAAAATCTTATTATAGTCATGTATGTGTGTTTTCAGACATTTTCTTAACTCGTAGGTTTTTCATTCATTCATCTTTTTCCGGTTTATTCCCTAATTTGGAGTCACAGGGTTCTATCCCAGTGCACATAGGGCGAGAGGCGGACAGGTCGTCAGCAATGATCCCTCTAGGCGCTTGTGCACTGCTTGCACATTCTCAGCGCACAAAAAAAATCTATGCAGCGCATTAAATAAAATTCAATAAAAAAATTAAACAATATATAATGTTAGACCTAATTTAATTTATTAAATCAATAATATTGTTTTATGTACCATTTTCTATTTTAACTCAATGGGTGACAGGTGTCCAGCCAATGATACGATAAGATTCACTTACGCTACGCAGCCAATCAGGGCATTGACAGTGCTTGCATATGTGCGCTGCCTGTACGCGCCGTGCAGGTTAACTATCTAACAACAACGCGGCAGATTTAGAAGACGCAAAAGCTAAACCGTTTATCATGGTGAAACAAACGGGCAGCGGCAAGCCTGGACAAAGTGTACAACCACCGGAGAAGTGAGAAAGAAAGACAAGAAAAATAAAGTAAAATTTATGTATATTCTAGTGACCTTTTTTATTCATGGATTTTAATAATTACATGCTGTTACTACTAGATAATTTATGGGTAGTATAGATACTAATAAAAACAAAGTAATTAAATGTTTTACAGACAATGAGTTACAGGAATTTATACTGTATCACAATTTCATTGTGCAAAATGTCTTAATGTTTTAATGTGAACAAAATGTTCTTTCTGAAAGGTGTATATGTATCATGTCTTCCAAAGCAGGACTCTCACATAGAGCATACTACACATCTCATGAATAAAATAGTGGGACAAATCACTCATATTAAAAGTAAACAAATGAAAATTGGTGCTATTAGATTTTTTAAAATAAGCCATGTAACGTGTTATGATCCAAGGTTTTAGTCAAGTGTGATCCTAGTGGCTTGCCACTGTGTGTACACCTGTGGTCATCGGTGTGCACAGGAAGCTTGTGTGTATGGCCAGACACATGAAAAATTAGAGGGAACATTGGTAGCCAGTCCATCTCAGGGCCACACTTAGACAAACAACACACACACACACACACACGCACGCACGCACACGCACACACACACACACACACACACACACACACACACACAAACAAACACACAAATTCACTCTTATGCACAATTTAGAATCACCAATCCGCCTAATGTACAGTACATGTTTTTGGACAGTGGGTGGAAACCGAAGTACCCGGTACCTGGAGGAAACCCAAGCAAGCTCAGGGAAAACACAGAAAGATCCCCAGGCCGGGAATCGAATCCTAGACCTTCTTGTTGTGAGGCGACTATGCTAACCACTACACCACTGTTGTCCCTGTAGGTTTTTCTTTATAAATACATTTTCTGTGATAGTATTAGTGATTTCTGTCACAATGTATTACACTTTCTTACAGTAAAGCACAAGTGTCAAACTCAGTTCCTGGAGGGTCATTGCCCTGCAGAGTTTAGCTCCAACTTGCTGCAACACAACTACCTCTAAGGTTCAACTACCTAAAGATCTAGCAAGATCTTGATTTTTTGTTTCAGGTGTGTTTGATTGGAGTTGGGGCTAAACTCTGCAAGATACCAGCCCTCTAGGAACTGAGTTTGACACCCCTGCAGTTAAGGATTGTCATGCTACAAGATACAGATGGTATGACAGGAATGTGTCCTATAACCTAAGAGGGTATTTTACATTTCTAGAAATTAGCAAATGCCAATTTGACAAAGTGGCATTCATCTTTTGTTTTAATATTATTAAAGTGGGAGGTTGAAATTGAAGCATTAATGGTCGGTGGCAGCTGTGGTAGTTTGGTGGTGCTGGGAATTGAGTCAATGAGTTACCATTTCCCCACAGTTAAATGACTAAATACCAAGGAGTACGTCATACAGAGAATGCTAGTGTGAATACCAGTCATGTCAAATGAGCACACAACCTCAGTTACAATAACCTTTGTACTGCATCAATAGACCAGTAAAATATAAAAAAAGAAAACTATAAGATCTTACAGCGCACTTCCAGAAACATGGGCTGTGAGGTCTGGCCTACGTTGTTGCTGGCTGTGCAGAGATACTGTCCAGCATCTGTGTACTCCACGTATTTAAGTGTCAGAGAAGAGACACGAGCATCACTACGCACCACCACACTTCCATCTTCACTCTGCAGAAGCAAAAGATACAAGCAAAGGTTACAAATTCTACATAACTAACAGTCATTTTTCCAGTATACTAATAGCAAGATGTATCTAATCAGACCGCTGTTCTTTCCTAATGTAGCATTCGGCCGTTGTTTAATGTTTAACCTGTTGTCACATATTACATTACAACTCAATATAGTAATATGTAATATGTGATTATTTAAGTTGCCATATCTTTCCCAGTCCTATGGATCTTCACTGACGAGCTAATATTTAAGACTTTTAGTGGACAATCTTACACTGAGCATCTTACACTTACACTTTATTGTTTATTCAACCTGCTGGACTGTTTAACCAGGTATTCTTAATTAACACTATTCTTAATTTTCATTACCTTTAGTTACTGCATAAAAATCAAAAATGTTTTTTAATTCAATGCATATGGCAACAACTTAATTCCCATATTAATGGTTCTCAATTCTGATATTTAATGTAAACACCTAATGGTCTAGACCCATATTTGCATTTCTTGTTAAAGAACTGGCTGATTACATGAATTAGCATGAAAAATCTTTTCTATAGTTTTTTTTATAGAATTGGTTTTATACAATATAGGAAACCTCTGTTGATTTGCTTTGTTATTGGTTGACAAATGTCAGGGTAAAGACACCCTAAAAAAGCATAAGTGGCAGGGTGCAAGAGGTACTTTAATATAAATATAAAACTGGTAGGTAGGTACAAGCAGGACCCATCAATAATGCACAATGTAACTTAAGGGAAATGTTTGTCTGGAGCATTCAACAGACCCAATCCATTAAGGACTCGCTGTGGTGCGTCACGACAGGCGTACACACCAACCCACACTTTTTATGAATCACAATGAGATGCAGTCAGCAGTAAACTCCTGACTCATTCAAAAAAGTAAATCAGCCATAAACTTGGTTATAACTTGGGATATTAAAGTATAACGTTCTAATAACCTAACATGAAAAGATTACAGTTTTACAGAAATCTTTTAAAATAACCAAACAGTGTAAACATTTTTAAATAAAACATTAATATTTTCATGGATTTGATGTTATGAACTGCTGATTAATAGATGATAGGTTTAATTCCCAGAACCACCCTAATGCCACCACAGTCCAGAAACATGCAGATTATGTAGGTTAATTGGTGATTCTAAATTGTCCATAGGAGTGAATGTGTGTGTGAGTGCTTGTTTGCCTATGTGTTGCTCTGAGATGGACTGGCAACCCGTTCAGGGTGTACCCCCACCTCTTGCCCTATATTTCTTTGATTTAAAGTTCATTCAGGACTGTTAAGTAGTCTATGACAATTATTTTAGGAGATGTTATAGATGGTCTGCCTGCCAACATGCCACAATTTTTTTTATTAGCCTAAATTGCAATACTTTTTGCAATTTTTTTTGCAATTTTAATTTGCAACACATTTTTGGTCCTCACATACAAAATGGTATAAATTCATTTATTCATCTTCTAACCCGCTTATTCCACATTTTGGGGTTACAGGGTTCTGTTGGAGCTTATCTTTGCTCTATGAAAGACAAAAAGGTGTCACACACCACACACACACACACACACACACACACACACACACACACACACACACACACACTCTCTCTCTCTCTCAATTTAGAATCACCAATCAATCTACCAAAGATGTTTTAGGAATGTGGGAGAAAACCAGACTAAACCCATTCAAGCATTGGGGGAACATGCAAACTCCACATAGAATCAAACCTTTCAATCAGAGGCATAGAAAGGCAATCGAACTTCTTGCTGTGAGGCCAAAAAATGGTATTAGAAAAAAGAAAAAAAAAAAAAGTAAAATAATGCCTCAAACAATAGAATTTTAACCGACAGATGAAACTACTTTCACAACTATATAAGGCTCAGTGGTTAAGGTGCTGAGTTGTTGATCGGACGACCTGGGTTCAAGCCCCACCACCGCCAAGGAAGACCTGGGGCCAAGTCCGCCACTGTTGGATCCTTGAGCAAGACCCTTAACCCTTCTTGGTCCAGGGGCACTGTACAATAGCTGACCTTGCGCTCTGACCCACAAATAACTAACACAGGATATGAGAAAATCAAGAATTTCCATTATGCGATCAATAAAGTACATAAAATAAAAATATGAAAAAAACACCTTTGCAAACATTTTTAAAATAGGAGATAGCATTGAATTATTATATATTACACCAGAAGAATCAGATAGTTTTCAATGCCTGTGTGCACAAAAAAAAGACTCCGGAGGCCTGACCTGAACCTCATGGACACATCAGGGATGAGCTGGAGCAGTGGGTTTACAACAAATATAATCATAGCTAAAATCAGTACAGTGTGGAGGTTCTGATAGGAGTAAAACTGAGACAATATCTAGAATAGAATGTTTAGAAATCAAGCATGTGATGTTATTTAATGTGTACCTACAGCTGTCAGATGATGATGATGACCTCAATGATCTATAATAAACTAATAATAACAGCTATATTCACGTAGTTATCCAATTACTGAATGCATACAATACATGCTATCATGTCAATTAAGAGCTTCAGTTACTGTTCACTTGAATGAAAAAGTGTGATCTATGTGATTTAAACCATGACAGAGTTGTCAGTACCAGATGGATGGTTTAGCATTTAAGGAACTGCTGATCTCCAGGGATTTTCATACACACAGCAGTCTGTAGCATTTACGTCAGCATCCTGTTTTCAGCTGAAGGGTGGGAACCTGATGTAGTATTCTTATCAACATTATAATTTGATGTGCTTTCTGAGATCTGCCATGCTTGCTACTGTTGCAAAGGATGAATATTTGAGTAAACTTTCTGTCAGCTCATTCTCATCTGATCTTTTGTGTCAACAAAAGGTTTTGGCTGGCAGATGCTCCTCAAATGTTTCTTCCTTTATTCTTTGGAATCCAGTGAGACTGTTGTGCATGTGTCTGTGCCTACAAAATCTGACACAGAGATCATCCCTGATTATGTTTGGTTTCTAGTCTGACTCTGGAGACTCTTATCACCAGTAGATTGGAGAAGACATCTAAATTGTCTTTTATATATTATATTATACACTATATTGCCAAAGGTTTATGGTCACCTGACCATCGGATTCATATGTGGTTCCTCTCCAAACAATTGCTACAAATCTGGAAGCCCAGTTACAGCATTACGTAATTCCTTCACTGGACCTAAGAGACTCCTAAACCGTTCCAGCATGACAATGATCCTGAGCACAAATCCCCTGAGCTTCATTATCAATGGCAACTGCACCTTAGAAATCCGTACCTGATATAAGTGTCTGATCTCACTAATACTGTTGGAGCTGAATGAAGAGATATCTCACATTTAAGCCTCACATTGGAGTGGAAATTTTAAATAGAATAGTAATGAATAGAAATAGAGAGTAAATAGTTACATGACTACAAACTTTGGGCACTATTGTGTAACAGAACATTTGTCACTACATACCAATTCTTAGGTACTGGCTGCCAATTACATTTTGAGATTTAGTTTAAAATACTGTTACTGATTTATAAATCACATGTCCTAGGACATGAATACATTTCAGACATGCTCTGAATATAAGCCAGATCACTCAGATCATTAAGAGCAAGACAGTTAGAAATACCAAGGGGTCAGTATAATGGAGAAAGAAGAATATGCTTTTAGCTATTATGCAGACTGCAGTTATAACCAAATTCCAGAAGAGATCAGATTTTGTATATTAGTAGCCATATTTAAAATCCAGACTCACAGTCTGAACTAATTTGCATCATTTTATATTATAAACTTTTTTATGTCATGGCAAATATTTTTATGTGCATTTATGTGATGCTCTTTAAATTATCATGGTATATGAATTGTGATACACAAATAATCCTGCCTTGCATCGTCATGTCTTGTTTTACAGCTATTAACCAAGGTTCTTGAACTGTATGCATGATTTTATGTTTTTATGTGACACTTTGCATGATTTTATGTTTTGGCATTGCCAAGTGATTGAATCCTGTATAAACAAGATGGTATAAAAGTGATCCCATTGAAGTGGACAGTAAGTGTACCTGCCTGTAAGCCAGCCATCTCTCACAATTACTACGCTTTTCTGCGAGGGGCCACATTGACAGCTATTTGCGCACGATTTCAGGTGAAGAGGTGTGTTTGGAACTTTCATTACCCCTGCTGTCTCTAGAGTCAGCCCCACTTACATAATGCTCAGCCTCTTTTTAGCTACCAATCAGCAGCTTTTCCCATCTGCCATGCGCAACATAATTCAATCCTACCCCCTAATGCGAAAGCTGAGCACTGGCCAGTCTGCTTCCTGTTGTTTTCAGACCATGACACTTGACCCTCAATCCACTTGTCCAGCACGTTGCTGGACCACACAAAGCACTAAACTGGGCCAATGGCTGTATTCAGTCCCCATTCTTTTAAAGCATAAAGCTCTATTTATCCATTTGCAACATGAGAACAGTGGCATATTAATGTTTCATGCCTATAGTTTTCAGCCGCAAAGCCTTGTTAATAATGCAAACTAGCCATTAGCCATTGAACATGCTGCTGGTTGTTTCACAATTGCCTTGCTCTACTGGAAGAAATGTTCTCTAAAAAATATTTTGCAAGCAGAAACAGAAAAAATAAATACATAGGAAACAGACAACAAACACAATCAAATATAAAAGAAAAACTGTGCTTTTGGTAGAATAAAAAAGGAAATGGGAGAATGAGAGAAGGAAAGAGTAAGAGAAGGAAGGGGAGAATGAGAAGGAAGGGGAGAATAGGAAGAAAGAAGTGAATGATAAAAGGAAGGAAGAATTAATTAAGAGACCAAAGGAGAGAAGAAAGGGAGGAGAGAAGGAAGAGGAAAGGGTGGAATAGAATTGCAGAAGCAGAGAAGGAAGAACAGAATAAGTGAAAAAAGGATTCATTCATTCATCTTCTTAAAAGCTTATTCCCTAATTCAGGGTCATGATGGTCTGCTGTTGACTATCCCATCTCACAAAGGGCAAGAGGTGGGGTACACCCTGGACAGTTTACCAGTCCATCTCAGGGCAATACATTCAAACACACAAACAACCATTCACACACAATCAATCATATGAACAATTTAGAATCACCAATCAACCTAATATGCATGTTTTTGGACTCTGGGAGGAAACCGGAGTACCCGGAGTAAACCCACTCAAGGGAGGGGAGAACATGCAAACTCTGCACAGAAAGATCGCCAGCCCGGGAACCAAACCCGGGACCTTCTTGTTCTGAGACGACCGTGCTATTCACTGCGCCAAAGCACCGCCGTTGAAGAGAGGATACTAATAGATAATAATAGAAGGAAGGGGTGAAGGAGAGATTGAGAAACAGAAGGGTATTAGAGACTTTAAAAAGGAAAGAAAGAATGGAATGGAGGGATGAAAAGAATGGAAGATTGGTTAAGAGAAAAAATGAGAGAATGGGAGAAGAAGAGAAGGAAAAAGCAAATGAAATAAAGAACAGAATGAGCGTGTAAATTGTGATCTATGTTTTTGAATTGAAGTTGTAAAAGTTATACCTTGTGGTGTTCAGGTCGAGTCCATGAAGCCTGCAGACAATAAAGGGAGAGAGAGATAGAGACAGAGAGAGAGAGAGAGAGAGAGAGAGAGAGAGAGAGAGAGATGACATGGCATTCAGTTAAAATGGATTCTCTGTCATCAATACAAAATTAAGACCATGAAAGAGTCTTGTTTAATAAAATATTTCACTAATTTAGTCAAGTGAGACATGCAAAATTTAAAAGAAAAAATAAAGCCAGTGCATTCTTAGTGCCGGTCCCAAGCCCGGATAAATGGGGAGGGTTGCGTTAGGAAGGGCATCCAGCGTAA
>JAOTRA010000037.1:4389752-4400330 GCA_026260255.1 Pseudolaguvia tuberculata | reverse complement strand
CGGACAGGGTAGTGTGGAGAAGAGTGATCCGCTGTGGCGACCCCTAACGGGAGCAGCCGAAAGGAGAAGAAGAAGATCTTAGGGTGGGGCGGTGGTGTAGTGGATAGCATGGTTGCCTTACAAGAAGAAGGTCCACATGTATTAACTGCATTATGTATCAAATAAGCCATTTACATGCTCTAACTGACTCTTTTCTATATAAGCTCTGAAGTATGACTTTAAGGGACAGAAGTCAGGGGGTAGATAAGATATATACAAGCCTACATATAGTAAAAATCCCATTCATTTCATTATTCTATAGGAATGACAAGTAAAACAGACAGTAGAACAGCTGGTTTACTGAGTATTTTGTGCACATTTTTAAAAAGTAATAAAAACCTTACAGAAAGGTTATAGAACATTAATCAGTGACAGGATGATGCAATGCATCGCCAATCCAAAAATTCCCTTTCACTACAGCAATTTGTTATATGTGTCACTTTATTTGGCAAAATTCATCAGGATCATTATTTCTTTAAATCGGAAGACCAAATAAATCAATCATATTTGCTACTTCTGCAGCACTGCAATAAAATTATCAATCATATGCTCATATTACTAGCAGCTACTACATTTTTCCATATATCCTATATACACAGTTATGTTTATCACCTGAGATTAGATTTATGAAGACACAGAGTTTTACTGTTGGCATCGAAAAACAATCACAAATGTAGTAATCATCAATTTCTACCCTATCATCTGACACAAAGAACATTTATCATATGGTCTGTTACTGAATTCTGCGTACATAGCGCATCGATGCTCATGTGTGTTACTAACACTCATTAAATGTCGGTAGAATGTTTGATGCATATGGCACACACAATTGTTTTCAAGTTGTCATTTGATTGGCAGGACTGCTTTTTCCATCTGACATAAAACTTTTTTTTTTTTGAAGCAGGAAGCTGTCATGTTTGTCTCCTTAATGTTTACTGGAAACAAAGCTGTTGTGATCATTTTCCTTACTCCTTATGGAAGAGGGAAGCCATATGCGACTTTCTCAAATGACCAATGTATGACTATAATATTTAGCATGTCTATTGATGATGGTGATAATTTTACTATTCTTTGTGTATAAATGTACAGTACAAAACAGAGAGTTATACATAAGACAGTTCCTCAAGTGCTAACAATTCTCTGTAACAAAATTAGTTTGGAAATACTGTCCATTGTTGAGACATTAGGATTACCCATCTTGACAAGTTGGGTACAAGAATTGTCTCATGTGAGCAGTGAGAAACTGGTATTTACGATAACTCTCATATCTCTTTAAGACTACATGCTGTACACAATTCCTGTAAATTTGTTCATTGTATACTAGTTCAAAAGGAAGTGCTTCATGTGAGTTTTGATTTTCACTAGTTTCTCCAGGTAAATTTCATCTTCAAACAGCTGTAAGAAATGTGCCTTTGGAGGACCGCCTGCAGAGGGCGCCCTCGCCCGAATTTTAGTGTTCGTTTCCTGGTGGCGGCCATTTTGGGCGGGGTCCGCCTATATAAACAGGTGGCCTCCAATAGGTCTTCGCGAAGTATTGTTGCCCTAGGCCTTGCTAAGCGTTTTGATTCTATGAACTTTATGACTTTGAGATATTGGACCTTGCATGTTTACTCGACTACTCTTTGGATTACCCTGTTTGGATTGTTTGCCTTCCCTTTATCCTTCCCAAATAAACAACTGATATTACTGCATCAATTGATTCTTCCTTGCCTACTGCCAGTTCGTCACAGAATACTTCGCCTAACCCGAATCCAGCAGAAATCAGGACTTTGGAGGATTTATTAGCGGCTTTGAATGCGCAGGCTCAAATGATTCAAGGACTTCAAGAGCAGGTACGCACGCTCACTCTATCCTCCACGGCTCAACCTCAAGCTGCTTTGGCCGGCACATCATATGCCCCCCCGAACTCCCTCCCCAACAAGTTTAGCGGCGACCCCAATCAGTGCCGGGGGTTTATTCGTCTGTGCCGCGTGTACCTCTTTGAGCACTCATCAGAGGAAAGGAAATGCGCCTTCCTCATCTCTCTGCTTGCTGAGCGGGCTCTCAAGTGGGTAACTTCTGTTTGGGAGGTAGAAGAGCGCATGAGAACCTCCAGTGAGTACTTTCTCTCCCAACTTCGAGAGGTATTTGAGCACCCGGCTGGCGGGCTTGATACAGCCTCCCGCCTTTACCGTTTGAAACAGAACATTCAATCGGCAGCAGATTATGCTATAGCCTTTCGCACACTAGGAGCCCAAAGCGGCATGAATGAGGTGGCATTAAAAGCCCTCTTTAAATAAGGACTGAGACCTGAATTACAGGCGGAGATGGTGTGCCGCGGTGAAGCAGACTCGTATTCTGAGTTCATCCAACGAGCGATCAGAGTGGATAATCTCATGCGCAACCAATCCACCACCTCCTGTGAATCTGCCGCTATGCCTTCGTTATCTGGTGACAACTCTGAAGGTGAGCCCATGCAAATAGGATCTTACAAGTTAACCGCCCGAGAAAGGAAACGCCGTCGGCGACTGGGGTTATGTTTATACTGTGGGCAGCAAGGACACCTGTGTGCGCAATGCCCCTCTTTGATCGCCAAGAGTAGCACCAACGTAAGTTCAAACTTTCCGTCAGTTTGAATGCAAGTTTCTATGTACAAGTAAGAATACAGGGTTTGGAACTAACTGGTCCTCTTTCTGCCCTCGTGGACTAAGGCTCTGCACTAAACTTGATGGATGTGGCTATGGCGAAACGGTTAGGGGTAACCACGGAACCTTGCACCCCTCCTCACAGCAATTGAGTATCACAGCAATTGACGGGCGAGTAATCGGCACAGCTAGTACCCAAAAAACCGCTACTCTCTTAATCACAGTAGACACCACCCACCAAGAAACTTCACCTAACTCAAGCCCCCAGAACCCCGCTCATCTTGGGCTTCCCGTGGCTGGCCAAACATGACCCAGTAATTTCGTGGGGAAGTGGCAAGATCCTACAGTGGTCTCCAGGCTGCCTTATGAGGTGCATAGTAAGTTCCTCTGGTGTGGGTACAGTCGCTTGTGAATCTACCAATGCTGGTTTAAGAAATGTCCCTCCTTGCTACCTTGAACTCTCAGAGGTGTTTAGCAAAGAAAGAGCAGCTAAACTACCCCCTCATTGTGATGTGGACTGTGCCATTCAGCTCCTCGACCAGTTTGCGCCACCCAAAAGCCGTATTTACCCGCTATCATGACCTGAGCTGGAAGCTCTCGACAAATATGTTATATGAATATTTAGTGATGCCGTATGGACTTTGTAATGCACCAGCCGTCTTCCAGTTGTTTATTAATGATGTGCTGCGAGAATTCCTTAACATATGTGCCATTGTATACATTGACGACATCTTGATCTATTCACAGACACAGGAGCAGCATGAAAGGCATGTCAAGGCAGTCCTGCGTCGCCTACTGGAGAATAAGCTTTATGTCAAGGCGAAGAAGTGCCAATTCCATACACTAGAGGTTCAGTTTCTGGGGTACGTTGTCAACACCACCGGTGTCTCAATAGAATCTAGCAGGGCGGAGGCGGTGAGAGCCTGGCCCACACCTCACTCAATCAAGGAATTGCAGCATTTTCTGGGGTTTGCCAACTTTTACAGGCGATTTATTCGTAACTTCAGTCTCACAGCAGCCCCGTTGACCTCCCTGTTGAAGGGTTCACCCACCAAATTGCGCTGGAATGAGTCCGCAGCAAAGGCGTTCAACACCCTTAAGTATAAGTTCACCTCTGCACCCCTACTTGTACACCCAGATCCCTCTATTCCATTTGTGGTGGAAGTAGACGCCAGTGACTGTGGAGTAGGAACTGTGCTATCTCAGGCTCATGGCTCGCCTCCTAAGCTCCGTCCCTGTGCATTTTTCTCACGAAAGCTCACGCCAGCGGAGAAAAATTATGATGTAGGCAACAAGGAGTTGTTGGCCGTAAAGGAGGCACTGTTAGAATGGCGTCACTGGCTGGAGGGTAGTCCGCATCTATTTACTGTGTTTACGGACCATAAGAACCTGGAGTAAATGAAGGGGGCTCATCGGTTGAACTGGGCTAATTACTGGGCTGGAATAATTACTGGGCTTTATTCTTCACTTCAATTTGTCATTTCTTACAGGCCCGGTTCAAGGAACGGAAAGGCGGATGCCCTCTCCAGGAGATTCGACCAAGATGATCAAGGTGAAAAGCCCAAGCCGATACTTGGTCCTGGCGTCATTGTGGCCCCGGTGCTGTGGGACCTGACTACAGAGATCCGAGAGGTGAACGACCGTGGCACTCCACCCTCAAACGTTCCTCCGAGTAAGATGTATGTCCATACTGACCTGAGACACCGGCTAATTACTTGGGTGCACACCTCTTTAGGAGCAGGGCATCCTGGCGTACGAAGGACTCTGGAGCTACTGCAAGAGCGCTACTGGTGGCCTCGCATGGGAGACGAAGTGCGCACGTATGTAGGTTCCTGTTCAGTATGTGCACAAGCCAAGACACCCAGGCATCTTCCTGAGGGCCTTCTACACCGGCTCCGCAATGCCCATGGTCGCATATAGCTATCGACTTTGTCACTAACCTACCGGCTTTAAATGGCCACACTACGATCCTGACCGTGATTGACCGCTTCTCTAAAGCTTGCCGGCTCATCCCACTACGAGGTATGCCCACTGCTACTGAGACTGCTAACCAGCTTTTTAATCATGTGTTCAGGATCTATGGACTCCCAGAGGATATAGTGTCCGACCAAGGTCCCCAGTTCACCTCCAAAGTTTGGAATGAGTTTTGCAAGCGCCTGGATATTAATGTGAGCCTGACGTCAGGGTGCCACCCACAGTCGAGCGGTCAGGCAGAGCGCTTGAACCAGGAATTGAGTCGTTATCTGCGCTCCTACTGCTCCAGGGAGCAGCATCGGTGGAGCGAGTTCCTGCTATGGGCGGAATATGCGCAAAATTCCCTTTGTCACTCATCCACTAAACTAACCCTATTTCAATGTGTTCTAGGGTACCAGCCTCCCTTATTCCCATGGACTGGATAGCCATCTAGTGTGCCGTCTGTGGAGGACTGGTACCAGCGCAGTGGTAGGACGTTCATGTGCGGCAGCGCAGGGCTAAAAGTGCTGAGAAGAAGCAATCCGATAGGCGAAGGAGGCCTGCTCCCACATACTTACCAGGTCAGAGAGTATGGTTGTCCACGCAGCATCTCTGCCTCAAGTTGCAGTGCAGAAAACTGAGCCTGTAGTTCATTGGTCCTTTTAAGATCATCAGTCAGATCAATGAGGTAACCTACAAATTGCAGTTACCTGCCCACATGCACATTCACCCCATGTTCCATGTTTCTCTCCTCAAGCCCTACGTGCCAAGACAGGGGCCCGACGTCCCACAGCCGGAACCACCTGCTCCCATAGAATTGGAGGATGTATTGGCATACTTAGTGCGGGAGATCCTTAGCTCCAGGCGATGCCGTGGGGCCCTGCAATATCTCGTGGACTGGGAGGGCTACGGGCCGGAGGAACATCCTCGATCCCTCGTTACTGCAAGAATTTCACGCACGCCATCCAACCCTCCCAGGTCCACGCCCGAGGGGGCGTCCTAGAAGAACGCCTGGAGGCGTTCCTGAGGGGGGGATACTGTAAGAAATGTGCCTTTGGAGGACCGCCTGCAGAGGGCGCCCTCGCCCGAATTTTAGTGTTTGTTTCCTGGTGGCGGCCATTTTGGGCGGGGTCCGCCTACATAAACAGGTGGCCTCCAATAGGTCTTCGCGAAGTATTGTTGCCCTATGCCTTGCTAAGCGTTTTGATTCTATGAACTTTATGACTTTGAGATATTAGACCTTGCATGTTTACTCGACTACTCTTTGGATTACCCTGTTTGGATTGTTTGCCTTCCCTTTACCCTTCTTAAATAAACAACTGATATTACTGCATCAATGGATTCTTCCTTGCCTACTGCCAGTTCGTCACAACAGCAGGTTTGGTAACTATGCTTAGTTTGACCCAATCAGACAGGATAAGATTTACAGGGTGACATTAGCAAAATGTCTGGATAGCAAAATGTACTTTTATGCTGACATATGTACTTTGGTGTTTAGTTGTGTTTGTTTCTCTGTAAATTCTTCTTGTTCTGGATTCTAGAGTATTCTCTGTGCGCTCATTTTTGCGCCGTTTTGTGGTCACTGTTTTTATCTTTTTCCAACTTCTTGTTCCCGGTTCATGGCACAAACATAAGTAGAATAAAGCATCTGAATGAATAGATTTCCAAAATGGAAAAAATTTTCCAAAGTTTCCAAAGTATTTGACAATCTGGGCTCAGAAATGAGTGAAGGTTGATCAATATCATGCAAAAGATCAAAATTCATTTCAAGAAATAACTGCAAAGCATGTGCAGCAAAAATGAAATTTGAAATAGGTAAAACATTGAGGAAAATCTACATCAGGTTTAACAGAAACAATGTTCAGACATACAAGAAGCTTGCATGTAGACATGGAGGCTATCAATCCTGCTGTTTGAAAAGGAGAAACGCATTAAATGCATTCTCAGTGATGTGGGTGTTGCTTCTGATGTGCTGATCGGATGCCAGAAATTGAAAAATATCTGGATCAATAGCTTTATTTCATCAGACAGTCCAGAGTAATTGGATCTCTTGGACCTTCTGGACAATTCTGAGTATTAGATTCCTGGGGTAAGTGGACAGGCGGTTCAAAACATGAGCAAGATTATAAGATGCTTTACCAAGAAGATATTTGTTGGTCAACAAGAAATATTTAAAAAACGCAGCACCTTGGAGCTACTGAGATATCAGCACAATGTGTTGCTATTTTCAAAAGCAGATTTTAAGCATATCTTCCTGGTCTCAGATCTCTAAGAATCTACAGTAAATTTAATATTTTATGCTATGTGTCTGACCTGAGCCACTAATCTGCTTTACAGGTGAGTCATAGAAAATTTGACTCAGAGCAGCACAGCAGAGATAAGAAAAAGAAAAAAGTGTCTCATGTATTGGTTTCTTATTCTAACACAGAAACTCCGGCTTCCTCTGGCTCTTGATGTATACTCTCAAGGCTTTATTACCCACGAATTCAAGCCTACTGCTTTTACAGCTTTACAGTTCTCTCATTTGTCAAGAGCCCTTGTTAACTAGGCTGCAGCTGAAGAAATACGATGGAGATATAAACCGTCTCATTTATCGCAAACGCAAATACAGCTTATGAGATACAAGCAAGGTTTCCTAGAGGGTCAGAAGAATATTCATTTTAAAAACCATGGGAAGGAAGGCAGAGTAATGCATCTGACAGGCCCTTTTCTGCTAAAGTGTACAGCCAATCGCATGCATCAACCAGTGCTTTTCAGCTGTTAAAAAAGATCGTCATGAAAATCCATTGCACATCATATTAACTTTAGAAAAGGAAGCTGTGTTACTGTGAGAAACCATGCTAAGAGAATAAAGCTTCATTTTCTATCAAACCATAGCAAACACAGGTTTAGCGAGCAGCACCACATAGAACCAACTGCGTAGGTGTTGCGTGTAGTTTGGATGGGAAGCTTAAGAGACCACAGAGGACTGACATGCTTAGCTAAATAATAACAGTGATAATCACTTGATTTTTTTCCAGCTGAATTATTAAATAAAGCACTGCTAATGATTTTGATGAAAAAAATGAGAATTATGTGCATCATGTTTCCACACAGGCTAGAAAAAAAGTGTAATTTCTTTGTCACTAGTGGACATGACATTCCATGAATGCATGATTGGAATGAGGATTTAGTTGGGAAAAAGAAGCTCTAGGTTAGTCATATTGAGCCAGACTTCAAGTGCCAATCAGTTTATACTGCAAGTCTGGGTTTAGCAAGGCTACAGCAATACCAAGCCCTTAACAGATGTATCTTTTAAATTTTTATTCTATAGTCCTTGATAAGATCGTGACTTTAGGACGGTTAAAGAAAATGAATTTGAGGCGGCAAGCACAAACTTGAGAAGCGTTCTCTCCCAAATGTGAGATTAATAAAAACAGCTCAGAAGATTACATTGGGCTTTCTAGAGATTTAAGTTACTGTACCTTCTGCTCTGATCTCATACCTGATAAATCCTCTTTAGATGCTCCTGTAGACAGAAACCAAATCTTATTTGGAAAACAGCCAAAGGCAACACAAACCTCAATATACTACAAGCATTTTAAGTAGACATAAAATACAAGTATGCTAGGTTTGGGTTTTATTGAGAATTCATCAAAGAGCAGCCAGAATGAAAGAAAACGAATACCTGTTCTCCCTCTGGAAAGATGTGTTCACCAAAGCTCCATGTGATGCTTGGTGTTGGGTCTCCTGTGGCTTCGCATGTCAACCTGATCTGTTCCTCCATCTCTGTAGTGGTCTGATTTTCCAAGTATGTGATTTTAGGTTTCACTAAAGAAAACATGCCGTTAGGTTTGAAGAAATTGCAGCTGAAGGTATGAAGTACCTTGACATGCGCAAATAGTTACCGAAAACTCTCAGGCTGACTTCTTCTCGGCTGCTACCGGCTTTGTTTCTGGCAATGCAGATGTAATCACCTTCATCCAGCTTCTTCACATCCTTTATTGTGATCTCAGAGCCATCATCATTTAAGCTGTACTTATTCCCATTGTCCAGGAGAATCTCATTCCTGAGAGAATTACAAAAAAAAAATACTCAATACAAAGCGACTGGCAAAAAAACTTTGTTTTAAAATTGCTTTGAATCATTGGAATCATCTTTTCAGCATACAGGAGGAATGTGAAATTCAAGCAAATCCATCACAACTCATCAAACAAGCAATAAATACAACATAACCCCCATCAGAAAACTGTAGGCCAGATTTTGACACTTTTCCTACAACCTCCCCGGGGAGCTTCAATCGGGAGACGAAAGCTGCCAAGAGAATAAGCATGCTTTAAAACTGCTAATGATGTGCTCCCGCTAACCCTCTAAGATGCTGTGCCTCCGCAAACATTCTTTACTTTTACTATGCTTGCCTTTGATCTCTTAATCGAAAGACATGGTCACAGAGAAGTGGCTGCAAGCTGGGTAGGTGGCGGCTGATGAATAGCCTTCATTCATCAGGAGGATTCTGAGAGACAGGGAAGACAAGCTTACCGTGTCCATGTGATTGTAGGATCGGGGAAGCCGTCTGCATCGCAGGCCAGCATGGTGGAGTGGTTAATGTCGGCGGTGGCGTTCACTTCGACTTGCCGCACTCTAATGGTGGGAACAACTAATAGATGGGGAAGAAAAAAAATGTTAAATGCAGTGCACTTATTATTATGCTTTCTCAAATGTTTTTGAAGTTGGGTTGCACAAACATTACGCATAGATACTTTTATGGCTCTTTTAATTTACTTTTTGCATATGAGCAACAGAGCAACACAATATAAAATGGGTGTGCCTAAGTTCCAAAGTATTCTGGAAGAAACTGCAACAGGCTACAGTAAAAAAAAAAGATAACTAAATTCCACAAAATTGATATCACATATAAAACTAAGATAAAAAAATATATATTTTTAATAATCCTTTAAAAATGTTCCTTATTAAGTCTAATGATGCAAATAGTAATAAACAAAAACTACAAACAAGCAAAAATCAGCACGCAAGATATGAAGCATGTCCGTAGTATTGCAAAAAGTAAGGATGCAATGCATGTACCCATTTGACCACCTTTTATGAAGTGTGCATACAATGCATTCTTTAATATTCTCTTGAGTTGCCCTTCTTTGGACTTTTTTGCCACCAATCACTGTGTTGTTGAGTTTTGCAGACACAACCTTTTTTATTCTTGTTAAAATTACTCATTCTTACACTTTCTCATTTGTCTGCTTTCAACACATTATATTCAAGAATGGATGGTTTAATTGCTACTTAATATATCTCACTCTACGCCATGTGACATTGTAACAGGATAATCACTGTTATTCACTTTACCTACCTATAACTATAATGTAATGTTTGAATGGTACCATGGTTCATTTTATATATATATATAAAATATAGCAAAATATAGTGTCCTTAGTGTCCGACTTTTCATACAGCTCCTCGTACGCCTTTTGCTACCTCCCTCTTTAACTGCTGCCTCATCTCTTTATACTCCTGCCTACTTTTCTCATCTCTCTGCCGATTCAAATTCTCTTTTGCCATCCTCTTTCTCCTTTACTTTCCTACACTTCCTCATTCCACCACCACATCTCTTTGTCTTCCTTTCCCTTCCCAGATATCACACCAAGTACGTTCCTACCTGTCTCCCTTATCACTTCTGCAGTCGTTGCCAAATCCTTCAACAACTTTTTACTACCACTAAGACCCTGTTTAACCTCCTCCCTGAGTCTTCTTCCTTCAGATTCCACCATCTTATTCTCTTTACTGTCCTCTCTCTTTTCCTCTTCTTCCTAACCTCCACAGCCATCCTACAGACAACCATCCGATGCTGCTTAGCTACACTATCCCCTGCTACCACCTTACAGTCCCCAATCTCTTTTTCAGGTTACCTCTCCTGCACAAAATATAGTCCACCTGTGTGCAACTTCTTCCACTCTTATACGTCACCCTA
>JAOTRA010000037.1:4333143-4344286 GCA_026260255.1 Pseudolaguvia tuberculata | reverse complement strand
ACTTAATCATTTAGAGAAAACAGCAAATAGAAATAAAATACACTTAAGCATACAAAGAGAGAACTAAACTTTTTTACTTTTTACCACTTGGTAACACTATAATGAAGACAATTAAAGAGTTTAACAGTTTTACTTTTATTCATTTATCGTTTTGCCCACTTATTCCCTAATTTGGGGTCACAGGGGTTTGCTGGAGCCTATCCCAGTGCACATATGACAAGAGGGATAGTCCTCTAGTTCTGTCACCAATCAATCTCATGTACATGTTTTTGGACAGTGGGAGAAAATGGGAGTGCCTGGAAGAAACCCACACAAGCAAGGGGAGAACATGCTTTACTTTGACCTCGCCAAACTCGCCAAGTAGTGAAATTTATTTCATGTCGATCAGATCAGAAATAACTAGTAACTAATTACTTACTTTTACTTGTGTACATATTTGGGGTATTTAACACCACCTCCGGATCTAGTGAGGGTATTGGTACATGGCATTTATGTGGGTTGTGTGGGACTTAAACATTTATTTTATCTTGTTATATGTCTTAGCTTTTTTCATTAAAGCTAATAAAACAACCAGCTAATAAAAATAATCAACATTCTTTAATATTTAAATACACTGATTTCCACTTGTTTCTTTAAAGCTGTGTGGAGAAAGATGCTACTAGTAAAAAAAAATAAATGTGAATTAAATATTAGCTGGTCTCACAGGCACACCAGACCTCATTCTGCACATGTATTTATAGAGTCAACCACATGACATTTATCTGTTTTAAGTCCTTTGATTGAGTTTATTTGACAAGCTGGAAAAAACATTCCAAAGCCAAACCTAATAAAGTCTAAAAGCTTATTTCTAACGCATGCATTTTGGTGGAGTAAAACTGAAAATTTAGCAGGTAGCTAGAAATAATCATAAAACACTCTGCTAAAAGGGTTTCAAGCCAAAAGAAATGTCAGAGATAGCACATACTGGTGAGAATAAGCTGTCTCGAGTAGACATAAAAGAAGACGTAAAAACATTCTAGTCTAGCAAATTGTAAAGATGCTAATTATAATATACAAGTAGAAATAAAGGCGTAAATAAAGTCGTAACAATTTGTGTGAGGTAAATAATCTATACTCCAGTGCAGTGTGTGCAAAAATACTCTAAAGTGTTTCATTACTGTTATATCACTGTTAATGATAACGTTATGTTTTCCGGGTTATAGTGAGAGTGGCTGAAGTATTAAATGAAATTATAATTATATAAGGAAATCTGATATAAGGTACATGAAATAGGTCAGAGACATTCTTGTGGTTTGTGTTGAGTGCTTTTGTTGATTGAAAAATAGAATGACGAGTACACATTATTATTCTTGAATCTTTTGTTTGAGCTTTTCACCCATTTCTTTCCCTTATTTAACCACAACCAATTCCCACCTGTCAGGAATGACAGCCATGACAGCTACCAGGCAAAAGTGTGCTATTCTTCCACTTGCGTATGCAGGAGCTCACAGCTCACATTTACATTTGCGCCCTTATCTGGAGTGACTTACATTTATCTCCTTTAAAACCCTGATCAGATGAGTGTTAAGGCCCATGCTTAAGAGCTGATTCAGCTGTCTAGACCTGGGAATTGAACTCATGACCTTCTATTCAACAGACTTACTTCTCTATTACCCTAAAAGCATGACCAATTACACTTCTGGCTTTTTATTTTTATTCAACACACAAGGATTTAGTATTCTGTAGCCAATCATTGTATCTAAGTTTTATGCAACACTTCCAGATACAAGAAATGATTTACAATTAAGTATAATTATGGACATGTTAAATATGTTTTTAGAATCAGTGATATATTATAGCACATTTACTAGCTCACAATAATCACAATAAAATGAATGTTTTGAGTAAAAATCAGCTACGAAAATACACATTATTGCCAAAAGTTTGTGGTAATCTGAACATCAGACCCATATGTGGATCCTCTCCAAATTGCTGCTACTAATATTGTAGCCCACAGTTGTCTAGAATGATTTGTATGTTGTAGCATTACATTATTCCTTCACTGGATCTAAGAGACTCCAACACTGTTCAAGCATGATCCAGCACAAACTCCTGAGCTCCATTATCACATGCTGGGTTGTTAGTAAAGTGGGAAACAAAACAGAACAAAGTCCTGATCTTCCCACCACTGAACACCTTTGGGATGAACTGGAATGGCAACCCCAGACCTCCTTACCTGATATTAGTGTCTGATCTTTCTAATACTGTTGAAGCTGAATTGAGAGATCTCACATTCAAGCTTCACTTTGGGCTAGAAAGTCTTACTAGAAGAGTGGAGATTTAAATACCTCGGGAATAAGCTGTTTGTAATGTTTGCAATATAGTGTACATACAGTTTATACTACCGTAGTAATCACTCTGAAAGCGCGCACATGACATAAAATTAAAGAATATAAAAATAAAAACAATTTTAGCATAATAGACCAACAATGAAAAAGTATAATTTAAAAGTATAATTTTAAAAAATGATCTGTTCATACCTCCCTACTTATGTGCCTTTGCTCATTCTTCAGATTCAGCACTTAATTATAATCCAATATTCTGTGTATGTACAGGATCCTCTAGATGTTTGTGGAACTCAAACGCATAATAAGGAAGAATTTACAGAGCAATGACATTATCTTTAGCAATGTACTCATCTGAATAACACAGGCACAGGAAGCATCATTTGCATATTGTACAACAGCGGGTCAGGGCTGTCCCTGTATCATGCAACTGGTACCAAACACAAGGTAAGTTAAATGATTAGTATGTTGTTGTACTCAAAAAAAGCATCAGACTTATAATGTGCAACTCTGTACCATATAAAGAGCGGGTATGTGTCCACACAGACAAATCCATAATGACTAAATGATATGTCTATAGACTAGATCAGAGGATTAGACTGCTGGAAATCCGGGTTATGCAATATACTACAGTCCACGTGGAAGACTCAGACATAACACAAGACAGAAGAAGAAACAGCTACGATTACCTTTAAACTGGTTTCACTCTTAGCTATACCGTCATAACTGATAGTACAAACTAAGTCTTCTAAAGCAGCTTTTATGGGTGGAGAATGTCTAACTGACAACCAATCACAATTTGTATTATTTAGTGTCGTTGTAACGACATGAGTCCAGAGAAGAGAGCAGGATCCATGTTGCAGTGAAGGTGAACGTTTATTTATAGTGCTGGGTGAAGATATATATATATATATACAGTGACCATGTACCAAAACAAACAAACGAAACACGATAAACACAACGGGGAAAAAACACGGAGACACTATAACTAAACAAGAAGAAAAACAAACGGTAGCTCAGTCCAAAATTCACAAAAGTTCCAAAAGTCCGTAACACACCGTGCATACTCGATAACCCACACCTGTGTGTTGCTGGCGCGTGACCTTAAATAATACGTCATCGCCCTGACAACGTAGTTGCCAGGACGACGACGCCAAACATGTCCATGCTGAAGTGACAGCTAGCGCAGCGTAGCGGCGGAGCTTCGTCAGTCTATGCAGCCTGTGAGCGGAGTCTCGCCCGCTGCTGTCACATGAGGGGCAGGGCCCCGTTCGTAGCCTTACAGTCGTGTTTAGAGGCATAAACACGATGTCTCTGTCTGATGTAATCATGCAAACCAAATCTTTACTGTCTTTATTTTGAAAGCCCAGTATTTAACTGGATTAAGGAATTCAAAGGAATTCACGGAAGCTTTGTTTCCTGGCTGACTATTAAAAACTATGCACCCCACATATCTCCTGGGAATCCTACAAAAACGAACCAATCGGCTAACTACTTTGCAACTCCTGAAAAGTTTTTAAGTTGGTATGCATTATTTATTCAGCCAACGGTTTGTGGGTGTGATGTCTGAGTCTGACATTAGTAAACTCCCAGACTTCTATCTGTTTTAAAGTAAATGGAAAGTGGGAATGGAAAATGACTACCAAAAAAAGGGTTTAAAAAAATAATCCTCTCATGCTTACTAGGTTGTGAGACTGATACGAATAGACTTTCTACCCAATGGGTCACTGATGGCTTATCTCTCTGCGCCTTCTAATTTTTCCTCATCAATCAATGTAATACATATTTCAGTTTGAGTCATTATATCAATGAATCAGTATAACCACACACATTTCTGTCATGGTACAAGCAAAATGATAGGATTTTTTTATTAATAGACTGTATATCATTAACAGACCCTATACTCGGGTTAAATATCACTTGCTGAGAGTGCCCACTTAAGTTCTAGTGAGTCTAGGTTTAGTTTAAGTGATTATTTGAGAGTTACAACAAACAAAGAGCTGCTGACATTTTAGAACAATTTTGGGATTGTTTTTCCAGCATGATTAGGACAGCACTTAAAATTAGGTTGCAAATTGTAGTTTATCAAAATTGCTATTTGTGTTACATCAATGATACTCACATGCCAATTAACGGAGCAACCTTTGCCTGTCCTGTCCACGGCTAATATAGGAATAATTATGAAAAACAATAACATCTGAAAGACTCCACAGCACACCAACATCAATGAGTTACAAACTGCATCCTTTACAGACATTAAACAAAACAAAAACAATAATAAGATGTGAATTCCTGGCATCTCATTAAAGATTTATCGATCTTTACTCAAACCAAAGACATGTTGTAGCAAATGTCTACAGCACCGAACCCTAACAAATCAACGTGTTCCTTCTTCACTTACAATGAACTAAGTCCTTATTTGCCATATGTCTCATTTTTAAAATTTTTTATTTTAAATGGAAAGCATGTGACTTTTCTCTAGTGGCATGCTAATATCTCAATTAGCATGTGTAGTACTTTTAATACCGCATCTATTAGATTATGTGAGCATAAATAAATTACAAAAAATTTACAACTCTCCATCTGTGACATTTATAACAGCATTTTTAATAGAGTGCATGACTAGGGCTGACATGAGATCTCACAGCAGTATTAGCAAACCGGGTTATTAAAAAATAGAGTAAGGTGTTTGTAATTCCAAACACAAACTTTAATTCAAAGATAAAAACCAGAACGTCCCTTTATGATTTAGTGATTTCACAATTGTAGAAACTAATGCAAAAACATTTTTATTGTACATTGATTTTCATGTACTTTTCAGACATGAGAATAATTCCACAATAAGAGAAACTGTAGAACTGTAGAGTTTTCATATTCTTACCCGCTTTTTCCCGAATTCGGGCATCACGGTGGTCTTCTGCGCCTATCCCAGCACACATAGGCCAAGAGATGGGGTACACCCTGGATGGGTCGCCAGTCCATCTCAGGGCAACACACACATATTATTCACTCCTATGGACAATTTAGAATCGCCATTTCTACCAATTCAACAGTTTTTGGACTGTGGGAATAAACTGGTGTACCCGGAAGGAACCCACACAAGCGCAGGGAGAACAGGCAAACTCCGCACAGAAAGATGCCTGCCATCTTAAACTTTGTATATTTAGATGGTTACGCCCAGCATATTCTCATATTACATAATGACATTGTAAAAACCTATACAGGACTTTATATGCAAATCAGAGCAGCTTTTAAGATGGAGACACTGCAGTTAAATAAATATCTGATCAAAGAAATTAAAGTGTTGCATTTTTTCACTTTTTAAGGAGGTCATAAATTCCCAAGCTTCGGCAAAGCTTTCCAGGTCATTTTTACAGTGGAAACGTCTAAAAAGCACTGTCTACCGAACCAAAACAGATTGCTGTAGTTAACCACAAATGCTGACAGATGGCTTCTGAACCTTTTCACTGGTAGCCTTTGTGGTTATAAAAGGAGCTCTGGAAGAAAACCATCCATTTGGAAGTAGTTTCGGAGAGTATTTTTCTGGATTCTGAGACCATACAGCTGTAATATCTTTTTAAAAGTTCTTATGCAAATGCAGACCAAAAGCAGTGAACTATAAAAAATGTGTTAATATTCAAAGTAATCCAGAATCATTAGATGACTATAATATTTGCTGGAAGCCGCAGGCATCCAAACAGTGCACAGCTGTCATCTACAAATGATTTCATTCTGCTGCTTAAGTATTCTATTAGAATTAAGCACACAGTATTTCTAATCTGTTAAATTTCTTAAGGGCATAATTTTAATGCTGCTGAGTAGAATTTTAGAAGTTTGACACAAACCCAAACCTAATGAAACACACAATGTAAGGGTAACTATTAATGCTAGGATGCAGAGATTGACACATTTAATTAGCACAGAAGGAAAAAAACTAGGGAAAACTGCTCGAAAAAAGGATGGAAACATGTGGAGACATCTCACTCACCTTCAGATTGCAAACAGTGTTCAGTTTTAGGTAAATGAAACACACAAGCAGACATAAGTCTCATTAAAGCCTATGAAGGGTACCCTTATAAAATCTCAGGCTTGACATTTAGAAGCTCGGAGCTGATGGCTGACAAATTGGAGCTCCTTATGTCGGGAAAGTAAAATTATATGCAGTGTAAGATATTTATCCTAAAGTTTCCTTTACTGGTAGACAGAAGAATATGTTTTTTTAGAATGATGCAACCCATCATTTAATCCCTCCATTTTCTGCCCACCATGACAACAAGACCAGGGAACAGGCTATTTTTCCAAACTATGGACCATGAAGGCAAACAACCCTTTGGTGACAAGTTAGAGGTAAGACTCTACAGAAAATAAGATGTCTGGGGAATATATCCAGGACTACTCTCGATTTTATATAATATCACCTTTATTAGAATCCATCCAATAGTAAAAAAAAGTGTTCGATTTCATAAAACCATTCAATTATAACATTTGAAATGAAATGAAACAAGCAAAAAAAATCACTTCCAAACAAAAAAAGGGATTTTTTGAAAAGGTCAACATGAACATGTAAGCATGCATTTGCTTATCCACTTAAGGATTATTATGTTGTCTTAAAAATGATGCTGTCTGAAAAACAAAGCAGTGCGTCGCAACAATACCATGATTGCTCTGTGCTTCTTGGCTTCAGTGAAAATTTTAGGCCTTTGATGGATTTTAAAGTTCAAGCATATAATTACAGCAGTGCGTTAATGCATTATACAAGGGCTGTGTGAGCCAGTGAGCTATGAACTTTTATTTACTGTAAATGCAAAGCATACTTTCAAATCCAATCCAATTCATAGTAAAACATTTCAGCTCAACTGCATAGATCAATAACTAATGGTTTTACTCCACTATAATAATCCCAATATGTGTTCTATCAGAATAACACAGTTATGCTATTTGTCTGTGGTTCTGCAGTTCCTTTAATACTATACTTTTTAATTCACCTTTTATATTTATGTGCTTGTATTTTTTAGGTAGGAATAAAATTACAAACCCTGTTTTCATTGTGTGTAAATTTTATACACTTAAGTGGGATGTCAAAAACAATAGCAAAAAAACTTCCCGGTTTGTTTAGTTTATTTAGATTGGGTTCAAATGCCCATAGATATGTGTATGATTTCTACATGCTTTTTCTTGTACGCAGTGATGTCAGTTCATTTTATTGCACACATCATACATTAAAATGATGTGCACATATTAAAAGACACACAAATACACACACATTCATTCAGTAATTCATTCATCTTCCTGCCCGCTTATTCCTTAATCCAGGGTTAAGGGGGTCTGCTGGTGCCTATCGCAGCACACATAGGGCAGGAGGCGGAGGTACACCATGGACAAGTTGCTAGTCCATCGCAGTGCAACAAACAACCACTCAAACACACATTCACTCCTAAGGACAATTTAGAATCACCAATCAACCTAATTTGCATATCTTTGGACTGAATAGCCGGAGGAAAGACCCGGGACCTTCCTGTTGTGAGGCGACCGTGCTAACCACTACGCCACTGCACCGCCAAACAAACATTAAAAATCTCATATTTCTTATTGTTTACAATGGAGGAACAACTGCAATTGTACTATAGTTAATTAAGTTTTTCCAAAAAAAAATCTACTTCAGTAACAGTAACATTATGTACTGTTATGCACTCTACTTCAGTAACAGTAACATAATGTAAGTACACTTTAATTACATTAATTATATGCAAGAAACAGAAATGTTACTCAAGTAAATGTAACAAAATGAAGTTTGCAATTTTGGAAGAATTAATAAGTGAAGTGCACTGACGTGCAGAATTGGGACGGTTAAGTGTTGTCGTCTGTGTGAAACCTCATTGCCTTGTCAATGTTGTGACACTACTCAGAAACAATTGGAGCTGCTAGTAGTTGCTCTATATTGATGCTACAAATTATAATGACATAAATTTTACTTACACTTCTTATTGTGGACACAGTTTTCCTAATCAAAACTGAACAATATGTGCTAAATCATTGTAAACTTATTTTTCTACTGTTTAGTAGTTTTCTTCAAGCATCTGTCTTATCCACAGTGTATACATCAGGAGAGCCAGCTAACACCCCCCCCCCCCCCTCCCCACGCACATCCTAAATTTAATCAATTCTTCAAGACAGATCTTTGGGTAAGGTCACTTTTAGATGTAGCACTCCATCTTCCTAAAATAAATTAGAAGGGAAGCTTGTCTTGAGTCTCACCACACCGGTGACTTTGAGCAGTTGAAGAGAATTAATTAAGTGTACATGCTGAAAAAATGTATTGTTTTGATAGCTCTTGATGTTTGTGGCACTTTCCATGTTTTACAGATTGTGGAAATCAAGAGTTTTATATATAGTTTTAATATAGCTATATTTTGTGTAAAGATGAACATTTCTTGAAAAAACATTTGGCATTCATTTATTCCATTATTTCTTATGAATATATGGTTATGTTTTACGGTCACACTTATGATAAAATAAAATGAAAATAGATACGTTGTCATTAGTTATGTTAGGTTTAAATTTGGCTAACTTGGGGTCCAACTGCCATTTCCATGTGTAGGTACTACTTGGCCGTATGGTGGCGCAGTGGATTGCACGGTCGCCTAACAACAAGGTGTTCAATTGGTCGGGGATCTTTCTATGCAGAGTTTGCATGTTCTCCCCGCACTTGCGTGGGTTTCCTCCGGGCACTCTGGTTTCCTCCCACAGTTCAAAAACATGCAGATTAGGTCGATTAGGGATTCTAAACTGTCTATATGAGTGAATGTGTGTTAGAGTGGTTGATTGTCTGTGTTTCCCTGAGATGGTCTGGAGACCCGTCCAGGGTGTACCCCCACTTCTCGCCCAATGTGCACTTAGACAGACGCCAGCAGACCCCCATGACCCCGAATTAGGGAATAAGCGGCTAAAAAGATGAATGAATTAATACCTAGATAAAAATACCGTTATATCGTGTGACAACTGTTGAAAGCCTAAAACTCGCATTATAAAAAACTGGTTTAGTTGTATGCCGATATACCAACAAAAACTTCTTGCACAGTCGGTTTACACATAAAAATTCAAAACCTGGGGCATAATGTACAACGAGCTCCCATCTGCTTACACAGAAATAGAAGGGTGTTATTAAGTTCCCGCTGAAAGGAAACACCCAGTGTTTAGCTTAGTGTGGAGGTCGTGTGGAGATTGGAGGGTGTGTGTGCATGCGGCTTTGGAATTTGAAGTCATGCTCCAATTAGAGCATCTCGGTCAGGCTAAGTATTCTTCTACGTCTACTTCTTACACACGCAACTTTACTAGTGTGTGTTATTGACCGTTCAGTATTGTGTTCACTTGACTTGTATATAAACGTAGTTTTAACAAAAAAGGCAACATGATAAATGCAAGAAATACATTGACAAGAGGTTTATAAAAAGTGTATTTATTCTTGTCTTTTTATTTGGCTTGGTTTTGTTTATTTTATTTATTCTTTGCCTAAAACGCTTCCTTGTTATCTCAAATCGAGTCAGAATATATTAAAAGGGTCGTGATCAAGATGTAATTTTGAGCTCTCTCCCCGCTGCCGAGCTCTATTCAAATCTGAAAACTCATTTTCCTCAGCAACTGACTCCCCGGTGCCTGAAATGATGCAACTTGCTGTAATTCAGCATCCCTTTGAACTTTGCCGTTCACGTCACTCAGCCAAATGTTCCCGCTTTCATTGTTGTAACTCGCTCTTTGTTAAGATATGCACAAAAATATAACCCAGACCTTTGCTGGTGTGAAACTTCCAGCAGAATCCTGTTTAATATTTGATTTTTTAAATCAGTGAGAAGTCATTAAGTGTCCCATGATTTAAAGATGTTTACCATCTTATTATTTGGCTATGACTGCAAGACAGTGTGTGATTTTAGAAACGAGATTAGAAGAAACCGAGGGAGCCTTTTCAACAGCTTGTTTTGTTATTAATATATTTTATTGATTTGCTGAAGAAGCCTGTTTAAGAGGCATCTTGCGGTTCCGCAAGCGCGACATGTCCAGTTGGAAGGGAGGAGAAGAGCATGTGCGAAGGTAGAGCACCTTCTATAGAGATGAGAAGAAGGTTCAGCAGATGGAGCACCTCCACGTTTTTGGCACCTGCCTGGAGAATAACCGGAGGAGAAATAGCAAAGTGGAGAACACGTATTAGTCACGGTTCAAGAGCTTATCTCTTCTAATAATGTACTTCACCTACAGAGAAGCTGTTGGCTAATACAACACTAGACAGCTTAGTATATTTGGAAAAAGTAAGGTTTATCTTTATTTTGATTTAACACCAGTTTATTTACAGCTCTAGGACTGGGGTGTGCTTACTTTTATTATCCCCTGTAACACAGCGCTGGTACAATCTATTTGATTATTTGTTAAGTGTTTTTAATTAATCACTAGTACAAAGCTGCTATAATTCTACAAACATGCAATTTTCAAGTACCATGTTATTTCTATAGGAAAAGTTCATCCACATGGGCTTGGGTAGTGTTCACTGTAAACTATAAAAGACTAACAGTATTTATTTCATTAACAAAAATGCATCCATGGTAGTCAAACCAGTGGATATGCTGAATTTTTCTTTAACAGCAGGCTTATCTTTAATCATGTATGTTTTCTTAGTAACAAAAAAGGGTAGCCGATAATTAACTAGTGATACATTGTGATCTAATTTGGTTTGTTACTAATCTGTAACTATAAATGGATCCCAAAATACTGAGTAAACATGTTTGAATTTAACTGTCCAATACATTAAAAAAATATACCAATCCAATAGC
>JAOTRA010000037.1:4282090-4309734 GCA_026260255.1 Pseudolaguvia tuberculata | reverse complement strand
AGATAGATAGATAGATAGATAGATAGATAGATAGATAGATAGATAGATAGATAGATAGATAGATAGATAGATAGGACTCTGTACTAATTGTGGAAGTTTCAACTTTCAATATTTTTTTTTAGAAAACAACATATCAGATTACAACATATCAGATGTTGAAAGTGAGACATTTTGAAAGGTCATGCCAAATATTAGCCCATTTTGGATTTCATGAGAGCTACACGTTCCAAAAAAGTTGGGACATGTAGCAATAAGAAGCCGGAAATGTGAAATGTACACAGAATAATCAGCTGGAGGATCAATTTGCAATTTATTAAGTCAATTGGCAACATGACTGGGTATAAAAAGAGCTTTTCAGAGTGGCATTGTCTCTCAGAAGTCAAGATGGGCAGATGATCACCAATTCCCATAATGCTGTGGCGAGAAATATCCTAAAGGAGTTTCTCAGAGTTTGAAGTTATCATCATCTACAGTGCATAATATCATCCAAAGGTTCAGAGAATCTGGAACAATCTCTGTGCATAAGGGTCAAGGCTGAAAGACCATACTGGATGCCCATGATCTTCGGGCCCTTAGACGGCACTGCATCAACATGACAATACCAGACCATGTATTGCATCAATTACAACATGAAGGTGCGCAGGAGAAGGATCCAGGTACTGAAATGGCCAGCCAGATGTGGCAAAGAAGACAGTATGTATTAGACAAGAATAAAACAATATTCGTATTCCTAAACTTGAGCAACTTGTCTCCTCAGTCCCCAGACATTTGCTGACTGTTATAAAAAGAAGAGGGGATTCCACACAGTGGAAAACATAGCCTTATCCCAATTTTATTGAGATGTGTTGATGCCATGAAATTTAAAATCAACTTATTTTCCCCTAAAATTTAAACAATTTCTCAATTTAAACATTTGATATGTCTTTTTTGTTGTCTTGTTAATAAAATATTGAAATGCAAAGCTTCCACATCATTGCATTTTGTTTTTATTCACAATTTGTACAATGTCCCACCTTTTTTAAAATCGGCTTTGTATATATTTAAATAGACGAATAAAAGAACAGATTTCTTATTAAAGTAAATAAGTGGATTTGAGAATAAATGCTCTTGTGATTAGCAAGAGTATACATTCTAATTGATTTACTTTTAGCAAGTTTTGCCACATCAATTCAATTAAATTTTTTAATTATTATAATATTGAAAATAGAATATTTACTGGAGATTTATTCAGAAACTTTTACCTGAGGTTTACTTGAGTGTAGTTAAATCATTAAAGTTTGCTAGTAATTTGGCATTTGGCCCCTAACCAGAGTGACCAGTGGCAACTAGGAATCAAACCAAGCCTTGGTGTAGCAGTTCAACTAAGCTACCCCCTTGCCCCTCATACCTGCATTTATTCTACAATCTAATAGTGTAACAAGCCGGGCTACGCCCATACCCCCTGCTTCCTACGTCAGAGGCTGTCATCAACCTTGGTGGATAGGTGGACTGGTCAAACTTCCCGGTGATGACTGGCCATTTTTTGAAACGCTGAGTTTTCTATAGTGCAAGTCATTGTGCTTGTAATGGTGTTTATTGATTTTAGTGTTCGAAGTGTCTGTGATTACTCTTAAGCTTTACTTCGCATAAACACAGTATACATAATAACATAGTGACACATGTAATTGTAATTATTATAGTTAAACAAAGTAAAACTGTTTTAGGATGCACAACCAATTTTTGTTGGAGCTGATCCACTGCCATGATGATCTATACTACCTAAATAGAAACAACACCAGGGATGTTGGATACAATGTAAATGGGATACAAACACATCAATTTTAACTCTAACACAACTCCTGATTGTTCTGTATCAAAATATTAATGCAAATAAAATGACCTTTTTGTGCCCATCACAAAGGTGCTCCATCACATTTCCAGCACTTCACATGACACAACCAAATATCAGTTTGCAGATAAGGCGAGCCGAGATCACTTAAATCCCTCGATTGCAATCAGTGTAATAAATGGTGTTGCATGATTTGATGAGTGTATTTCAAATGGCTAAAATTATGGAGATGATTGTTGTGTATAAAATACCCTACCCATGGACATCAATGTCAATCTACGCATCCATCTCAAGTGGATACTAAACATAATTCCATGTCCAAAACGAGGTTTTTATTTTCTTCAAATTTCATCATACCGTATATGTAACGCCCAACTACTCTAAATGGCATGTTAAAAAGTATGTAAACAACCACAAATATTTTAGGAAGGTTTTCATTACATTTTGGACAAGGTATATTTACCCTATATGAATATGTATTTTGCATCACTGTGGTTAGTGGTTAATGCTGTTGCATGGGTCTTCCTATACCCGTAAGTGTTTTCCACACTTTAAATAGTTCACTTTGTTTGGAACACACTACAAACCTTAGGAAACCATCACATATACAGCAAGATAATGGTAAATAATAGAATTGTTTTCTTCTTTGAATAGACATACTGTATTCTACTTAGCATCTAAAGGACATCATCTGCAAGTGTGTGCTTCCAGCTTTGTATCCTCAGTTCCTTCACTTAATTTGACACTTGTTGGAAGGGATGGCTTAGTAGTTGAGGTGTAGAACTGATACCGGAAAGACCAGGGTTCCATTCCCAGCACCACAAATCAGCCACTGTGGGCTCCTGAGCAAGATGCTTAACCCCCAATTTCTCAGTCACTCTGGGTAATAGTGTCTGCAAAATGCTGTAAATGTAGGCTGCAGTTACACTGCATGTATAAAATGATCAGATATGAATCAGATATGTGCGGTAGTGTCTTATGTAAGATTTCACCTGTCAGTGTGGGTGGAAAATAAAGGAAAAAAGTAATGGTGACACATGATTTCAACTCAGTTGGACATCAACAGGAATACATATAGGACTGTGTACTGATCTTTTTAATTTTTCTTATTAAAAAACTTTGTTCAATATAAAAAATATTTGTAACTTTGCTATAAATGCTACATTGGTCCAGGCTGCAACAAGGGCTCTCCTATTTTTTTCCTCTGTTTAAAAAGAGCATTGTTTTACCAGCCATTAAATATGGTGCAGAAACCAATAAAAATATATTTTAATTTTCATGCATCTCATCCATTGATTATCACATCAGTTTTACTTTCTTTTTTGCTCAGTACATCTTCCTTGGGATGTTTTGCTGGGTGCTGTTTAAATGCAGAAATCAGATACAGTTAAACAGGTTCTGATTTTGTAGCCTGTAATGCTCTATTTAGATTATGCAAAGAGCTGGAAGTACTCCGAGGGTTTGTTTTTCTCTTGAGAGATCTTTGATATACATTAATATGTATAATGAACTAGATTTATAAAAAAAACAGTTGGTTTAATAAATCAGCCTGATTGGACATGGCTGCATATCTAATAATGGCACATCCACCAGAACACAAACGTATCATGGCTCCCAATCAATAAAAGCAATCTTTGTAGTGTTTGTATTGTCGTGTGTAGTGTTTTGACTTAAAATGACTTGTGTTGTCAAAAAATGTGTCTTGTCCTCTTTCTGTTCTCCATTAATATAATGACTAGGCTATAGACTTAAAACAAACTTCACTATGTGTTTTAAAATGTTGGAATTATTTTCCCCATAACAATAATGAAATGCAAAATTGTCATTTTCCCTCTGCATTTAAAAAAAAAAAAAAAAGCCCGGACAACAAGAGTGGTCGCTCATTGAAATAAGAGATCTTTCCTGGGGTTAAGACTTTATTGGCTGGTATAAAAAAGAGTTAACTGGTGCTAAGCCTCTTTATGATGTGATGTATAATACTGAGACTATAGACAGTGTTGTTACATATTTTCTGCCTTCTTTTCTTGGATTTGCTTTACAAAATGTAATATCTATATTTCCCACGTTTAAAAAAAACAATCACTGGTATAAAAAAAAATCTGTATTAATAAATCCTTTGTAAGGCAAGCGAAGTAGTGTAGTGGTTAGCACAGTTCTGGGTGTGTTTGATAGTTGAAAAACATGTACATTAGGTGGATTGGTGATTCTAAATTGCCCAGAAGAGTGTATTTATATATATATATTTGTGGCTTTTGCGATGGACAGGTGGCCTGTCCAGTGGTGTATAGTAGGTTTCTAATGTGCAGGGACAGTTTAGAAGATAAGTTAGAAGGTTAGAAAATAGATAAATGAATGACTGAAATCCCGTGTATCTGTAACAAAAGCGAGTGCATAGGAATGGTCTAAAAATAATGATATATAAATTGTGAATTCTTGTAAAAACTCTCCGGACAGGTGAAAAGCTCTTTTTGAGCTGTGATTGTATAAGCTTGTGAAAACGCCATTCCAGTACAAAACACGTAGTGACTAATCAACCCTACTTATATCAAGTCATGAAAAGAGTCTACTCGAGCAGAGCAGTGGTTGAATAAACTGCAGCTGCAAGCCAAATAACACTGACACTACTTTTCTCTCTCTCTCTCTCTCTCTCTCTCTCTCTCTCTCTCTCTCTCTCTCTCTCTATCTCTCTCTCTCTCTTTTTTTTTTTTTCTCTCTCGCTCTCTTTTCTAGGTAAGCACTTTTCTCTAAAAGTGGATAGTAGATTCCGATTCCGACCGCTATCAATGAAGGTAGGCACGTCTGATTAAGGTGACGTACGACAGCTCTGAAGGCTTAATGCAAACAGGATAGATGTGCACACCCACCAGGACTGCTGACTTGGAAGCTATTATTTATGAGTTACAGCTACTCATGAAAAGCTGACCACAAGCACACCGTCTGGTACTCTTAAAAGTGGCAGGTTCTCTTTAAAACAAATTCTTCATCATCACTAAAACAGGCTATTGTTCTTTAGCATTGCGGCTAAAATGTGGTACTGCTGCTTTTTGACTAAACTGCATTTTGCAGAAAAAAAAAATTAGATGGAGAAACATTCAGCTATTCATAAAAAAAGGGTGACATAAGTTCTTTTAATCATCCATTTGTTATCAGTCGAATAGTAAAGATATGACACAGTAGAAATAAATCCCAACTCATTTTTAATTCCCATCTGTGCTTATGTCCTAGCGGCACAATTTTTATGCTGCATGATATCCACATCATTATCCATTTTGTAACTTGTCCAGAGTTGCTGTGCAAACAGATGGCACAGGATGCAGGAGATGCAGTTGTCTGGGTGCCACTTTCCTTTTTCTTTTCTTTTTGAAAACCAACAAGAAGTTTTCTTTCTGCTCAGCTTGCACATTTTTACTGTGACTTGCATAATATTTCCTTTCTTTTACAGAGTTTGTCCAAGAAAGAATATTTGCAACTATTAACCTAGCAGTATGTTTAAAGTTGTGAATGTGTAATATTATCAGTGTGTCAATCATATCGATAGTTTCAAGACCGTATATAATCAGACATTCCAAGTCAAGTCATCTTTATAAGACTTTGTGTCTTACTTTTCACAGCTTTACAGATTCAAATGAGACAGTAGTGAACACTCACTAAAGCACTTGCTTCCGTTTAATCTGCAGGTCTGTAAATTAAGGTCCTCAACTAAGCAAGCCAGAGGCATGTCGTGTCTATTACTCCTTTTCTTTAAACAATGAACTTCCTTCCTTTGGTGGCCTTTGTGTTAGGTTTAATATAATTCATAAATCATTTTAACTCATAATAAATCAAACAATGGGAACTCTATTATGTGCATTCTTTTTTTACACTATAAGTACTGAAAGGGGTGAATGGTGTACAGTGATGGTAATATTTTAATGTTGTCTGTCATTAATATACTGAATCGCAAGTAGCAACCATCCATAAGGCAAACAAACTACCTAAGAGAGGTAACAGAACTGAACAGAGCCGAACATTAGACACGTATTAAGTTGGAGTGAATTAACAGCAGCGAAGAGTCACCCATGGTTAAAATGAATGAACAGATGATGTTCATTTGGTTGTTAAACATACTCCTTTCTCATTATTGCAAAGTTATTTTATCTTTATGGATTTTCTGAAAGATGAAGTGGACTATAATTGAATGGAAGAAAAAAAAAGTGCATTAATTGTATAGGACAGCGCGAGCTGGATCAAGCCACTTCGTCTGTGACAAAGATCCGGTGGAGCAGAATGAGCTCTGTTTGTTCCAGTGTGACTTCTATCTGTTACTCACACTGGCACGTCAGTCACAAGTCTGGATGGTGTTCATTATAATTTATTGGGTTTATTTTATCTCTTTATACCACACTGCAGACTTCTCTGTTCAGATTAGTTGTCAGGTGATGGTAATGAATTTTCTTACAGTAGTGCTTGTGGTAAAAATTCCCAACTGGTCTGTATTAATATGCCAGTTTTGTTTAATATCCTTAGCTTTTAATCCTAGTTTTAACAGTAAACAGTTAAAAAGTTTACAAGGAAAAAAAATACAAAGATTTCATTCGATATGATGTAGGTGATACTTGTTAAAAAGAAATGGACTTTTATGAAGATTCAATATTAAAGAAGTTTAGACAAAAATTCAGATATTTGTGTAATTTCCATCCACAACTGTTCCACAACTGTGCTTGTGTGGGTTTTCTCCAGGTACTCTGGTTTCCTCCCACAGTCCAAAAACATGCAGATTAGTTCCATTGGTGATTCTAAATTGCCCATCAGAGTGAATGTGTGTGTGAATGGTTGTTTGTGTTGCCTTGAGATGGACAGGTGACCCGCAGGCACCAGCAGACGCACATGACACCGATTTAGAGAATAAGCCAAAGAGCATAGAGAATACTTAAAACTTTTTCTCTACCTAATACAATTTACAGTTTCTTACACACAACTAGAAAAATCTACGGAGAACACCTTTTGAGTCCAATTTTGAGTTTGATTTAGTCTTCTAAACTATTAACTGCAGTTTTCTAATTAACTTAGAAGTTTTTCACATGGCCGAACACACTGAACAGTGGAACACACTCCTTATCACCTTCTAAACCAATTTTTCCATTACCACAGTATCACTAGGTTATCTTGTCACTATGCAATACTGCTAGAGCGATGTATGTGCAAAGCCAAGTGTCAGCATCAGCAGAAGTATCATTGTTTGACACACATTAATGGTTATAACTAACGTAAATTAGTTTAAATCATCGTTTATATTTGTATTGATACTTGAGGTTAGAATATCAATGCAATATTAAAAATAATTGTTATATATATTGATTAATTTACCTGACCCTACTTTATTTAGCTTTTTTGCCAAACAGTTTAAAATGTTAAATAAATATTGTGTGAATTGTAAATCATCCTAATGTGATACTTACAAAAATGACTAGGTGCCGCAAGTGCAGCATAGTGTAAGTGTAAATATAACTATAAATCCCTGTGAGAAAAAAAAATCGCACCAGCGTACCATTGATTTCCAATAACTGCAAGAATTGTTGAGTTTCATTACTTACTTCATCACTTCTATGACCTCATCTTTTTAGATGAGTCAAATACACATTTTAAAGTTATAGCCCTGAATGCCATATAAGAAAAACGCAGCATTTTACTGAAATGCACAGTGTGCATGAATATCGGAGTCACTTGTTTTACAATTGCAACAGTGTTGACTTCAGCAAACTTCTAACACATTTAAGCAGCAGGCAATAAAATGTGTGATGCCCAGTGAGCGTGATGGGACTGTACCCTCGAGTCCTATTGACGCCAAATAAACGAAGCCCTAAAACTGTCATTAAAGAAGACAGTGGCCCCTCAGTGTAATGCAGCAGTAAATACTGTTAAATTACGAGATGGATTACAGAAGCCCTAACTATTCATTGTTCTTTACAGTGAATTTCCATCAGACCATTATTAAGAAGGGAATTTTGAATAAAGAACACCAAAAGAAAAATTGTTTAATAGTCCAATGCTTTGTAATGCATTGGACCTTTCAGTGTTCTGCAGCCTAGCTGTACGACAAAGTATAAACAGACAGAGGATATTGGATCTGAAAGTCTGAAAAAAATGGACCTTCATTAAGCCTAAAACGCCTTTAAATAATCAGTCAACAGTCAACAGTTTTCTTCCATCTACAAAGATTTTAATGAAGGGTGTTTTGTAACTGCAAATTATATTTATATGTCCTTCATTAAAAGGCACAGGCAGTAAGAGGAAGTAGAAAAAAAATCACGCCAATCATAAACGTCACGCTTGAAAGAGACTCAGTGCAATTCCCTCAAGGAGGTTGTCATGTGATGGTTTACAAAGAAGAAAATCCGGACAGCAGCTAACAAAAGGTATTGGGAGTCAGCTCAGGCTGAGTGAGTGGGAGATCATGGCCCCTGTTGCGTGTCAGAGAAAGGGCACGTGAATGTTTCGAACCTTTTCTGATTTCCAAATGGCAGTCATGACCTTTATGCAGTGTTAAAACAAACAAGCATAGGGGAAATAGGATGGGTTGAAATGAGGACGGAACTCTGTCATCACATGCCATGTGTTTAAGAAGCAAACAGCTGAGGGATGTGTACATATCGTGTTCATGTAAACGAGACACATTTTTCAGCGATCCCTTTGGAACACGAACCTGGCAACAAATAGCCTACAAATGTAAATGTCTTTGTTAATAAGATTTTTTTCTGTAGAGCTAATAGGCAAGAACATGCTAAACATACAAGTTCGCCAATTGATTTGACTCATCGAATCTATCAGCTAATTGATCCATTTTTTAAACCTCTCATTCTGTCCAAAATCCAAACCTTAAAAAATTATAAAAGAAATTCCCCTGGCAGTGCTATCTTCTTCTTAAACAACATTCATAGCACTGTGACAGCCGTGTAACTGTTCACTGCACATTACTTCAACCAGTAATGAGATTTCGTTAAGGGAAAAAAGAAGAGTAGGTTTGCCCTGAGTGGCGAGAATATCCATTCACACCTTCCTCTCTGAATTCCCTAGTGCGCCTGAGTTTTATTGGGTTAGCTAGGTAGATATAATCAGTGATCTCACCAAGTTCTGATTTTTATACTTAGTCTTTGAGGATCAGTTAACATTGTATAGGTCTCTGGACTTTATACACTGGATGAACAGGCTCAATCACCCTAATTTATCATGAATTAGAATAAGAATTCATCTCTTTTTAATTAAGCATAAAATAAATAAAACACAACGAGGTTTATTGAAATATTGAATTACGAAACATACAGTTGATGTTAATACAATACTTGTTAATACTTGTTGTTCAACAATAAACCCATTAGATATTTTTAATCACTACAAAGAAATAAACAGATATTAGATAATAACTAAAAATTATTTAGGGCTTTAAATTGATCTTTATTGCCTTTATAAGTATGCGTAGAGGCAGTGGCATAGTGGTCGTCTTACAGCAAGAATATTCCCACGTGCAAATCTTGGGCAACATAATCTTCTGTATGTTGCGTGGGTTTTCTCAAAAACATGTACATTATGTTAATTGGTGATTCTAAATTGCTCATTTAGAGTGAATGCGTGTAGTTGTTAGTCAATGTGAGGCACTACATGGACTGCATTTCATTCTGTATGCACTGAGATAGGCTCCACCAAATTAGGGAACAAACAGGTTAGAAGATGAATGAATGAATGGATCATTGAGTGAATGTGAAGATTTTTTCAATTAAAAATACTTTGATTATTCATTTTTGTTTATGACTTCATTTATTTGTTTATCCAAAGTGATTCACACAGGACTAATAATTTCCATCCACAGTTACAGTCTAATTTAAGTATTTACATATTGTATGGTATATATATAATTGAGATACAATATGTAGCTGTCTGGCTAGCTATTTTTCTTTTTAGTCCACTTTAAAACTTTGCACCAGCTTTTTAAACTTCTTGTTGAATAACTTCTTACACGAGTGCCTCACCTCCAGCGCTCAAACCCTACAGCTCTGCACAGCTGTAAACTTATTCTGATGCTAGCACTTCACAATATCTTGATAATGAGCTGAGCAGCACTTCATGAGCTGGATTCAGTTTGCTGGATGCAAAGAAAAACTTGAATCTTTGCAAGCCAGGAATGACGCTGAGCCTCCCTGCTGACCTTTTCAATTGTTTTTTTTTATGGCTTAATTAATGTACTTCATAATGCGTGCTGACATATTACTAAAGGCTTAGCTGTAATATATAATTAACAGATTGAATTCAGTAGCATTACTGCTTATTTCTTTTTCAGCTACAATACAAATTTCATTGTTTAGAATGTAAGACGATTAGAATAGACCAGATTTTGCTAGCTTGAGCAACATAGTAGTAATCTTCCTTTCTAAAAAAAACTTCTGCTATAAAATTCTCTCACTTTATTCCCATCCCAACACAGACCTCCATTTCTAAGTGACCTTACAACATTCATACACTGTTCCGTATTCCCCAACATAGTCGTTGCTCAATTTCAATGTAATTAACATTGTCTCAACTGTATAGAAATTAACATTGTTCTTATTCAGGAGGAGGAAATATAAAATAAAATATGCTAATTATTTGCATGCTTATGCCAGCCATTTTTGGTATGCAAAAGAAACATTTATTTTTTTGATGCAATAAAATGGTACCGGCCCTGAGATGGACTGGCGACCTGTTCTGGGTGTACACTCGCCTCTTGCTCTATGTGAGCTGGGATAGGCACCAGCAGATCCCCGTGAGCCCGAATTAGGGAATAAGCAGGTAAGAAGATGAATGAATTAATGAATGAATGAATTAATGAAAATGGTACAGAACTAATCAAACATTTTATTGATAACATTATTTTAATCTCTTCTTGCAAACAAATTTATATTACTGCAAATAGATAGAAAAAGTAAAGAAAGAAAGAATGTTCACTAATTTAAGTGTCCTTGCTGAATAAGTCACTCACAGTCAATATACAACAAGAGACAGCATTACTACAATACAATATTTTATAGTTAGTAACAGTAATAAAATACTAACATTGTATAAATATTAATATTAAATATATAAAATTAATATTATATAGCCCATTTCATTGACTGAAATAAATGGAAAGCATAAATAGGAAAGCCTATCCAAAATCAAAAAAAGTTTTATTTTCAACCATATATGACAGATCATTAAACATTAAAATGAGACATATATATATATATATATATAATTTGAAAATTATGAAAAGTTTCCTTTCTACCCTTATCAGCTAATTAACTCAAAATTCCTGCAAATACCTGTAAATGGTCTCTCAATCTAGTTCTGTAGGCTACACAACTAGGGGAAGGTTGCTAATTTGAAAGGTGTCCAAAAGATGACCATTGACAAGGACAGTAAGATGTAAAAAGTCATTGCAAAAGAGGCTGGCTTTTCACAGAGCTCTGTGTCCAAGGACATTAATAGAGAAGCAAAAGAAAGGAAAATATGTGGTAGAAAAAAGTGTACAAGCAATAAAGCTACAGGTACAGTTTGGCATTTGGCAGACGCTCTTATCCAGAGCGACTTACATTTGGTCTCCTTTTTTTTTCTTCAGCTGAGCAACTGTGGGTTAAGTGCCTTGCTCAAGGGTCCACAGTGGTTGCTTGGTAGAGGTGGGAATCGAACCCTGGTCTTTCTGGTATAATTCCAGCACCATAAGCATTTCCCACTGGTAAGTTGTTGCCCAAAGGGAAATAATTGTTAAATTATGAAACAAAACCCATTCAAAAATAAGGGGGAGATTCACAGAGTGGACTGCAGCTGGATTCATGGTTATAAGAACAACTACACACAGTTGTATGCAAGACATGGGTTTCAGCTGTCGCTTTCCTTGTGTCAAGCCACTCTTGAACAACAGACAGCGTCAGAAGTGTCAGCGTCGCCTGGCCTAAGACAAAAAGGATTGTTTTTGGAATCCATGTTGTTTGAGGTCTAGTGTAAAGTTTCCGCAGTCCGTGATGGTTTGGGGTGATCATACTTATCAGTTGGCCAAGTCGTCTTTTCCTTGCGACTGCTTCCGGTAGCGGTCGCCACAGCAGATGGCTCTTCACCACATTACCCTGTCCTAAACATTTGCCTCTTTCACCCCAACTACCTGTATGTTTTCCCTCACCACATCCATAAACCTCCTCTTTGGTCTTCCTCTTTTCCTCTTGCCAGGCACCTCTATCCTCAGCATTCTTCTGCCAATATTCTGTATGTCCCTCCTCTGCACATGTCCAAACCATCTCAACCTAGCCTCCCCCACCTTATCTCAAAAACATCTTACGAGTGCCGTCCCTCTAATAAACTAATTTCTAATCCTGTCCACTCGTCACTGCCAATGAAAATCTCACTATCTTCAACTCTGCCACCTCCTATCTTTTTTTTAACACTACCGTCTCTAAACCGCTCAACATTGCAGGTCTTTCACTCTTGCAGAGACTTGCCGATCACAAATCACTCCTGCCACTCTTTTCCACCCACTCCACCCTGCATGAACACTTTTCTTCACTTCTCTAACACACTCTCCATTACTTTGCATTGTTGACCCCAGTTACTTAAACTTCTCCACCTTCACTACCTCTTCTCCCTGCAACCTCACCACTCCATTGCCTTCCCTCTCATTCACACACATACTCTGTCTACTGTCTTTCATTCCCTTGCTTTCCAGCATGTACCTCCACCTTTCCTGATTCTTCTGAACCGGCTTCCTTCTCATCACAAATCACAATATCATCTGCAAACATCATAGTCTATGGGGATTCCTGTCTGACCTCATCTGTCAACCTGTCTATCACCACTAACAAAAAAGGGCTCAGAGCCGATCTGTGATGCAATCTCACCTTCACCTTGAACCAGTCTGACATTCCTACTACACACTTCACTGCTGTCACATTTGTCCTCATACATGTCCTGCACCACCCTGACAAACTTCTCTGCTATACTTGACTTCCTCATACAATTCCACAACTCTTCTCACGGAACCCTGACGTGTCTTCTTCAAAGAGTAGTGGAAGCTAGGCTGACGGAAGAGGTGGCCATCTGTGAGTAACAGTATGGTTTCATGTCAAGGAAGAGTACTACACTGTTACTCACAGATGGCCACCTCTTCCGTCAGCCTAGCTTCCACTAGTCTTTCCCATAACTTCATTATGTGACTGATCAGCTTTATTCCTCTGCAGTTGCCCATCCACTGCACCATCCATTTCTCTTATTCTTAAAATTAGGTACCAGAACACTTTCTCCATTCCACAGGCATCCCCTCACCTTCCAAAATCCTATTAAACAATTTAGTCAGAAAGTCCAATGCCATCTCATCTAAACGTCTCCATGTTTCTACTGGAATGTCATCTGGTCCAACCGCCCTTCCACTTTTTCCATCCTCTTAATAGCTGCTCTCACTTTCGCATTATTAATCCTATCCACTTCCTGCTCCATCATCTCCACATCATCCAACATTCTGTCTCTTATTTCTCAGGTGCTCAAAATACTCTCTCTACCTTCTCAATACACACTCCTTACTAGCCAACACATTTCCATCTGTATCCTTTATCGCTCTAACTTGCAATACATCTTTCCCAGTTCTGTCTCTCTGCCTGGCCAACCGGTACAAATCCTTTTCTCCCTCCTTAGTGTCCAACTTCTCCTACAGCTAAAGTATTGTAATTTATTGTATTTGTCTTAAGTAATATTCAGATTTTCTGAGATTCTGAATTTGGGTTTTCATTAGTTGTCAGTTCTTAAATTATTCTAATTTTATGACCAGCACCTGTATATATGTAAGGGCTAATGGATGAGATGTAATAATTTAGCTGCCCCTTATTTTTATACCTCTCTGAAGTAATTATGCTAAGCATACTGAAAAGGTAACACAGTCACAGCTTGATCCTTGCTCAAGGCAACAAATCTCTGCAACGTTCAACTTGTTAATTTTACTTTCTTGTGACAAGCCGGAACTCAGATGGGCCTGCGAGTTAATGAATGCTGGAGAAAGGTTAAACCAACAGGAGGAGCCAACCCTGCAGTGTAATAATCTCCCTGATTGTTGTGGCACAAACCCGAAAGCTTTCATCTTTACGTTATTGCTCAATCAATCTGCTGATGAATTGGGGCTAGAGTGTAATTCATACTGCCAAAAAACAGCAGAATAAGACCAGGGACTTGTAACATTATACTGATTAAGTTTATATACTAGATTAGGGTTTGAACTGTGTTCATAACGCTCAAGTTTAAGAACATCAATTGCTTGATGTTCTGAAATTCTCATATCTGTAATGATTTCTGTTCAAAGCTGCTATCGATTTTAAATATGTTCATTTCTTAAACAGCCACCTTAATTATAACCAACCTATTAAATATCACAATCTGATTAATTATGTAGGTGTTTATCAGCTGCCTGGTCAATGATGGCAGCTATATTGTATAATAAATCATAAGTATATATTATAAAAAAGACTAATTCATCAGTGCTTTGGAGAACTTTTTAAAGCATTTTTTTCAGTTATCTGGTCATTTAAAAAGCGTTATCACTGTAACTCAAGAGCATCCTAAGTACTATTTGAATATTTGGACAGGCCTAGTTTCCCAAATGAAGTTCGAGTTACAATTCTCATCAGCGGATTTTATGTATGTGTAAGGAAGCTGTCTGCGCCACGGCCCCTTTCGTTGCGTCGTCGTCCTGGAAACCAAATGGCTCCAGGGCGATGACGCACTATTAAAAGCGACACGCCGGTATGAGTGTCGCGAGTTATTGTTTTCGTTACGGACTATTAGCCTGCCTTCTAGCCCTCGCTCGTATCTGCTGTAAAGTTAAGTACTGTGGTTCCTGCCGAGGACCTTATAGTTTTGTTTATGTGTAGAGTTCAGCTTATGTTCGTTTTTCGCTACAGCCGTTTGCAGTCTTTGTCTTTGTAGTGTTTGTATTTATGTTAATAAGAGTACTGCAAAATGGATCCGAGTTTCGCATGTCCGTTAAGGATCCATTAAGGATCCAGCGGTACTCAAGCGGTGGGGTTTTCTCGCAGCGCTAGCCCCCCCCGCTTGCTCCCCTGCATGTGCATGTGATAGGCCCGCCTTCGCCTGTTGAAGCACCGGGGAAGTTTAACGGTGATCGCAATCAATGTCTGCGTTTTGTTTCTCAATGCCACGAAAAAATTTTTGGTCACTCCCACTGCTTTTACCTCCTCACACCAGAGGTGTGCTTTTGTCTTTTTGCGTTTGGAGGGAAGAGCGTTAGAAGCAATGGCTGCAATTTGGGACATTGATCAACGGCTTCACTGGGATGATGACTTCCTCCTCTCCCAGCTTCTGGAGTGGTTTGCCCTCGACATTGAGGAGGAGGTCACATCAGTAAAGGCGTCTCTGAAGTCAGCATCTGCATCAGAGCCCTTCGCTGAGTCTTCGTCCTTTGCTGAGTCTCCGTCCTTCGCTGAGTCTTCGTTCTTCGAGTCTTCGTCCTTCGCTGAGTCTTCGTCGCCCCTTAAACTATTGACTGCTTATTTGGTGTCCCCTGAATTGTCTGCTTTGTTCTCTGTCCCCTCTGAGTCTCTGTCTGTCCCCTCTGAGTCCCCTCGGGCCACTTTGTCCCTTATCGGGCCCCTTCGGCCCGTACCGAGTCCCCTTAGGCCCCTTTGGCCCTCCTAGAATTTCCGGAGGCTCCTACAGCTCTCCTAGAATTTCTGGGGGCTTCTGCAGTCCTTTCAGAAGCCCCCTTGGCCCTTTATGAGTTTCCTCGGGCCCCTGCGGGTCCTTCTAAGTTTCCTCGGGCCCCGTCGGGTCCCTCTGAGTTTCTTCAGGCCCGTTCAGGAACCTCTGAGTTTCCTGAGGCCCCCTCAAGCCCCTCTGAGTTTCCTGAGGCCCCCTTGGCCTTTACTGAGTTTCCTGAGGCCCCTTCGGCCTTTACTGAGTTTCCTGAGGAATCCTGAGGGATTACCTTTTGTGTTTTGGTTGGTTTGGACGCCAGGAGGCATCCTTTGGGGGGGGGGCTACTGTAAGGAATCTGTCTGCGCCACGGCCCCTTTCGTAGCGTCGTCGTCCTGGAAACCAAATGGCTCCAGGGCGATGACGCACTATTTAAAGCGACCCGCCGGTATGCATGTCGCGAGTTATTGTTTTCATTACGGACTATTAGCCTGTCTTCTAGCCCTCGCTCGTATCTGCTGTAAAGTTAAGTACTGTGGTTCCCGCCGAGGACCTTATAGTTTTGTTTATGTGTAGAGTTCAGCTTATGTTAGTTTTTCGCTACAGCCGTTTGCAGTCTTTGTCTTTGTAGTGTTTGTATTTATGTTAATAAGAGTACTGCAAAATGGATCCGAGTTTCGCATGTCCGTTACAGTATGGATATGGAAACATCTTTGTGTAGGAGAGTCTGGATTTTAGAGTCTGGATTACATGTATTTCAGGGTCTGGATTACATGTTCATTATGTTTAAGGATGCTTACTTAGTGTAGTAGAAAAACTACTACTAGTGTAGTAGTAAAAATATTTGTATTATATATTATGTTGTATATTTTGTCTCATATCTAATTGAGTACAGAAATGTAAAAAGTATTTTTGTCTGACACTCATATTCCCTGAGCTAGTCTTATCAGCTTATGTGGTTTAGCTCTTCTTCTTGGTTAGATTTTTTCATTACTTCACAGTGTACCAAACAAGTCTACATTCATTGTTGGTGCTCAGAAAGCCGAAACCCGAATACTGGTGCATTAGCGAGAGATTGCAATGTAGTTGAACAAAACACACAAGAAAAAGCATTTTTGTCAATCACAGACATTCACATTTCTTCATGGACCGTCGGGTTTACAGATAAACTGCAAGTAATTGTCTATGTAACTTTTAAAGAGGTCATTCTCTTCAATACATTTTCAATATATTTTGAAGGTAATAATGAGATATAATAATTGAGAATAATCTCTATGATTTATAATTCAGGACACTACAGCACCAGGACTGTTCCTGCCTGTGTGTCAGATTCACTGATGTACTAACCTTAATCAACAATTTATTTTTAACTTGAATTTTCTGTGTTATAAAATTGTACTTGACTGATCTTTATTTGTAGGCAAAATATGGAAATGTTTGAGCTGGCATTTCGAGTGCAATAGCTGTTTGTATTTTACCATACAGAGATGAAAGAATGCAGTAACTGAGTTTTCTGGTTCGATTTCTCTACTTTATGGGATTCGCACAAAGAGCTGTTATACAGATCTCATAAAAAGTTTGAATAAAAAGCATATACATAGTGACCATGAAGAGTATCTTTTTTTCTTTATTGATATGATTTTTTTATGTTTATATACCATTAAGGAGAGCATTATTGGTCTAATGTGGTATTAATGCTAAAATTATTTATATTAATGCTAAACATAAATAATTTTATATTTGTGATTCCCTAAAACTGTAAAATTTTTTACAGTAAATTTTTTGTGGCATTTGTAAAGACATAAATAAAGGTACTCTATAGTAATTAATTAAAAATAAATCCTGATTTTAATCATTTATTATTCTGTGTGATGAAGTAGTGAACAACTAGCTGGTTTATGTGGTACAAATGTGCCTAAAAGTGTGGTTTTGTCTTGGCCGTGGAACACTGGACCAGCTTTATACCCTCTTCAGGGTGCTGGAGGGTTCATGGGAGTTTGCCCAACCGGTCCACATGTGTTTAGTGGATCTGGAAAAGGCTTTCGACCGTGTCCCTCATGGTGTCCTGTGGGAGGTGCTCTGGGAGTTTGGAGTTCGGGACTCTTTGTTAAGGGCTATCCGGTCGCTGTATGACCAGAGTAGAAGCTTGGTTCGCATTGCCGGCAATAAGTCAAACTTGTTCCCAGGGTCAGAAGGGAGTCAGCTTTGGGGACCACAGGATTTCACCTCTGCTTTTTGCAGATGTTGTCCTGTTGGCTCCATCAAGCCAGGACCTTCAGCATGCACTGGGGCGGTTTGCTGCCGGGATGAGAATTAGCACCTCCAAATCAGAGACCATGGTTCTCAGTCGGAAAAAGATAGCTTGCCCCCTTCAGGGTGGTGGTGTAAGCTTGCCTCAAGCGGAGGAGTTTAAGTGTCTCGGGATCTTGTTTGTGAGTGAGGGAAGAATGGAGCGAGAGATTGACAGGAGAATTGGTGCATCTTCTGCATTAATGCGATCGATGTACCGATCAGTCGTGGGGAAGAAAGAGATGAGCTGCAAAGCAAAACTCTCGATTTACCGATCAATCTACGCTCCTACTCTTACCTATGGTCATGAGCGAAAGGATAATATCCCAGATACAGGGATTCCTTAGAGATAGGGTGAGGAGCTCGATCATCCGGGAGGAGCTCAGAGTAGAACCACTGCTCCTCCGCTTCGAGAGAAGCCAGCTGAGGTGGTTCGGGCATCTGTTACGGATGCCTCCCGGACGCCTCCCAGGAGAGGTGTTTCGGGCATGTCCCACCGGGAGGAGGCCCAGACGAAGACCCAGGACTTGCTGGAGGGACTATGTCTCTCGGCTGGCATGGGAACGCCTCGGTGTTCTCCCGGGGAGCTGGAGGAAGTGTCTGTGGAGAGGGATGTCTGGGCATCCCTGCTTGGACTGCTGCCCCCGTGACCCGGTCTGGGATAAGCGGTTAGTAAATGAGATGAGAGATGTGCCTAAAAATCTGTCAAAAAGGTTTATTACGACTTTTGTGACCACAGGTGAAAATACCGGCACGGAGCTTGGCTAAACGCAGCCACCGCCCGATTGTGCTTTGTGAACACACCTTATAATCCTGCGTACTTTATAACCCGGTGTGCCTTATGTATGAAAATATATTAAAATATACCTGTTCACTGACATAGCGCCATATAATCCGGTGCGCTTTACAGTGCGAAAAATACGGTAGTGCAACCTGAAATAATACGTGAACAATGATAACATTACATCTCTGCACAAAGTTTCTGCTTTTCTAACAGAATAAGGAAATTGTGTTTGATAATAAAGTTGTTCTCATTTAAAGCAATAATTTGTTGTCATATAAATAACAGTATTGACATCAACAGTCACTATTCATTCCTTTTTAGTCTTGACACAACATACTGTATTTTTCCAAACATTTTATTGCAACTAAACTAAAATCATCAGAATCACCAGATATTTAAGGAACAGTTGGTATTTGAGAATTTCTTCTCTATAAAATTGGAACAAAATGACGAAATTAAATTAACTGTTTCTCAAAGGCTAAATATGCATCTATATTTATGTATATCTTTATAATGAATGCTGATTTGAGACATGAAACATAACTATTGATCAGTAAGCAAGCAGCTAAATTAACAGTGAATTGAAACTACTCAAGCAAATCTAAAAGTGTCAGCCAACCTCATTATCTACAATCCTTACTGCAGATCACCGATGTCACATTGAATTGAAATGTCATTACAAACCATTACAATAACCTGTGTTCCCCCTGTATGTTCAGCTGTAATTTATTTATGGCACAGTGTGTTTGTATTCTGAAATCTTAGTTTGGTTGGGAATGTATAGATTAATTTTCTACTTGCTTGACTTCAACAGTGGCTGCAATTCAAATGATAAGATAATATTGTGTTCATTCTAATGTGCTAGCATTTCAATAAGAAGCGTGGGTTATGTTGAGTGAGAAAGACAACTCTTTAAACACCCTTAAACACTATTGTAATGATCGTTTGGGAAGCGATGTTTATTAAGCACGTTTATTAACTTAAACTCTGTAAACGAAGTGAAACCAAAACGCGGTTTGTTTACAAACCGAACGGGAACGTGAACAGATAAACCAAAGCACGGGCTTACTAAATAAAGTCCACTGAATAGACATCAAGATCATAGACAGCGTCAAGCTCGAGATTCCGTTAAACAGTCCACACAATAAAACGTATTACAAAGAACACTTAACAATAGTTAATAATCCGGGACGCGCACACCGGCGTGGCGCCTTAAATAATGAGTCATTGCCCTGATAAGCAAATCCAGGACGACAATGCTAAACAAGCGGGAGGGGCTTAGACTGATTCCTCACAACTATAGATATTAAAACGTTTGTGGACACCTTAACAGCACATCGCTAAAATGATGTCACAAAGTTCGATTAAGATCAGTACCTTTGAATGTCTCTGAAATCATTATATCTACTATACATCATTTGGTAGATTCTTTATTCCAAAGGGACCTACTTTGAGTCTATGAATTATCTTAACAGGTCAATACTGATATGTTATATCACAAACGAGTATATTTCATACACAGTGATAGTTCATAGTGATTAACATAAGATAAATAAAAAATATCTTAAAACCACAATATTAAATTGCCTCACAACAGGAAGGTCCTGGTTTCGAATTCCGGGACGGGGATCTTTCTATGCAGAGTTTGCATGTTCTCCCAGTGCTTGCGTTGGTTTCCTCCCACAGTGCAAAAACATGCAGATTAGGTTGATTGGTGATTGTAATTTGTCCATAGTGAATGTGAATGGTTGTTTACCTGTGTTGCCCTATGTTGGACTGGCGACCTTTCCAGGGTGTACCCCTGCCTCTCGCCCTATGTGTGCTGGGATAGGCGCAGCAGACCTCAGTGACCCCGAATTAGGGATTAAATGGGCAAGAAGATGAATGAATGAAATGATAGATGAGCAGAATGTCTGTGGCAATGTTTTGTATGAGTAGCAGCTGTCTAATGTATTCTTGAGATCCTAGACTAGACTAGACACAAACTCCTGATCTCCTGACCTGACTAGAAACAAACCCCAAACTAAGTGGGTCATGATTGACACAGAAATCTACTAGTGCTAACACAGACATTTGACTAAATCTGAAAATTTAGAGAATATAAATGTATGAATGCTGTCTCTGTGCTGTGATGTGGATGGAAACCAGATTGAAATTGTCCTTATAGGTTTAAATAATTGCTGATTATTCCCTTTGAATGATCTTGCTGCTGTCTTGAAAAATCCCAGGAAGGAAATTTTTTTTACCATTTTGAAGACATCTACTTCTAGTTAAAACACTTAAAAAAAATGTGGGAATTGTGCCAAAATGGTAGGTTAGTGATTTAAGGTTCTGTACTATTACTTTCAAACATTTTTGCAATAAATTATTTTAAAGACAGACATAGTAACTGCTCGTTGAAATTGTGCTCTAATCTGTCTAACTCATGCATAATTTAAGGATGTGTTAATTTTATTTCTGATATTACTGGTCTCATGAAAGAAGGAAGGAAATTCATTGCATTTGCTGACAGAGAGCATTTTACTGGGAATTTGACTTGGGTTGGTTTGTTAGTTTCTCAAAAGAAGGTCTGTCTAGCTTTGTCTAGTTCCTTCTAGTTCCTTAGTGAAAGCCTGAAGACTGTCTTTATAGATATAGTAAATTTCGAATGCAGTATACTGCCACATCTTTTCTGCCACAAGCATTCCTGCATTGCCTTTTCATACTGCTGTTCAGTTTCTCCAAGGTGCCTGCCAGTCTTCTTACTGACTTTCATAGGACCAGTTCTCATCACTGAAACACGTAACTTTTGAGTTAAACAAATCAAGGAGAATATCAACAGCATCTGCATAAATGCTTTGTGTTAAAGATATAGCTTTCTTAAACAGTACACTAGTGTTCTCATAAATTCAACTCATTCTGGCAGAAGCACAGAACAATATATCAAATTTTATCAGATAGAAATGATCAGATAGTGTTACACAATGTTAAAAAAAATTTATTATTATAACCTTACTGATTAGTAAATAAATGCGTCCACGATGGTGTCTGGATTCAAGCACATGCTGAAAAACGGCAAAGTGTTTAAAATGCTTATCTTTTTTAGTACTGATTGCATGAATTATTTAAATATTAAAATCTTCAGCTAAAGCAAAACAGTCAAACTATGAGGAAATTATTGGTAACATTTCAACAAAGACTGGAGAGTATTTTGAAGTCCTGTAAATAATGATGAATATAATATGTGGAGCTCCTTTCAGAACAATAACTAAATACTCAAAAGACAAGTACCAAATGACATGCTTATAGTGGTAGACACTTTAAACAGAGCAGCTACACAGCTCTGCATACACAAGAAAAGTTAGGAAGGGGTTGTTTCATTGAGGACTGTTGAACTGCAATTGGCTTTTAGCCATGTTTTATTTAGAAACATAAAAACAGGTTGCCACTGAGCAAAAATAAATTCTTTAGTGAATTAATGTTTTGAAATGGTAGTTTGATGACTTTTGATTCCCACATAAATCTTGCTTTCATGAATGACAGGGCACATATTAGATAAATTAGATAATAAGGTATCTTACATATATTACTGAAAGCCATTATCATTCATGTTTGGTCCATCTACACCAGATGAAGGCAGTGTTGGTCCTGGCTTTGTGGCAATGGCTGAAGAGTTCTCACAGAAGGGGGATGAAAACATGGGCTGATGAGCTTTGTTGGTTTCAGAGCCTCTAGTCTAGTGTATACTAGTTTCTCCAAAAAGCTTCAAATTGAAGATGCTAAAAAAGAGGCTAACGTATCTGGTGAAAATGCACTGTGGCTCCTGGTGATTATGGCAGCTAAAAACATTACCTGGCCTCCTTGGAAGTTTCCCAGACAACTGTCCTTGTTTGCTAATTTATGGACTGTTTAATCACATGAGGATTGTGTATGGGGCTCAGCCAGGATGGCATCCATAAGCTGTGGTTGTTTTGACTGAATTGTGTTATCAGTGTCTTTGTGGGATGTGTCAATGTGACCATTTAGGAGCTGATTCATTGTGTGTGTGTGTGGTCTATTCAGGTTGATTGAACTGAATTGAAGTTGTTAATGCTGTTTACTGCTTTTTATATTGGAGCTGAAGAAAGACTGAATTGAGTGGTTCACTAAAATCTCTCTTAAGGAGTTATGACTTTCCATATTACATTCTTCACCATGCTAATGATGTTGTGATTTTCAGGCTACTGCAGCAATATGAAATAATTGTGACATTCTCATGTATTGAGTGCATTTGAAGTATTCTTTATGAATAATATTTAGGTTGTATAGATTCATGAGACTCATCATTGTATACCGAAAAGGTCAACAATGCTGTGTGTTTAGGAAGTTCAGCAAGTAGCTTTGTTTCAAAAACTGTGAGCAAGGACTGTGGGAGGAAACTGGAGTACACAGAGAAAATACACAAAAGCACAGGGAGAACGTTTAAACTATCCCAGGACCTTCTTGATGTGAGGCAATCGTGCTAACCATTACGCCATGTTGGCATCTGATCATTTATCATTTAGGTAGTAATACTTTCAGAAAAAAAAATTTAATTTATGTCCAAAGCCGCTTTATTAAATGTCGCTACACAAAGAAAGAGAAAAAGTTCAGTTTTTTTGTCATATTAGCAATATTGTAAAAAAAAAAATAAAAGTCTATTAATGACAGTCTGTTCATCCATAATGCAATTAATATGAATATAATTAAGTCTATTTTTACATAATCATGGCGTTAAAAGTGTAATCCGTGTGTAACATTGGAGACATTTTGTGTATTTAATTAATAGCCGCGTGTATAGATCCTGCATGACTAAATGAATTGACTTCCAAATAGCAAAATGTATTTTTTATATTTTAAGTCATTTTACATTAGAACTACGTATTGTAGAAAGGTTTGCCAAGTTTAATGGTCAAAGTGAGCCATTGTGTTGCTTTCTCATAGTCTTCAGAAAAGTAAAGTTTGCAGGACTGTGCTGCCTCCCCAGACATCAACTGTTGGCTAAAAAGCATCCAATGCCTCTCAGCGTGGCATGATGGATTACACCATTGTTATTCAGCATTTCTCGTAGTGCACCCCTCTGCCAAAAGCGAGTCTCCTCCAATGTCTATTGTTCTCCGTTCACAGCGAGAGTCACCTCTGTGCTGAAATAAATAGGAGATAACAAAATTAAGACATTAATTAGTAGCTTTTTCTCCTAGCAAAATCTTAACAAGAAATGTGCGTACTAGATATCCATCACGACGAGGTCAGCAGACAAGAGGCATGTGAGATAAATGATACTCCACCATGGTTTTATAAAAGCTTTCACTGATCAAAAATAATGGACTCTGATAGAAATGGTCAGTCGGATAGCTATGAAACTTGTTTGTTTGAAAAATATTGCTGTTTATTCATGTCTGTAATTAAATTCAGCAAGGCTCTATTCGGTGAAATATGAATGCTTTAATGTTGGAAGTCTGTTTCAATAGACTTTTGGCCCCTGCTGTCTTTGGCCCAGTTTGTTTCCTGAGACGCAACAGGTAGTTTTAGAGACGTCAATCATTTTGCAGATTTTTCAAGCAATATCTTTAAATTGTGTTCATGATGTAATGAACATATGAACATGTTTTGGAAGAACGATTTGATTGAAATCTATCTCTACTCATTCTGTTTTTTATTATTGGGTGTGGAGCATCTGAAAGGAGAAGAATTATATATAATATAATAAAAAATAAATTATTTTAAATAGTCTCACATCACAATGTTTCCATAATTTTTCCATAACTTTTCTTAAAGTTGATAATTGTAAGGGGGTCTACTCCGGCTGTTGGCAACTGGAGGGCGCCATCGCCAGAGTACTAGTGTCTACTTGCGGTGCTGGGTAATTGTCCGTGGCCACCCTATATAAGGCCACGCCACAATGACACCACGTGAAGTATTGTTTTCCCAAACGTACTGAGCATGCTAACAAACCTACTCTCTTTGGATTACTGGCTTTTGAACTTTGGACTGTCCCTCGTTTACTCTTTGAACTCTGATTTGGATTTGTTTGCTATTTGCTCACTGTCTTTGGATAATAAACCTGTGAATTAAACGTTTACTGTGTATCTGCATACATGGACTCAGCTAAACAACGGGCGTCACCAACGTCACAATAATATTGTCTTCTGGGTTTAATTGATATCTTAACCTTGGCTGCCAGGAAAATATATTAATAATATTATTATATATAATTAATGTGGGTCAGTAACAAACCCCCATATTTGAAAGAATTACACAAAATAATCATAAATTATCCCCTTACATTTTTTTACTTGTGTTTCTACGGAAACTTTTCTCCAAGTTTAGACTTGATTTTATTGTCTAGATTTTATGTGTCTATAAGTAATACCACTATTGTGAATGAATGGCTGTAGCTGTGGTTAATTTGGTTATGTTTGTCTTAAGTGGTTGAAATTTGAATAAGAAGATGCAAAAATAAATAAGAATATTGCTAGTTTCTCCCTCTCACGTATGTAGATAGTTTATGCATGTTTAAAGGTGTCATAGGACATATTCATCCTCATAGAGAGTAAAGCCTTTAACTTGTCTATTCATTAAACTTGAATAGGAAATGAGCTGAAATCCTATTTCTGATATCACTTTAGTTTTGTTAAAGAAATTAACCTATAACAGGTTATACACATTTCAACACCAAGAAACTGATCCTAAGTTTTGTTCACCTGATAAACCCATTTTTTACCCACACAATGAAATTTAAAATTTCACTACTGTGTGAAAACAGTAGAAACTGCCCCATCTGGCAACCGTGTTAGTATGCTGTCAGTATGAACATGGTGCACAGACAAGGTGCATTCACCTGATTATTCATAGATTTATTTTCTAATCCTCTTATTCTTTAATTCGCTGTCTATTCCAGCACACATAGGGAGAAAGGCTCTGGGTACACCTGGGACATACACTCAATCAACCTAATGTACATGTTTTTGGATTGTGGAAGGAAACTAGTGTACCTGGAGGAAACACCAGCAAGTGCAGGGAAATCATGCAAACTTCACAAAGAAAGACCCCTTGCTCATTAATTGAACCCTTGTCATTGCACCCCTCGTTATTTACCTGTTAACAGGAAGTAAAACTTTTTCTAATGTTTTGATTGGATGAACATTTCTTTCACACACAGAATATGTAAATAAATTCAAACTATTTTAGTTATTGATTGCTGTTAGTACATGAAGAGACTTTTAACCAGCAGAACAAAATGGGTTAGTGTATTTATTACATTTTATTAGGAAAGTCAGTATATGTTTAGTCAGTCATCTACAGACTTCACTTAATCCGGCAGAAACCTGAGCACAGGTTTGAACAGTGGACCCTGGAGTTGTCTAGCTTCCTGCTAGCGCAGCAGGTAAAATCATGCATGCTGAGTTTAATTTTCCAATTTTGAAATTGCGCTTCATGTCATCACCATAAATTTGCATTTATGTTTCCGAGAAATGACCCGTGTATACTTTGTACCGTCTGTTAGATATGTAAAGCAGGACATTTTATTATATGGTGTGGTAAGCACTTGTTCTTCTTTTTCGTAAGTATATCCCAAACACTTGTCTGCTCAGCCAATTACACAACGATCATTCCTCATTTAAGCAATTACAGTTCACAATACAGTCTCAATGGTAGCTTGAAACGACCGCGTGTGACAAACAAGCTTATCTTGCCGCTGTTACATAGCTGTTTCAAAAGAATGAGGCAGTGAAAGGAAACAAAATCTAACGTGCTGATCTCAGGCTCTGTCACAGGAGCTGTCTAATGAAGGACTGCCGTGCCAGACTGCTAGACACATGGAGCTCAGTGGGGTAGGTCGGAGCATCATACCACAAAATCATCTATTTGCAATGATTTCATGGAATTCTTCTATTATCGGTCAGGTTTGGGCTGACAGATTATAATTAGGGTAAACAATCAGTGTAGCGTGAAACAGGAAAAACAGTAGCATCCTGACGCTGTGTTGATATCGTTTGGCTAAGAATCTATTTTATACACTAAATCAACAGCAGTATTTACTTAGGATCACAGGATTGTGTTTGCAAGATTATACAATTCAGTTTTTTTATTTGGATAGCTTCAGTTTGTGCCTTTTACAACAGGTCCTGGACCCATGGAGTGTGAGGAATTTAGTGAAAGAAGCTGCAAGAATAAGCAAAGCTTCTTCAGACCACCAGAGTAGTGATTATTTCATTTGTTGTGAGAAATGATTAATAGAATGACATGCCAGGGTCACACAAGTGCTGATTTATGATATATGTGAGTAATTTATATAATTTCTCCAATAAAAATATCATCCTGCACAGTCTCCTATCTTGGATTGCATGCTGAGGAATCCACTGGTTTTCCACAGATCTAAAAAGCATCAGTGTGCTCGGCTGTATAGGTCATTCAGCTGGGGTTGTACCACAGCTTATGTGTGTGTGTGTGTGTGTGTGTGTGTGTGTGTGTGTGTGTGTGTGTGTGTGTGTGTGTGTGTGTGTGTGTGTGATGAAACAGGCTTGCAGTTCTGGAAAAAGTGACAACACAGTCGCAAAAGCGTCTGTTCACAATCTTGCGGTGCATGTTGTTCCGTAGACGTGCCTTGCAGCACAATGCCAGTGATTGTTCAATCTGCATATGTCTGTGTGGGTTTGTGTGTGTGTTGTGGTGGGGGGGCAGGCTTGGTGCATAAAAGGAGAAGTCAATGAGCTTCTACCTTCTATTATTGGCTTAATTATATTTCCAGATATAATTTTTTTTTGTTTTGCTTCCTTTATGTAAAATGCTTTTATATTGCATTTGATGTGCAGATAAAAGTTCAAAGATGCTATCATCCAAAGCTACATACATTTCTTGTTTATACCACCCAGCAGTTCGAGAGTTTAGGACCTTGCTCAGGGTGCTAGCCAGTTAGCAGTCCAATACCTTAACCTTTGAACTACAATCTTACCCACATACCCATTACCTGTTACGGGATTTACGAAAGAGAAGCAGGAGTCAGAACATAGTGGAAACACCCTTTATTTCCGGGTAAGAACAAAAGTATTTACATCAACCAAAACATAA
>JAOTRA010000037.1:4260552-4271505 GCA_026260255.1 Pseudolaguvia tuberculata | reverse complement strand
ATTAATGTGTGTGTATATATATATATATACACACAGACACACACACACACACACATATACATATATATAAATCCTCTTATTTTTCCTCAAAAGGATTGGCGTTTAATTGAGTGCAGGTGAACAGTCTCTTTACTGAATTATAGGATATTTATCTATTTTAATAGATATTGATGCCATCATCGAAAAACTGTAATTAATGAGATATAATCATTTTTGGTTATTATTTTCTTTCTCATACACTTCTGCACAAATATGTGAATCAAGCATGAGCTGTGATGATCAAATTATAAAAGGAATGCAAATTTACTTTTGATAACAGAGGTTTTTGTTGCTATGGCAACCATTCAGGTCACGATTCGGCTTGTGTAGGGAGACCTGTTGTTATCAGGGTTCCGCTCTTTTAATGCCAAGGATTACCATCTGTCTAAGAAGGGGATTTCTAGTCTGTCTGATACTGGAGAACGTTTTAATTAATCTTGCTGTATAATGTGTTCAGTATTGCTCTTGAAAAATGTGCAGATGTTTGCATTATCCTTGATAATGGACATTCAAGTTAAATCTACTTGCAAATGCTAGAAACAATGACCGTTTGCTTGGTGTACTTGACTCAACTTTATTGAGCAATTACCCAGATAGAGAGCAGTAGGGAATGTGGAAGCCCCTAACAATTTTGCTAAAATCCCATTCAATCAAGCTACCAGTTGGGAGCTGTGCCACTGCGATGTGTAGCCACGGCCAAGCTCACAGTTTTTCTTCCTTCCTCCTGGCAGCACCCTGCAGAGACAGTAATTGCACTGAACATGCTGAGGAAAGACGGTCTCATTTTTAAAAGTGAAGGACCACAGCTACTTACCAGCCTCATTGTCATTTGCCTCCCTTGATGCTACCATTTATTATATTACAAGTGAATACTTGCCATCAACCACTATCACGCCATTTGAAACTCTAAGGATGTGCAGTTGGAGCTGAAACGCTATCCTATCAGTTGTCCTGATCTAATGCAGTATAACCGGTAAAGCTTTGATACATTCAAAACATTTTTATGAATCAGTTGATAAAAATAGCAGAGGAATGTATAGGTCATACATTATTGTATGGCTATTGTATCTTTTAAAATGTGAAAATAATTTTGCTATTGTGCAGTAGTGAATATTAATCAAGTGGTGAAAGTGGTAGTGCACTGGTTAAAAGACTGCTAATTGGAAGATTGTGGTTTGGTTTCCAACACCACCAATTTACCAATTTAATCTCCAGTTGCTTAGTTGTATAACTTCTGGACCGGAGTTTCGCACTTGCTCTCCGTGCACCTGACTGATGTTTTCGCGATGATTTTGGCCCTTTAAATAGCGGCAGAATTTTCCCTTTCCTTCCCTAATTTATGGCGCTACTCACGATTGATTTTGCTTCTAGAAATTTGAGATGCTTGAGTTTTGCCTCTTGTTTCGTTTTTTTTTTTGCTTGTTTGCTTCTCCGCTTGCTTCTTGTTTTAGTTTTCCATCTATTGTTTTTGCTTCTTGCTTGCCTTCTTCAATCTGACTTCCTGTTTTGGATCTTCCTGCTTCATCTTTTGCTTTTTCCCCTTCTTTCTCTTTTGTTCCTTTTTTATTCGGTTATTTTCCCCCTTTTTATTATTGCTGCAGGATTAGAAATTAGTTTATTAGAGGGACTGTGCATGTATGATGTTTTGGAGACAAGGTGAGAGAGGCTAGGTTAAGATGCTTTGGACATATGCAGAGGAGGGACATCCAGTATATTGGTAGGAGAATGCTGAGGATGGAGGTGCCAGGCAGGAGGAAAAGAGAAAGACCAAATAGAAGGTTTATGAATGTGGTGAAGGAAGATATGCAGGTAGTTGGGGTGAAAGAGCCAGATGTAGAGGACAGGGTAGTGTGGAGAAAAGTGATCCGCTGTGCCGACCCATAACGGGAGCAGCCGAAAGGTGAAGAAGAAGATTATCGCTGCTCGGCGGTCCCCCCCCCCCCTTTTGCACCCGTTTTTGCCACCAGCTCCATTTGCACTTTTGCACCCGAATTGTGGTCAGCGCTTTTGTCCCTATTTTTGTTCCTGAATAAACTCCCCCTTCTCAGTCCCTCAGCATTTGGGTTCTCTATCCCTGTCTGCTCAGTCATACCCCGGTTCTGAAACATTTAAGCTACTACTACACCAATCTTTAGAGAAATTTGAATCCCATACTTGGGATTTTAAAATCTCTTCTTAAAATTGGTCAGTACTGCTATAATCATGCTTGACCTTGTGCTTCCATTCCATTCGTTTTCGCTTGTTACAATACAGTATGTTAGTGTTGCTAAGTAAGTTCAATTAAAAACAGCAGTATTTCAGATGCTTGTAACCTAAATAATTTATACAATTTTATTTAACAAAATATACATCTATTTTTAATATAGTGAGTCTTTGTGTATGATATGTACCATCACACTACCCTATATTTAATGTATTGTTTCTTACTCATCACTCACCTCCTACATGTGCTAAGCTATAGTTTATAGTATTTCTAAATCAGAATATTGGATTAGCTCACAGAATAAATTGAATTGATATAGTGCATTTGTTGGGTCTTCCTCCTGTTTTAATAAGTTGGTCTGTACAGCGTGACTTACTCCTCTGACAAAATTCTCCTGGCTTCTCCTGTGCACATACTAAGTTATAAAATCAAAGTCAAAGGTTTGGAGCTATTAGTTATGAGGTGTCTTCTTCCCAAACACACACACTGTTGAATAAAAGTTTGTCAAGCATGAGTCTGCCACCGACAATTACAGAACTGAAATTTTAAGAACATGGCACACCAAAAATAGAAAAGAAATTTAGATTTTGTGTAAGAAAAAAAGAGTCTAGAGAAACAAAAACTCAGGGGCCTTATGCACAAAGATTTGTGTGGAATCAATACTAAAGCATAATGTTCAAAGCTGTGAATGTAAATTTGCACAAAAATCTGTATGTATGGAAATTCCTACGCATATTCTCTTTACAAATCCTAATTAACGTGAAATTAAGTGCACAAGCACTCCGCCCTGTCTCTGCCCTTAAATAACTTATAAAAAATCATAAAAATGGTGGAAGCAAGCTAAACACAACTTTTTGAGTCAATTAGACGTTCCTATCTGAGGTTGAAACAAAGGGAAAAAATTTGTACTGTTGTCCATTTTAATTAATAACATAATGAAAGACACCATCAATTCGTTGGGATCTGAAAATCTGTAACAAGCCTTGCTATGCCCCCCCTTCGTCAATGGATGTCATCGCCCGCTGATCGGTGGGCATGCTAGACTTAAGGGTTATGACAGGTTATTTAAAAAAAAAAATCACTGCTTTCACCATGGGTTGATCAATGATTGTGTTTGCCTTGCCAGAACTATTATCTGAGTTTATTGTATCTAGTAAAAGCTCATAGTATGTATTTTTCTGATCATGTTCGCCTAGTCGCAAAGTTTAGTATAAATATCTGTAACTGTGCGCTTAGCGTTTACGCTTTCCTCGCCTGTTTCCTCTTTCGCTTTTAGTTCTGTTTTATTATTTTGAGCCTGTGTGTTACATCGTGCAACCTAAAATAAAGCGAGTTTCTGCATCATGAATTCGGTTTACCTTACTCACTAACAAAATAACTATAATTGAGCTTAAATAAAAATAAAGGTGATCGTTTAACAAAGAATTGGCACAAAGGTTAATGAAATTACCCTTTTAAGCAGTAATTTGCCTCTATTGTGGTCAACGCTTTAATGTCAGGAATAATATACGCTGCTGGTGTGGTGGTGTGAGTGTTATCGGGTGCTCGGATTTACTAAATCACTGCACCAAAGGTAATTCATTTCTTTATTTGCTTAACTTAGCCAACCAGTCTATGTTTAAATGTTGTAAACGTTTACAAACGTAGCCCATATATTTTGAACTACATATTGTATTCATAAAAGTGTGACCATCACCTAGGTTTACCTCTTCAGAATATTTCATTTGTTCATTGCATTTCATATGTGCGCTTATTTGCACATTTAATGAATGGAAAGTTTCCAATTGCATGCAGTCGAATGGTCCTATTACAAATGCAACTATCGCTGTTGCGCTTTAATGTTTGACTGGTAAGGTGCATCAAACTGGAACCATGTATACCTGGTAGACAAGTGGTATAATACTTGGTAGTAGTTCACTATACTTTATTGCCTCAGAGAGGTGCCACTAACCAAAACTACAAAAAATTTGAATAGACACATAGTGGAGGAACACACATTTTCTTGTTAGTTTCACTTTTAATAAATCTGATCGTAAACCTGTGAGAATGAGACCATTAGGCAAAGACATAAACAGCAACCCACAGCTAATGTAGAAATCCAGAGATGGTGGCTGGGGATATATGAAGTCTGAACAGACCTCTCTGGAGGCAGCAGCCCACACAGACTAAAGTGCAGCAGCAATTGGAAAGGTGGACCAAGCAAGTCATAAACAAGAGGCTGAATTGATGCATTTGATTACCAAGAATGGAAAGCACTGGTCCAGAGTTGTCCATACTGATGCTAATTATAGACCTAAAAGGAAAGTAGGGATTTGTGTTTAAAGCATAATTCATTCAGCAAGGTGTTAACGGCTTTATACTACTAAGAATAATTTGTTAGTGCTAAATTGTTCTTAATATCCCACTGACATAAGCCACAACAAAATAATGTGCATAAATCAATGGTAATATTTACACACTCGATTAAAGCCTCTGTTATTCACACAACACTTAATTTCAGTTCCTAACCCTATTATACTAACTACATACAAGAAAGAATGATGGGCACATTTTTTTGTTGAGTAGTCAGTCAATACGCATGCTGTTGAGAGAATGCCCTAAGTAACAGGAAAGGGGCTGCTGAAATGCCAGCTAATGATCAAAGTCCTCACTTTTCTGTAGTTTTCTGTGTTTGCTTCCGAACTTTACGCCAAGTTTGCAGTGCTTTTCCATCAGGGTGTGTGTGTGTGTGTGTGTGTGTGTGTGTGTGTGTGTGTGTGTGTGTGTGTGTAACAATGTACACAAATCTATACTGTAATAATACTAGCAGTGGTACAAATGTTAATGAAATTACCCTTTTGAGCAGAAATTTGCCACTATTGCGGGCAACGCTTTATTGTTAAGAATAATATACGTTTTATGAGCTTGTGATTGAGCATTAGCGATGTGTGCTTGGGGTGACAGAAAACCATATTTTTCTTGACAGTACTTTTTTATATATCAGTGTGGGTCAGATGATGGTACTAGTGTGTTAGTGATAATATTTTGTCTTTTACCCCAGGCACTGTTAATGTGGTCCAAACATCATCTGCTAAAAGCCGGCTGGGTTTTTCTTTCAGTAATACTAGAACCAATGTCCCAATGACAGAATTGTCTGTGTAGCACTGTATCAGAAGCATAGATATAAAATGAGGGTTTATAATGTTAATCTCAGAGGTCACACTGGCTGTGAGGCAGGATTATGCACAGAAATTTAGTAGTGAAGGAAACCTAGAGAGAAACCGAGACATTTGCCACTAGAATTAACAATACAGGCTATGAGCGTAAATGTGTATATAGGTATATATATACTTCATGAAAATATATTATATAGGTAACTGTTTCTTCTCAGGTTCAGCCCTAGGTTGTTTGATGCATGTTCTACATGACATTTAACAACACAAAGACATAGACAATGACTAAAGAGCAGCAGTGATGTAGTTATCAGGGAGGTCATTAGTTAGGAATCTGAATAGTGCAAAATCAGAGTAAATTCAAATATAATTAAAGTTTCAAGTGTAATACTAAAGTGATCTGTGCAGTTGTGTAAGATCAGCAGTGCATGTGGCAATCCGTCTGTAAGTGAATGTGCGTTTGTGTGTGTGAGATTCTGTACATCCACTCACCTCCTCTCCATGCTGAGGAGTCTGATAGCTTGAGGGAAGAAACTGTTACACAGTCTGGTTGTAAGGGAACAAATGCTCCGAAACCTTTTCCCAGATGGCAGAAGTAAGAATGTGTGTGAGGGGTGTGTGTGATCATCCACAATACTGTGTGCCTTACGGATGCAGCGTGTGGTGTACATGTCCGTGATAGAGAGAAGAGTGACTCTGATGATCTTTTTAGCTGTCCTCACTATCCTCTGCAGGGTCTTTCGTTTCATGATGGTACAATTCCCGAACTAGGAAGTGATGCAGCTGAACAGGATGCTCTCTATAGTTCCTCTATAGAGCATTGTAAGGATGGGGCTTAACTTTAAATTGGCACTTGTAGCACTCATAGTAAGGTCCTCCACAGTACAGGCACAAATGCAGCCGCTGTCGCCTCTGTTTCTCTTCTTCTGAATGCTTGGGTGACCCCACTTGCATGTGCTCACATTCAGTGAGAGGTGAGGGTGGCGGAGAGGCTGGTGAGATATGGGCAGGACAGGTTAATATAGTATTATAGTATGTGTTGTTGCATATCAGGATGTCTAGGCAAATGGTGCGAGACACAAATGCATCATAGGAGTCAGACCAGTTTGGCTGGTAACTAAATAGAGTCTTTAACACAGTCTTAATCGTTCCACTTTGAGCCCCCAGTGTCCGAAATTCAACGGCGTATTCAGTGGCAGTATGCTCTCTTTGGCACATCTGCAACAGCTAAATTGCATAATCCGGCACTTTACCAGAGAGTAGCGATAACAAACAGGCGCACATGTCAAACATGATTTGACATTGTCTTATGAAGCCTTAAAATTGGTCCGAATCCCAGTCATAATTTTGGGAAAGTGAAAATGGTTTTCGATCAGCAGCAAGTTTGTTTAGTTTAGGATAGAGCTCTCTGGGTCCCGTATTCTATAATGAATCAGTCTTTTCCGGGTCCATATTGCAGTAGCTCAGTTTATTCAACAATCCACAAATTGACAAAAATGTGATTTGTTAAGCAGGCAGAGGTCAAATGCTAGGTAAGCCGATAATCTCGGCATACAAATTTAAATTGGTAATGATCACTGATACACTAATACAAACAGCTCAGTAATGCTGAATGAACAATGAGTACTTCGCAATTTATGTTGGTGTGTGACTTCCTTAAATATGACGCAGTTCATTAGAATTCCCACAAGGGCACCTGTGTGTGGCGATCAGGAGAAATTACCTCTGTTACAATATAAAATAGGCTACATGAGGGGTATTTTTTTGTCAATTTCCACGTTTGTCAAGTTTAATTGGCTTTACATTAATCGTTTTTATCCTGTACACTAGCAATTTAATCTAAACGAATTGCACCTTGGTATTTAATACCTATAAAACTAAGAAAAAAGACGTCATAAATATGTGTCAAGAAATTCCTGTAGATTGCTGATGAGTAGTTCTTGAGGTCACTCTTTTTTAATGTTGTCTGTGTGGATATGAGATGAAAGAGAATAAGATATAGCCATATGAGACAGTGTGTAGGTTGGGTGATACCTGAAGGTCTCGGTTTAAAATTCAGTGAGCGATGGCTGCCACGTGTCAATTACCACACTGTCCCATCCTGTGGAATGGACATTTGTGCTCATAGCCATGGGGGATTGCAAATGACAGTCTATTTTTATATGCATCACTGTAGTCCCATACTGCACAGCATCACAGGATCTGCTGATGATTGGACTTGATAGACCTTGAAACAGGAGAGAGTAAAATCTATATGGTCTGTCTCTCTGGCTAGTATTCAATGTCAAAGAAAAATGTTTAAAATGTGCTTTGTTAGTTTCATTGAGCATTGTGTAGTTGGTCAAGTGTTTAAAAACATGTAATGGATGTTAAGATTTAAACTAGAAGTTAAACAATTATGTTTACTAGAAAACACTTGCAGATTTGTTGGGCAAATTTCACAACTAGCAGTTTATTGCACTTGTATACCTGAATTAGGTCATGTGTAGAGCCAATTGACCTTATTACGCAGAAGTTGAACCCTATGTTGAAGCAATGTACATCTTTTAACATTAACATTTGAGAGATGATTTTTGAGAGGTGGTTCTTCATTTTTTTGTCAACTACAAGGTGAAGTGTCTGTTTGCATACTGCTAAGAACGAATATTTTTTAAAAAGTCATTACTTTTTTGTAAAATGTAAAATACAAAAGCTTTTGCATACATTTGCAGAATTGTAGCAGAGAATTTGTATGTCTACAGTAAGCCAGTTTCCATTCTGTTTGTGCTGTCTACAACAACAAGGTGCTAGAACAGTCCATAATCAATAACTAACAAACACAAACCATGAAATGGGCTAACAAACATGAAATAAGCATAAACAGGTACAAGCATATTGTGACAGTGGAACATAAACACAATAAACCACAAAGAGAACCCCTTTATAATGGTTCCTCCCCTCCACCATCAAAGGTCATCATGGCGGACTATTAAAAAAAATAACCTCAGCACGGATTATTGTTTGTAAATGTAAGTGTCTTGATCAGTAATGCGCATTCGCGGATGTAACCTTGTTTCTAGTTCTTGTTTATAGCATGCCGCAATCTTTGTTTATTTAATGGCGTAGTGGATAGCAAAGTCGCCTCACAACAAGAAGGTCCAGGGTGGTTTAAGTGGTTTACTAGTTCAATATTCTTATTGCCTTTAATTCATGCCTTTACATGTAATAATTGTTCTTTCTGTTCCTGACACATTATTTCCTTGTCATGTTTCTATTGGTTTTCATACATGTTGGAATGTTTAGGTCATATGTCCATCTCTGTTTACATACGACCAAATATAAGTCGCTCTGGATAAGAGCGTCTGCCAAAATGCCTAACTGTAACTGTTTAATATTTATAGCCCTGTTCTTTTCTTTTGGGTTTTAGATTGTTGATTATCTGTGCAGCACTGTAATAGTGTTATTTGTGAGTCGAATGGAGATTGTGTTAAGTTTCGTTGGTCAAGTTTGTTTGGTTTTGTTACCCTGTTTGATTTAAATAAAATTGCATTTGGGTTCTCATATTAATAAGTTAATATGGAATAATATTACAAATATAAATGCAGATCTGTCCATGTAGAGAAGCTATAGTATGAGATATTTTTACACTTTTACAATTTAACTATTTGGAAATCTGATGCTTTTAGTTTGACTGTTATTGCTACGTCATACTTCTCAGTCACTCGCAGGGATGTGGGGCCAGATGGAGGTTAAATAGGAGCTGCTGTGCACCAGGCTTCTTGCCAGTTAAATGTGATTGCTATGAGGTGCAAATTAACAACAAATTAAACAGGTAATTAAATAGTCAATCAATATGACATGTTTGACTGTGGAGCCAAATAAAAAGACTATGTGAAAAACGCTACTTATGATGGTTGTACAAGGCGATACATATGCACATATGCTTTTCAAAGCTACAACATTCCCGCTAGCCTTCTGGAGTTATCACAACAGTGCAGAAATGTGATTCCCAAGATATTCTTATGCATCTTCCTGTAATGTTTAACATTTAAAAAGTCTTTTACTTGTGTGTGCTTCATTCTTGTGGAATTCGTTCTTCTATACAAGAGTAGCTTAAGTAAATACAAATAAATAGTAAATAAAAATAGTAATGAATATCTTGTCAACGTTGTACAAATAGCTTTAATTTTCTGAACAATGCAAGTAAGGTTATGATTCTTTTTATATTTCTATACATCATAATTTTCTGACCGCTTATCTGGGATCAGCTGGCGGGGACAGCAGTCCAAGCAGAGATGCTCAGACATCCCTCTTCCCAGACCATAGGTGAGAGTAGGAACATAGATTGACTGGTAAATTGAGAGCTTTGCTTTATAGCTCCTTTACCATGTCTGATCGGTACATCGATCGCTTTAATTCAATTCAATTCAATTTTATTTGTAGTGCTTTTTATAACAGTTATTGCCTCAAAGCAGCTTTACAGAATGAATGATGAATAGATGAATGATGAGTTTGTCCCTGATGAGCAAGCCGAGGCGAAAGTGGCAAAGAAAAACTCCCTAGGTGGAATTAGGAAGAGACCTTGATTGGAACCAGACTCAACCGGGAACCCATCCTCATTTGGGTTGAACAGAAATTAATGTATATGTGTATGTGTAAGTGTAAGTGAAAACAGTTCTGGTGGTTGAAAATGGGGTGACGTCCAAAGTCATCGCAGGAATGTGATGACCACGTCGAAACACGACGCTCCCGATGACAATGCGGTTGGGGGGCACTTATACCTCGACAGAAGAGGGGGGGAGACAAAATGGTTATATACTGTATAAATGTTATTGAGGTTGTAAAATACTGATATAGTTCAGTGCAGGAAAGGACTCCGGCCAAACTAACTAGTACAGCCTAACTAAAAGGAGAAATCCCTGATATGTAAGGCAACCAGACCACCAACAAAGACAACTAAGTAATCGGTGAGACTCCAAACAGCATCAGATGACCATAATACTCAATATCTGCGAGTCCCCTCGGTCTGCTCCTTTATCTAAAGAGGACTAGCACTGAAATGCCTGACTAAATAAATGGGTTTTTAATCTAGACTTAAATATTGAGACTGTGCCTGATTCTCAGACATAAACTGGTAGACTGTTCCATAAATTTGGGGCATTACATGAAAACGCTCTGCCCTCTGCTGTAACTTTATTCATATGTGGTACTGATAGACAGCCCGCATCCTTTGAACGAAGTGGACGTGGCGGAACATAGGGCACCAGCAGATCACTAAGGTTCTGAGGTGCGAGACCATTTAGTGCTTTATAGGTTAAAAGTAGTATTTTAAAATCTATATGGAATCTCACCAGGAGCCAATGCAGTGTGGATAGAACAGGGGTGTAGTAAGGACTCTCACTGCTGCGTTCTGAACTAACTGAAGTTTATTTTTAAGTTTTGCTGGAAATCCAGAAAGCAGAGTGTTACAATAATCCAGCCTGGACGTGATGAAGGCATGGATTAGTTTTTCTGCATCATTTAATGGCAGAATATTCCTAATTTTAGCGATATTCCTAAGGTGAAAGAATGCTATTTTAG
>JAOTRA010000037.1:4247534-4260452 GCA_026260255.1 Pseudolaguvia tuberculata | reverse complement strand
CAGCAGGAAGTTGCTTAACATCCAGTTTCTAATGTCATTAATACATAATTCTATTTTATCCAACTGACGTTCCGCATCTGGTCAAGCTGAAATGTACAGCTGTTTGTCATCGGTGTAACAGTGGAACCTAACATCATGTTTACGGATTAAATTGCCGAGTGGGAGCATATAAAATGAAAATAGTAGGGGACCGAGCACCGAGCCCTGGGGAACCCCATACTTAAGGCTTGATTAAGTGGTCGCCGTTTAAATCAACAAACTGATAGCGGTCTGTTAAATAGGACCTGAGACAGGCAAGGGTCGTCCCTTTTATACCTACTACCTTCTCTAATCTATTTAGGAGAATGTCATGATGTATAGTGTCGAAAGCTGTGCTTAGATCCAATAGAACTAGGAGAGAGACGCAGCCCTGATCACAGGCCAATCGCAGATCGTTTACTACCTTAACAAGTGCTGTCTCAGTGCTGTGATAAGGCCTTAAACCTGATTGATAAAATTCATGACTGTTATTTTGCTGTAGATACAATCATAACTGCTGTGCTACTACTACTACTAAGATTTTGGAAATAAAAGGAAGGTTCTATATCTGCCTGTAATTTGACACCTTACTGGGGTCGCGGGCAGGTTTCTTAATTAGTGGTATTATCACTGCAAATCTAAATGATTTAGGTACATACCCACTGCTGAGCGAAGTATTAACTATTTTCAGTATGGGCTCTGTTACAGACGGAACCACTTGCTTAAAGAATTGGGTTGGCAGCGGATCCAATATACATGTTGATGATTTTGCAGAAGAGATGAGTGAAATTAATTCAGTCTCTTCTATGGGACAGAAATTCTCTAAAAGCGTAGCACATTCGAAATCATCATTAGCAGTCTGAATTGTCTGCCTAATCTTTACAATTTTGTCATCAAAGAAATTCCTGAAACCCTCACTTCTGCAGGCTGTAGTGGGGGAGAGTCAATGGTGGTCCGATTCCTAGTTAATTTAGCTACAGTGTTAAACAGGAATTTGGGATTATTCCTGTTATTTTCTATAAGGGAGGAGAGGTAGGCTGTTCTGGCCTCACTAAGAGCTTTTGTATAAGCAAAAAGGCTCTCCTTCCATGCTGTCGGAAATACTAATGGACTAAGGGATATTTTAGACGAAACGAGACAGTGATCAGAGATTATTTCACACTTTGGGATTACCTCTACATTCAATACATTTATACCAAAGGATAATATCAAGTCTAATGTGTGACCTGCTTTATGTGTGGGTCCTATAACACACTGATTGACTCCCACTGAGTCGAGCATAAACGAAAATGCCGTTTAGCGGGTCGCCTGTATTTTCGAAATGAATATTAAAATCGCCAACAATTAGTGCTCTATCGACAGAGACCACCAGGTTCGATACAAACTCTGCAAATTCACCAAGAAATTCAGAGTATCGTCCTGGTGGTCTGTAAATAATAATTATTGGAATCAACTGACCCGCCTTATTGTTTGCCGTTGCATATGTTACTTTACTATAAAGAATTTCAAATGTTTCAAAATTATATTCCTGTTTTTGTATAATCTTTAAACTATTATTATAAATAACGGCTAAACCTCCACCTCTTCCGGTTAGACGAGGCTGATGTATGTAGCTGTGATCATTTCATTAACAATAAGAGATTTAGATGCAATAGATCTAATTTTTAATAATCCAAACTTCAGATCAGAGGAGCAGGCTGTGTGATCAGCAGGTTCTTTGTTAGAAGTGACTATATTAATTTGATTATTAAAACACACTTTCTGATTATTTCTAAACCTATGTTTAGGTCGGGGAACAGACACAGTCTCAATATTAAAAGTCCTTTAATGCAGAAGATGTACCAACCCTCCTGTCAATCTCCTGTTCTATTCTTCCCTCACTCATGAACAAGATCTTAACATACTTAAATTCCTCCACCAACCTGAAGGGGGCAAGCTGTCCTTTTCCGAATGAAATCCATGGTCTCTTATTTGGAGGTCCTCATCCCAGCTGCTTCACACTCTACTAAAAACTGACCCGGTGCACGCTGAAGGTCCTGACTTGATTGAACCAACAGGACATCATCCGCAAAAAGCAGAGATAAAATCCAGTTGTCCCCAAACTTGACTATCTTGTTGCTGGCTGTGCCTAGAAATATAAAGATAATGCAACAGGAACAAGTCTTGATTTTCTTTGGCGGCAATGCAAGCCAAACGGACCCTATACTCCCAGAGCACCTCCCACAGGACATCACACGGGACATGGTCAAAAGCCTTGTCCAGATCCACAAAACACATGTGGACTGGTTGGGCAAACTATAACATAATTAGAGGCAGGATGTACCCCTGCCTCCTGCCTGTTTGATGGGATAAGCTTCATCAAACACAATGACCCCAAATTCCCCAAAGGGAAATAAGTGTGTAAGAAGATAATGTTGACCATATTTATTAAATATTGGGGAAACCTGTCAATCAAATTATTGTATTTTTGAACATCCTATTCCTGATTCAGTTTAGTGTCCTATAATAATCTCTACACTTCCTGAAATGCTAGATTGTGGAGTGTGGTCATCCAGCTATAATAGTATTACTAAATTCAGGCAGTACTGCCAGGTGAAGAAGTCTGGGATGCAATTGGCATTACAGTGCCTCCCCAAGGTGTTCAGTTAGAATCAGGGTTCTGTGCCCTGACACTTGTTCATTATAACTATTCTGAAAACTATGGTAATAAAAATTATGTGACCATTTAATTTTCGTAAATGTTGTATGCATTAAAGTTTGTGTCATATTTAAAGGTCTTTAATTTGAAGCAATTGTTATAGTATATAATTGGAAAAACAGAAAGAGAGCTGCCTTTTTTCTTTTTAGGAACGATTACATTCATCATTCATTCATCTTCTTGCCCGTTTATTCCCGAATCCGGGGTCACGGGGGTCTGCTGTGCCTATCCCAGCCCACATAGCGCGAGAGGCGGGGGTACAACCTGGACGGGTCGTCAGACCATTTCAGGGCAACACATAAACAAACAACCATTCACACACACATTCACTCCTATGGACAATTTACAATCACCAATCCACCTAATCTGCATGATTTTGGACTGTGGGAGGAAACCAAAGCACCCGGAGAAAACCCACACAAGTGCGGGGAGAACATGCAAACTCTGCACAGAAAGATCTCGGCCCGGGGTTCGAACCTGGGACCTTCTTGCTGTGAGGCGACTGTGCTATCCATATTACTCTTAATTACATTCTTACCCGCTTATTCCCTAATTTTGGGTCACGGGGCTCTGCTTACGCCTATCCCAGCACAACCATTCATACACACATTTACTCCTATGGACAATTTAGAATCACCAATCGACCTAATCTGCATGTTTTTGGACTATGGGAGGAAACCGGAGTACCCGGAGGAAACCCACACAAAGGCGGGGAGAACATGCAAGCGTTCAAAGATCACCGCCCCAGGAGTCGCCTCTTGTTGTGAGGCGACCCTGCTATTTGTGGTACTGCACCTCCTTCATTTTGAACATACTTGTTGTAAAAAAAAAAATGATACTCTATATGATATACTATGTATGAATTCTGATTTGAAGGCGCTTGTTTGACAGATGCTCAGCAGAATGTAAGGCAAAAAATAAAAAAAGCAACATGTTTTGTAGTTTTCAATACAGAAAACTTTGGCTTTAGTTTTTCAGTGACTAGGCAGAACTAATTGACTAGACTATATAACCACTACATGGAAGATCAAAATGCAATTTAATAGATGTCTTAACTAGGTTATATACAAAGGTGTGAAGAATTGTTGGCACCTGTCCTGATTTCCAATCTTTTTGCATGTTTGTCACAGTTTAATGTTTCAGATCATCAAACAAATTTAAATATTAGTCAAAGATAACCTGAGTAAACACAAAACACAGTTATTAAATGAAGGTTTTTATTATTAAGGGAAAACAAAATCCAAAACTACATGGCCCTGTGTGAGAAAGTTTTTACCTCCTTGTTACCTCCGTGGTTTATCACAGCTGAGTTCAATTTCTCTAGCCACTCTCAGGCCTGATTATTGCAATGCCTGTTTGCAATCAAGAAATCACTTAAATGATGAAGTGAAGAAAACCAAAAGATCCTCAAAAGCTAGACATCATGCCAAGAGCCAACAAAATTCTGAAACAGAGAAAGAAAGTAATTGAGATCTATCAATCTGGAAAAGGTTATAAAACCATTTCTAATGGGACCCCAGCCAACCACAGTGACAGCTATTATCCACAAATGGCAAAAACGTGGTACAGTGGCGAACCTTCCCAGGAGTGGCTGGCCGACCAAAATTACCCAAAGAGCACAGCGATGACTTATCCAAGAGACCCCACAACAACATCCAAAGAATTGCAGGCCGAGCTTGCCTCATTTTTGTCTCGACCATAAGAAAGAGACTGTGCAAAACAGGTCTGCATGACTGAGTTCCAAGACAAAAACCGCTGCTGCAAAAAAAACATAATGGCTCGTCTCAGTTTTTTGCAGAAAACATCTTGATTATCACCAAGACTTTAGGGAAAATACTCTGTGAACTGACTAGATAAAGGTTGAACGTTTTGGAAGGTGAGTGTCGCATTACGTCTGGGGTAAAAGTTTTTTTTTTTTTCACCACCGCATTTTTGAAAATGAACATCATACCAACAGTAAAATATGGTGGCTCTAGTGTAACTGTTTTCCTGCTTCAGGACCTGGAAGACTTGCTGTGATAAATGGAACCATGAATTCTGCTGTTTAACAAAAAATCCTGAAGGACAATGTCTGGCCATATGTTTCAAACAGCAGGACAATGATCCAAAACACACCAGCAAGTCCACCTCTGAATGGCTGAAGAAAAACAAAATGAAGACAGTGGGAAGTAGTAGCCTAGTGGTTAAGGTGTTGGACTAGTACCAGAAAGACCGGGGTTCGATTCCCACCTCCACCAAGCAACTACTGTGGGCCGTTGAGCAAGGTCCTTTACCCACAATTGCTCAGTTGTAAAAAAAAAAAGAGACCAAATGTAAGTCGCTGTAAGTAACTAAGACTTTCAAGTGGCCTATGAAGACTTTCACAGTCCTCATCTGAATCCTATTGAGATGCTGTAGCATGACCTTGAAAAGGTGGTTCATACTCTAAAACCCTCCAATGTGGCTGAATTACAACAATTCTGCAAAGATGAGTGGACCACAATTCCTCTACATTGCTGTAACAGACTCGTTGCAAGTTATCGCAAACGCTTGATTGCAGTAGTTGCTGCTAAGGGTGGCCCAACCAGTTATAAGTTAACTTTCTCACACAAGGCCATGCAGTTTTGGATTTTGTTTTCCCTTAATAATAAACTTAATTTAAAAACTGTTTTGTGTTTACTCATGTTATCTTTGACTAATATTAAAATTTGTTTGATCTAAAACATTAAAGTGTAACAAACATGCAAAAAGATTGAAAGGGGGCCAACACTTTTTCACACCACTGTATACATGCATAAATAGCAATAGCAATCACTATAAACAAGGTTGGCTTAAATTAAGAGAACCTGAGCAAAACTATACCACAAGTGAAAAGTGCAAGAGATTAATTATGTATGTCTGCGTGCTTGTCTGTGTGTGAGAGAGAGAGAGCACACTCTATGTACACCAGAGAAAACTGTAATGGGGAGAACGTGCAAAACACAAAGCCCCCTTTTCCCAGGAATTGAACCAGGGTTATGTTATTGTTGGACAACAGTGCTAACCACTAAGCCACAATGCTGCCTATTGGTATATTGTAAAAATTCTTCTACAATTGTTTTAGTAAAATAAACACAATTTATTTTTGTCGAACATCTTTGTTTCCCAATTCCAGATTTGAAATTTAATAAAAAGGATGGTGAATCTACCACAATCTTCTACATAATACCAAATATTTAATACTAAATCCTAAATTATACTGTTTTCTCTTTCCCATGTATTTTGGTAAATAACTAACACTACAGCAGGGGTTTCAAACCCGGTTTGCAAAGGCCAAAGCGATGCAGTTTTTAGTTTTAATTTTAAGAAGAAAAAAAAAGACATGATTAGGTAAAGGTGCAATTAATGTTAAAGCTAAACTTAACATGGCAGTGTTCATTTAGGAATCATTTAGGAGTTTGGTATTATTATTATTATTATTATTATTATTATTATAAACAAAAAATCACACTTTGTAGTTTGCAGTTTCAGGAACTTTAGGGAAGTGTTGGCAATCTGTGTGCAAAGCTGGGTACCCCTGTTACTGTAATACTACAGCAGTATGTTCCGTTAGTAACAGCTTGGTTTAGTTTTGTTTTTCTGTTACCCCTGCATAATTTTCACTTACAATCTCCTCAACTTTTATACAACTGAAAGAGTAGCTAAAAAAGTTAATACAATTTACATTTAGACAATGATTGAACTAAATGATTGCTATCACTTTTATATTATCTGTTATAATTTGTTTAAATTTCCTTAAGAATAAAATTAATTGGGTAATATTTACTAAATTAGTTCCATCATGACCTTATGTTTTTATAGCACTGAGTAAAATAAGAGTTTACTATATCTAAACAGATTAAATGGCACCAAAAATCGTAGCATTAACAATTGAGCTTATTTTGGGTGACTTGGGCTGGTGACGTCATCGCCTGCAATGTAATGTTTCATATTTTCAAAAACTGAAGCAGCACAAACTAAACTTTTATTAGCACAAACAAACTTGGCTAGTTTATGTGAATTTGGGGGGTCTAAGTAACCTAAACATGAATGGTTTATATATTTTAAATAAAATCTAACTAACCAAATGAAAGCACAAATGCTTTAGACATTTTCCTCTATTTTCTGGTGGCAGGCCAAGTTTACTTAACTTACTAACCTGATCAGCTTAAGTTGATCGATCAAGTTATTAAAGTGTGTTTAAATTACATTTGAATAAGTTACATATTTTATTTATTTAAACATTAATATAACATTATGAAATTAACTGAAATTCTTTTTTTTTTGTGTAAGTGTAAAATGCAGTTGTACTTTTAGAAGCTTTATTGTGAAACTAAATGTCAGACAGACATTTTGTTTTTAAATTTGTCATTATGTGCAGGATGTTTTTCTGGCTTTTGAACAACATTTGATTTTAGCTGTGTTAGGCTTGTCCCAACCGGACATTTGCAGGTTGGGACTATACATTTTGTATACCAGCATAATTTTTTATCAAATGCTGGTCGTGTGTGCTCCTTAGGAAAAGGGGAAGTTCACAGAGGATTAAACTTTCACTATCAGTTTGCACCACAAAATAATTAAGACTACCCTTCTATTAGAGAAAATAGTATTTAATACATCACTAGGAGCTCAGGCAATATTCAAGACTAACTAGTCACACAGTAGCAACTGTAGAAATTCTTAGTTTGTCCATGTCCAGAGTATTGTGTTTGGAGTTTGAATTTAGAAAGACAAATGTAATTGTCTCAAGTCTATGAACAAAAGTTTTCTACCTGTTCATTGTTAAACAGTTTGTCGCTGATTACAGATCGCACCATGACACTAAATGAGTACTTTTTTTTTTCTTCTACGAAAAGCAACCTAATGCTAGCCGAGTTAAAATTCTTCAACCATTCCTTTTCTTTGGCATGGCAGCCCAAGAGGATTTGAGGGTTCTTCAGTAGCCTTTCTGTATTCTTTGGTTCTTTTTGTGTTTTATAAATTTGTACATTGTATCAGACGTCCAAAGAAATTGATGAACCCATAGAAGAAATTGCACTTTACCCTATTGCGCAGTGATTCGTATCTGAATGCTAAATGGTTTAGAACGTTGTGGCATTCATTATCATTTGTTTTCCAATGTTTTTGTTTATACATTTAGGCTTTATATGTTGCCATCACTGAACACATTTGCACTCATCCCTCACACACACACACACACACACACACACACATACCCGCACAATTGATTTACGACTATGATTCTACCAAGTGAAGGCAAGTAGGAAATTGAAAAAATGTCGGCTACAGATTGGAAACTCTATGTTTATTATAAACTGTGAGGCAAAACTAAAAAGCTCTACTTCCCTGTTTTTTTTTTTTGTTTTGTTTTTTAAAACCTGTGTGAAAAACACAGCAGGTGTTCCTGACAGGTGTCTGATTGCGGCTCCCTAGTAGACACTAAAATAGCAAACGAATTGCGGCAGCATTTGTGTGAGAGCTGAATGAATTGCGGCTCACAGATGCTGCTATATGATCGCAGAATGCAGCGTGTGAATAGCGCAGGTGCTGTGGTGAGACCGATAGCAGCACACGCTGCTACTAGCTTGTCCCAAAAGCCCTTATGAGCTTCAAACATATTCTCTTAACAATTTCCCATAGAGTAGAAATAAGGTTAATATCTCATTTAGTAGTAATACTCTTTATTCATTTAAAATTATTCAACACTGGATAATTAGCCCTGAAGTCGTACTAACGACACAATAGGTAAATATTCTGCTATGAAATATATATGTATTTTTTTTAACAATAACAGTTGTATCTGTGATGGTTGGCTTAAATTCAGTTTATCAGGCTGATGCAGGGTGATGGATAAGATCACAGACAGCACCAAGTGCAGCTTCAGCATCCTGAGTGCCATTGACCCTGCTGAGAGGATGACATATCCTGTCAGCGCTCTTCATCCTGATGCCCTCATTATCCTTTCCTTCTCCTGTCCTGCTGATGTGCTTCCTGAGACAGGAGCCTAAGCCTTCTGATTCTGAATGAGAGTGAAAAATGCGACCATCACTCTTTTCTTGAACATGTAGCATTGCATCATAGACAGAAGAGGGAAATACTTGAGGGGACTGTATTTGACCTGATCACTTTAGAGGGTTTGTCACCAAAGTCTTGAAGTAATCAAGAATAAAATTTGCATTTTACCAGGAAACCACAAAGTTCAAGAAACTCCAAAACATCAAAGATGTATTCTTTTAGAATAAATGTTGCCTTCAGAGAACTTTAATATCATTGCATTTTATAGCATTGTTTGACATTTATACAACTGAACAATAAATTGACAAGGGCCTTGTTCAGGGGCCCAGTGTTGGAACCACTGCGATGTCCACTAGCAATAACTAAGCATTAATGTTAATCTTGTAAACGTGAATAGCAAAGTTGTTGTTAAACTTTTGGGATTGTTGTCATCAGCATGAGAAAAGGAAAAACTCTGGTCTCAGCATTACATTTAATAACTAAAAGACTGAAATGCTAAACAGACCTTCTTGTAACTTTAAAGGTTATGTAAAAGGTTTGGTTGGTTTTAGTCATCCATAACAACCACAACCCCTATATAAAGGATGAGATTTCTTATATTGCTCCCATTATTTACTTTTGTATCATAACACTGTCGGTTCCAAGATATTTTGAAAAGGTGGCATTGTAGATGACCACACAAATTGTGCAGTGTTATTTTGAGTGTGTCAACAAAAACATGCTTTATATTATGCTAAGTGCCCGGTGTAAGTTCTGATATGTTACTTTAGAAGCATTTACAATATTTTATCTTGGTGAAGTACAGTGATGACGATTATGCATGCAATTCTTATAGAATCAAATAAAGCAAAACTGTCAAATTTGCTTAAATATAAAGAAAAATAAACAAGGAAACTGATTTTTAGTCAGTTTGTAGGTTATACTGTGGTAGGCAAATCATTTGGGGCACTTACCTGACTGGTACATCACTTAATACCACCACCATCATGTCACAGTTATAGAGACCATCAATATACAAAACACAATATAACATTAAAGAAAGAGAGAGAGACATTACATGTATCAAAGTTAAAAAGCATTTTTAAAAATATATTTGAAAAAACACATTTCAACTGCAACTGTGCCAGAAACATCTTCTGGAGCAATTCATTCATTCATTCAACTTCTTACCCACCTATTCCCCAATTCGGGGTCACGGGTGTCTGCTGCGCCCATCTCAGCACACATAGGGCGAGAGACGGGGGCACAACGCGGACGGGTCGCCAGTTTATCCCAGGGCAACACACAGACAAACAACCACTCACTCACATTCAATCCCATGGACAATCCAGAATCACCAATCAACCTAATTTGCATGTTATTTGAATGTGGGAGGAAACCGGAGTACCTGGAGGAAACCCACGCAAGTGCAGGGTGAACATGCAATCTCACAAAGGTCCCCACCCCAGGATTCGAACCCGGGACCTTCTTGTTGTGAGGCGACCGTGCTATCCACTACGCCACCAATCAATATTTATCTAATAACATCACAAAAACATATAAATAAAATATATTACATTTAATGGCTATAAGCCAGCATTAGTGTTCTTTTGCACTCTTTCCCAGGTGAGACAAGTTTAATGGCTATAAGCCAGCATTAATGTTCTTCTGCACTCTTTCCCAGGTGAGACAAGGTTTTGGGTTTAGCAAACCGTTTCTTGCCAAATGTCTAACTTTTCCAGAAAAGTGTAAGTCAATTAGTCCGCCTCCAGAGTAAAAATTATAATATAACTGTACAGACGTGTTTTGTTAGTGAAACTGTAGTTTTACTCCGATCAACCAAAATTCTATGCAAAAATGCTGAGGTCATTGTACGCCAGCTAGCACGCGTAAGTGGGTTTAAAAAGCTGATTTAGATAAAGAAAGTATTAGAATTTGGGTTGTAAATGTAGGTCAGTCTCAGATAGAGTTGAGTTCAGCAGAGAAGAACTTGCTGGTCCTGACTGCATGTCAGTGTGTTTAAAAGGGCAAAAACTTCCTATCTCATGGCCCAACACGTTTGAGACTAACATAGCGGATGGATGGATGGATGGATGGATGGATGGATGGATGGATCCGAACAGAGTTAACAATTTGCTCTGTCATGGTAAACATTTCAGACTCTGAATCTTTTGTAACTGTCTAATTTCTGCTCGTTCCATTAAAACATCATAGTGCCATTATTCTGTAGATGCAGTGGCATTAAATCAGCTAGTGCTTCAAACAGCTCTGCTAGGATAATGTTTGTTCAAAATCCAAGCCAAGCTGATGATCTTCTGAAGGTAAATACGCCCATTATACCATGCAGTGTCTATAGTTTGATTTTTAACCTTACCAATTTTCTAGTACATCTCATTCACCAGTGTCTCTTTAGATTATGGAAGGCACTTGAGTTTTTGTTTGCTTCTTGCATATTTAAATCAGATTTAATATTCAGAACATGGCAAGAATCGAGAGTGATTATAATAATCACATTTACAGCAGGGCATATACATTTCATGTGGAATCGAAATGTGAAATCACAAAGATTTCTGGCACAGGAATCGATCCTTCGTCTTTCTTTTTGCGAGGCGACCATGATTTTTTTGCACATTGGGCAATGCTGTATGTTGCTGGGTTCCCCCTTAGGTTCTTCAATCCTTCCAGACACATGTTACATGTAGGAAGTATTCTGTCCCTGGAATAAACAATTAAAAAAATTAAGTAACAAGATTCCCCTAGGGGTAGACATTCATGATTTAAGTTAGCTTCACTTCTAAACTAAAAGACCGGGAGGATTCACTCATCTTTCTCACTCGATGACTGCATTGTCAATCACTACTGAGAAATAATCCTCCTCCTGCATACGATTCATCCCCTCCTGTGAAAAGTAGATAACAGCACAGCTTCATCCACCTGAATGGCATGAAACGCTAAATCTGTCTATCGCAGTCACATCACAACAGACTGACAGCATTCTAATCACATCCCACTGACATGTCATAATGAGCAGCAGCTTTATTGACCAAGTACGTGTACAGTGTCAAAGCAAAATATGTAAGGGTTACTGCGTTTTCTGACGAAGGAGTCATTAGTTGCTGGTTGAAGCACGAACCACAGTAATGATGCCCTTAAATGAAAGATTTCTAAATAATTTTTTTATGAAGCTAGGTTATGTTTGTGTCCTTTTTGAAAGTTTGGCAATATAAAATATATTTCAAAAATCAACAAAACTGTTATAGGTTTAGGTCATTTAAATATAGGTCAGCTTTTGATAGTGTTTACACATTAACAGAGAAGTACATACAGGCCCTGAATGACATGACTGCACACCAATGTTTAAATCAGATGCTGAGACCAAAAAGCTTTCTACACTTAGAGATGCAGCAAGAACTTTAGTAAAAACAGCATATTCTGAGACATTATCATTAACTGTTAAAATTTTGTTTAAGGTTATCCAAACAGGAGTAAAAAGCAAAAGCATCCTGATATTATCTGATGTCCATGTTTTTTAACACTTGTCTTTTTTTATCCCTGTGCTTCCTCAGGATCTACTCAGATAATAACAGGTATAATTTATTTATTTTTTTTACCTGTGTGTCATGCATTGTTACCCGGTCTAGTTGCATGTCTTCCAACCAAAAGTATTCCGGTTATATGCATGTTTGACTTTTTTGATGAATAATGTGAATGCAATGAAAAAGCGAAATTAATTTCAGTAACGTTCCCTTTCACAGGAGTTTGTAAGTTTCACAGTTTAAAAAGGTTTTAAAACCGATTCCCTTGAAGGCCATTGGATAAAAGTAGTTTGGTATTTGAACAGGGAGCTTTAAAATAGAGACCCTGCTACAGATAAGTCAAGGCCAGAAAAACTGGAAACAAAGACATTTTCTCGAATGAACCGACACACAGGCAATTCTGTGTGAAAATATGTTTCAACTACGGATAAATGGAAATGTTCACATCAATAGGCTGATGATAATTCGTGTGTAAATAGATAATGTATATAGAGCCTTTTTTCACGGTAACTGTGGTGTGTGAAGGACTACAGCATTATCCCACCCGTGCCCACAGTGGTCAGTGGCACTCAGTTCAGTTAAAAGACAGCATGCTAATAAAAAATTACCTATTCCTGTGTGACCAGTAAATATACTTGTAGTCACAAGTATATTTACTGGTCACACAGGAATAGG
>JAOTRA010000037.1:4222118-4244613 GCA_026260255.1 Pseudolaguvia tuberculata | reverse complement strand
AACCCTCCCCATTTATCCGGGCTTGGGACCGGCACTAAGAATGCACTGGCTTGTGCAACCCTAATGGCTGGGTTGCTGCCAATAACTGCAAAAAGCACAATTTTAGTATGCTGATCTAAATTTGTCAGAACACTTGACACATCAAACTTGTGAGGTGAATGGACTACTAAAGCATTTTGCTCACAAATGTTGTAGAGTGATTATTTAATGTATCCTATTCTTCTTGACAGCCTGGACATCTCCTCTGAGGATTTTTAAAGTAAATCTCTATTTATTCTTTACCAGCAGCGGTCATTTTGTGGTGCTCAAATCCCAATCTTGCAATTAGTGTCAGTGTATTCAAGCCAATTGTAACCAAGATCAAATCAATGCCATGGCCATAGCCAAGAAAAGTAAGTCAAGGTATAGTGAATAAGGACAGAATCACACAAAAGACAAGTCCATAAAAGGGGACGCCACAGCGGATCGCACTTCTCTACACTACCCTGTCCTCACCCCAACTACCTGCATGTCTTCCCTCACCACATCCATAAACCTCCTTGGTCTTCCTCTTGCCCCGCACCTCCATCCTCAACATTCTTCTACCAATATACTGCATATTTGATTTAGCGCGGTTTTACGCTGGATGCCCTTCCTAAAGCAACCCGAGGGATAGAATAAGTTGTTAGAATGCTGATCAGAAGGTTGTAAGTTTAAATCCAACAAGCTATTACTTTCTGAAAACTAAGAAAGTTCAATGATTGTTCAGTTTTATCAGTTAAAAACCAATCTGGTCATTTTTCTGGAATCTGGAGGATTCTTTATCAATATAAACTCTACAGACTCAATAAGAAAAGCATACCAGGAGATCTTAAGTATATATGTTATAGCTTAAGTTCCATTTGTTTCCCATAATCCTATGCAATTAATTTAGCCCTCTCCTCCAAGTATGTCTACTATGTATGTTGGGTACATTTTAATCAAGCCTCTTAAAAACCAGAAGTGTCTACATCTCAGCTGACGTTGACATTCATACGCAGACTATATTTATTATACAAGGTGTTACATTTACAGTATGAATCATACAGTTAACATCCTCGTTGTTTAAGATCTTATTTTTTTCTCCGTCTGGAAGGCTTTAAAGTGGCTTGTTTGCAGTGTGATGGAAACAGCAGGGTTTCCTTTGAGAATTGATCAAGCGGTTGGTGTTGCTGCTCCTCCTCCCTCTTACCTTCCTCAAGCACACCGAGCACTAAACCACTCCTCTGACCCTTACCTGAATCTCCTGCTCATTCATCTATCTGGGGATAAATCCAGGCCAGCAATTTTATTCCAGCAGAACCTGCTAGTAACACTGTACTTAGTTAATGCTTGACAGTAGACGTTTAAATCCCAGGACCAAGAAGCTCCTCCGTCTGGAAAACTGAGACACAATAATAAGGTTGACTTGTAAATGTGAAAATAAAACTTAATGAGAAAATGTGCTAATGTTGATGTAGTATTTTCTCAAGCTATAACAGAGGCCATTTTTTCATTGATTACTACTAAATTACTACTCAATATTCTCACTTGTATTGATGCATGTGTTCAACCTTGTAGTGTAACATGAATTAATAAAATAATTTTGTGCATGTACATAGTTAAATTAAAATGTCTAGACTCCACATGTGGAAATAAGCAAGAGGAGTGTTTCCATAGGGCATAAAACTCAGATTCTGAAAATGCTAAATATTTAAAGCAGAATTGCCACAAATTAATCAAACTTAAACTCCCTTTATGTGAATGGTTTATTCTGGTTACTTTCAACACTACAATATGCCTCCACTTCTTGTGCTCTGTCTTTTGTAGAACAGATATAGTGCGTCCTTACACACTTGCATGCTTAAGAACTACTCAATGAGTGTGATAGACTAATAGGGAACGGATCCATAATACAGGTACAGTTTACTATCAAACACTGGAAAACACAAAGTGAAAGCAAACACGAGTAAACAGAATCGGAGCGTAGCTGCTAATTAATAATTACGAGACATTAACCGATCGGACGTAACAAAAAGGTCCTCAGCGGGCACCACACACTTAACTGAACCGGCGTCATCGTACTCAACGTCCTTATGCAGATTCCTCATAAACAGCTAGTCACTTAAACAGTCCATTCACAAAAACAAAATACCTCGCGATGCACATACCGGCATGACTCCTTATATAATGCGTCATCATCCTGGAACCATTTGGTTTCCAGGACGACGACGCTACGGGAGGGGGCGTGGCCTAGTCTGCTTCGTTACATCACCCCCCCCTCTAAAGGACGCCTCCTGGCGTCCACCAGCACAAACAAAAACGAAAACACCCTACCAAACCCCGACACAAAATAAAATTTACAAAATAATACAAAGAACAAACGACAAGGCAAGCTTAACAAAAGGGTTGGCATTACGGTACATCAAAGTAAAACAAACATGAACACTATTCCACAGGCTGAAGCTTGAAACAAAACCAGTTAACAAAACTAAATTTCACACCAACTAGAGAGGACAAAAAGTAGTAACAGAGATAGCGGGGGTCCTGGTCCACGAATACTCCATACTCTGAGTGGGGCATGGTGAGGGCGAGGCTTCTAGGCCTCCACAAGGACGAAATGTGGCTCCTTAGTCTCGAACGCGGAACCTCGGCGGGTGCTACAGGGACTCAGAAGGGGACACCGAAGAGAGCGAAGGAGTCTCGACGCGATGCGAAGGAGACTCAAAGGGGCCCGAAGGGACCTCAATAGGGGACTCGAAGGGGACCAAAGGGACCTTAATAGGGGACTCAAAGGGGACTGAAGGTGACCTAAACAGGGGACTCAAAGGGAACCGAAGGGAACTTGACAGGGGCTGAAGGGGACTCTGAAGGTGAGACCGAGAGGGACTCTGAAGGTGGGACCGAGAGGGACTCTGAAGGTGGGACCGGCGAAGACAAAAGTTCAAAGGCTGGTGAAGACAAAGGCTCTGCTGCAGGCGTTGAGGGCTCGGGTGACTCAGATGCAGAGGGCTCTGATGAAGCAGACGCAGAGGGCTCTGGTGAAGACGAAGACGCAATCTCAGGAGCCGGCGAAGACAATGACGAGGACTCCTATCTGTCCTTCCCTAGCTGAGGGTGACCCTTCGAGGGTCCGGATAATCCAGCTCGCTTAAGGAGCCCCAGCTGCGTATCCAGCACGTGTGACCTCAGGCTGGGTCGTGGCACTGGGGTAACCTCCACAACCTCGAAGGGACCACTACAGCAATCCTCAACCACCACCAGACCAGGAAGGGAGCGTCTTCAACATGGACGGATGGAACATAAACCTCCCTAACGAACAGGGAGTAGATGCGTTCCGGACCACCTTAACCAGAGTGACCTCCTCCTCAGTGTCGGGGGTAAACACCCTAAGTAACTGAGTGAGAAGTCAGCATCGTAGCTAAGGCACGGATTTATGTCCCAAACCGCGGACACCGCGTCTGGTGCTTTCCCGTCCAAACATAAAAACACAAACGCGCACTTCTTGCGGGGCGTATTGAAAGCGTGTGGGGAAACACAGAAAATAATCCTTGCATCGCGCAATAAACGGATTGCACGTAACTGGATCGCCATCAAATTTCTCGGGCAGTTCAGCCGGCGAGGGCATGGCTAACCCGCGCGCAGGCAGTGGGGCTAGCGTGGGTGCTAACGCTGAGAGGAAGCTCCACTGAGCGTGTACCGCTGGATCCTTGTTAGGCAAGTTATTCTGTGATGGACTAAAAGGAAGTGGATCCATAATGCAGGTACAGTTTATTATCAAACACCGGAAAACATAAAGTGAAAGCAAACACGAGTAAACAGAAATGGAGGGTAGCTGCTGATCACCGTCAGACATAACAAAAAGGTCCTCAGCAGATCCCATACACTTAACTGAACCGGCGTCAGCGTACTCAACGTCCTTATGCAGATTCCTCGTAAACAGTCCATTCACAAAAACACAATAACTCGTGACGCGCATATCGGCGCGTAGCCTTATATAATGCGTCAGCTAGGGGACGCTAGGGGAGGGGGCATGGCCTAGTCAGCTTCCTAGCAATGAGCATGAATAGCACAATTAAAATTACAGAGCGACCGACAAGCTGTCACAAAATTATTTCGTTTCTAGACTAGTTACATCTTATATATACAGCCAGGCAGATTTTAATCAGAATGATTTTAGTTGAAATGATGATGAATGATGGAAAATAATTCAGTCTATAAGTCAAATCCTATAAAGCCTGGGTAAAATTATATTATTATTATACTAATACTATATAATTCTGCAGTTTATGACAAACATATTTTTGGAAATCCATGTCCAGCCTTGATTACCAAAGCAATATTGACTAATATACTTTAAGATTAATAGTTCGTCACAGTGTATGTAATGGTTTAACCATTAATCAAAATTTTCTAGCTCAGCCATCTCAGGAACAAACGTCTTTGTTGGATTTTTATTAGATATGTTCTTGAGAATATTTCTTTTCTTCATTGAACAGTGAACTGAATCCTTAGTCCTCTGCCTTTGACAGCATTACTAGCCAAGCCTGGAGGTTTCTTTTATTAATTTGTTTTGATTTTACCTCTTTTCCTCCATCATGCCAGCATGGCAATGTAACCCAGAGTCAATGATGTTCAACCTCAGACATCGGCACACTTTGCATCATATTTCTTGTGTTTGTAATCTTTGTGCTTGGTGTGTTTGCTAATGCCCATTCATAAAGAAAAACTATTATTAAAATATTTTCCACATTCCCTCATGAGCAGGATAACATAGCATTGTTCACTTGCCTTCTTTCGGTGCTGCCTTATTTCATTGTTTCTAAACCAGTTCATTTGTGACTAATGAATTTTTCTTAACTATTTATGGACCTGTTGAAGTGGGAATAGTTAATTTTTAGTTTTTCTTTGGTAACTATCAAATGGCATTTTGAGGAGGGCTAATTGATTAATGATGTAAATTTGCATTGCTTGTCTGAGAGTTTGAGGTATTTAAAACACAATTTTAGAGCATTTACTGGTCTATCTTTTCTATGGGGGATGTAAATCGACAAAAATATAGTTGTAGCATGAGCTGAAATGATCTAAAATATTGGTGTTCCTAAGTTGTTGAAGGTGAGACTTGCTATGTGGGAGAAGTTGGGGGGGGGGGTATTCATGTGTGTGTATGTGTGTGGGCTTACATGGCAAGATATTATGCTATCAATGGCTTAGTGTTGATTGCCAGCTTCCATCACCATGTGTTTAGATGGAGAGGTCCGATAAAGTTATGCCTTGAGTGGCAATTACGGGTTCTGTAGGCTTGTAGTGCAGCTGCTTCAGATTCGCCAGTTAAACACACAGCCATGTAAAATCAATACTTCAACAGTGCCAAGTTTATGAGCTTTCTTTGTGCATTTCTTAGTGCTTTCATCTATGTAAAAGAAGGCAATAGTTGTCATTTTGCCACTGTTTGAAAAGTCACTAGAAATGGTAGGATGGCTCCATTTCTTAATTTGCGTGAGTATCCATGTGCTTGTACTTGTGAAGGATGCTGTAGATTAGTGAACTGCAGGAGTAGCACAGAACACAATGAATACAAGTGCAGCAAGATTTGATGGGTAAATGCAGGTGCGATTGGTAGAATGTGCTTAGGTTGCAATAGAAAAAAAATACACATTTGTGGGACCTCAGCAAAATGTAAGTATCTTAAAACGTAAAAGAACTAAAAACAAATGTTATTTATTTATTGAATAAACGCAACAAGGACTTTGTTTAAGGTTTAAAATTTATGAATACATAGTTTTCTTAAGTGGACGGGTCCACATAAGAAAACAAGGGTTTTTCTTCTTCCGGCAATCCAACTGTTTTGGTATTTTAATTCCATACAAAAAACATCATAAGTCTGAGTCACACAATTTATAATGAAAAACTGTGATTTATTTTATTCAGTGATTTTTAATTTGGACAAAAATCATTTTACATTTTCACCCAGCATTATATTTAGAATCCTGTTTGGGATCAGTCTTCCTGCATACTTAATTAATTTGCAGTCTGAATGCAGAGGGATGGACATGTTCTGCTCTAATGGCAGCGAGGAAGAACTTCTGCAAGTGTACTGAACCGCTTGTCTTCGGGGTGGAGAAGAGTAAGAAGGATACATGTTTTCACATCATGTGAAAAGCTTTCAGTTTTTAAAAGTCTCCTATAACACCAGAGAAAGAAGACTTGACGCCAGAGATTCTGAACAATCAGTTAATATAAACAGTCAAAAAACTATATTTTACATCAATTTGTGGAACATTCAGTGACTCACGTTCTCTCATTATAAGATCACTAGCAGCCCTGAATCAGTAGCGCAACTACTACCATCTGAACACTCCTTTTCCTCCATCATAGTTTCACTGACCTTGTTTTCACATTTTTTTTTAAGGATCAAGGAGCACTCCTATTGGTTCCTGCTTTGACAGTCACCATGGTAGAATTTAGTCTTAAGGAAAATATAGGAAATTTTCTTAAACTGTCAGAAGGAACAACAGAAGTTGTTGCATATAGGCTCACTCTTGGATGTCACAGCCATGAACTATTGGCTTAATATCTGTTGCAAGTAGCAACTAGAATTTTAAAAGACAGGAATTGGTTAAAAAAAAAAGAAGATATTTTATGTAAATGTTGTCACAATGTCTCCTACTGAAAACCAACATGATTGATGTGCTAAATGATTTTATATCAGACCTGCTGCAATACTGTTGAAAAAAGAAAAAGCATAATTGCTAAGAAGCTAAAGGTTAAATTATAATGTTTTGATTGTTTTCTCCCCTTTTATCTTTACAGTACAAGGTCAGAACTTGGTGACAGCAAACGTATCAGTGATCGAGGGTGAAACAGCCACCATCAGCTGCCGGGTGAAAAACAATGACGACTCCGTCATCCAACTCCTCAACCCTAACAGACAGACCATTTACTTCCGAGATGTCAGACGTAAGAAGGGCTTCATGAAAGATACAGATACAGAAGATACATAGGCTATACTATTTTATATATATATATATATATATATTTATATATATTTTTTTTTTTGTCAAAGATTTATTTACATCATAGAGCAGTTCCGTTCTGTTGGCACTGTTCACAGCTTTGCACAATTAATCATCTGCTTTCTCTTTAAGCCGACCCTGGTTTGAACATTTTGTATTTTTGGCGAGTGCAGCAAAGCATAGCGTTGTTGACAAGTTCCTTCTAACATCTGACTGACAGTGTGTAATTGTGTTGGCCTGATTAGAACTCTCAGAATGTACCATTTATATTCTGGCCTTGAGATTGTTTAGCTCTGTATTGACGTACTGCATGCAAAGCATATAATCACTGCTTCTCTGCTTAATAAGGGCCTTCATGAGCTGCTAAATGACAGTATGACTGATAATCAGTGTCTACTTTAGTCCATAAGAGGGAACCACCAGCAAATGTTACTCTGTTTTTTGAGGCAAAAAAAATGTTTTGATTGCTCTAGATAAGCATAGAAGGCTCTGTTCGAATTCATATTATGGTAATTTATAGTTATGTTATGTGTAGATAATTTTGAAAATGGCAGGTTTACTTATGCTATGCAACTTGTTGTTTGTGAGTTGGCTCAGTAACCATAACTTCATTCATTCATTCATTTATCTTCTCATCCGCTTATTCCCTAATTCTGGGTAATGGGGGTTTGCTGGATCTGTCACATAGGGCAAGAGATGTAGTGGTGTAGTAGATTATTTGCAGGCATGGGTGGTTACACCCTGGCGTCCTGGTATCAAATCCAACTCGGGTCTCACCACTTTCACACTCCTGTTTCATCTCTTTGTGTCCTATTAATAAAAACAAAAATCCTAAAAAATTACTTAAAACTTAAACTGAACCATAGACTACCTGTAAAAGATGGTGTAAAATCTGGTGCTTTGGAACTGTGCAGGGATTCTTGTAAATGTGAATACAGCTGATGCTCAGCACTCCATAAAATAAAGTAATCTGCGTGTGTTTTATGTGATGACGTTTACTGCGTAAGTTTATAGAATCTATTACTGCACATATTAGCACCCAACAATTTTAACAAGTCACTTTTATTTGTATAGAACCTTTTAACGATTGCTTCAAAGCAGCTTTACAGAATTACATTATTAAGAAACAATAATAAACAATTACTTACTACACACTCATTAAGATATTTGTTAATGATAATATAAGTTAAGCGTCCCCAATTAAGCAAGCTGTGATGGACTACTAGGAAGCGGATCCATAATGCAGGTAGTTTATTATAAAACACCGGAAAACACAAAGTGAAAGCAAACACGAGTAAACAGAAATGGAGGGTAGCTGCTAACTAATAATTATGAGGCATTAACCGATCGCTGTCAGACGTAACACAAAGTTCCTCAGCGGGCACCACACACTTAACTGAACCGGCATCAGCGTAATCAACGTCCTTATGCAGATTCCTCGTAAACAGCTCGTTACGTAAACAGTCCATTCACAAAAACACAATAACTCGCGACGCGCATACCGTCGCCTTATATAATGCGTCCTCATCCTGGAACCATTTGGTTTCCATGACGACAACTACGGAAGGGGGCGTGGCCTAGTCGGCTTCCTTACACAAGCCAGAGACGACAGAGCTAAGGAACGAAAATTTCATTAGTGTATAAAGAAGGGGGTCAGTTCTCCTCTGACCAGACATACAGTAGGTTACCCATGTTGCAGCCAAAAAAAACTGGGCCTGTCCGGATGACCACCTGTCAGACAATAAAATAAGTGTTGTGTCCATGTGCATTGGTACTGACCGATAAATCCAGTGCACAGGGTTCAGTGTTAAAGAATAAAACCAGACCAACAGTCAGTCATGCTATATTAAAAGGATGTCATTTTAAGTATATAAGTATTTAGTTTTTAAGGTATAAATCAAGATACAATATCACATTATATTACAATACAACACAAATTGCAATACTTATACAAAACTAAAGTCTTTTATATAAATATAAATTTGTACAAATTTTTTTTTCCTCTGTTTTCTTGAGTCAAGGGCTGCAAGAAAGAAAAAACAAGAAAATTGTTTGACACACACTGATATGTATTGACACTATCTATTATACTATATATAGAGATTTAACTTAGCGTAAGATCTGGGGTTACTTTTAGTCAGGTCTAGGTTCAGCAACAGTATGTGCTGAAAGAATGATGTCAGCTGACTACCTGAATATACTGAATATCCAGGTTATTGCATTGTTAGATTTTTTCTTTCCTGATGTCCCAGCCATATTCCAAGATGACAATGCCAGGATTCATCAGGCTCAAATTGTGAAAGAGTGGTACAGGGAGCATGAGTCATCATTTTCACACATGGACTGGAACCAGATCTTAACCTCACTGAGAATCTTTGAGCTGTGCTGGAGAAGACTTTATGCACTTGTCAGACTCTACCATCATCAATGCAAGATCTTGGTGAAAACTTTATGCAACATTGGATGGAAATAAATCTTGTGACATTGCGGAAGCTTATTCAAACTATTCCAAAGCGAAATCAAAGCTAAAGGCAGTTCAACTAAATATAAGTGTATGACCTTTTTTTGGTGGTGACTTTTTGTATCTATATGTATATTCACTGCTGTCACGCTGTCCTCATACATGTCCTGCACCACCCTCACATACTTCTCTACTACACCTGACTTCCTCATAGAATACCACAACTCCTCTCTCTGAACCCTGTTGCACGCTTTCTCCAGATCCACAAAGACACAATGCAACTCTTTCTGGCCTTCTCTATACTTCTCCATCAACATCCTCAAAGCAAAGATTGTATCTGTAGTACTCTTCCTTGGCATGAAACCATACTGTTGCTCACAGATAGCCACCTCTTCCCTCAGCCTAGTTTCCACTACTCTTTCCCATAACTTCATGGTGTGACTGATCAACATTATTCCCCTGTAGTTACTGCACGTCTGCACAGCCCCCTTTTTCTTAAATTGGAACCAGAACACTTTTCCATTCCTCAGGCATCCTCTCACCTTCCAAAATCCTGTTAAACATCTAGTCAGAAAGTCCACTGCCATCTCTCCTAAACATCTTCACACACTGAAATGTCATCTGGTCCAGCCGCCTTATTAATCCTATCCCCTTCCTGCTCTACCATCTACAAATTATTTAACCTTCTTTCTCTTCATCAGCTGCTCAAAATACTCTCTCCACCTTCTCAACACACTCTCCTCACTAGGCAACACATTTCCACTTGTATCCCTTATCGCTCTAATTTGCAGTACATCCTTCCCAGCTCTGTCTCTCTGTCTGGTCAACCGGTACAAATCTCCCTCTTTAGTATCCAACTTCTCATACAGCTCCTCATAAGCCTTTTCCTTAGCTTTTGCCACCTCCCTCTTTACCTGCCGCCTCATCTCCTTATACTCCTGCCTACTTTTCTCACCTCTCTGCTCATCCCAATTGTATTTCACCAACCTCTTTCTACTTATGCTTTACTGCACTTTCTCATTATACCACCATGTCTCTTTGTCTTCCTTTGCCTTTCCAGATGTCACACAAAGTACCTTCCTAGCTGTCTCCCTTATAACTTCTGCAGTCGTTGCTCAATCATTCGACATCTCTTCACCACCACCTCCCCCCTGTCTGACCTCCCCCCTGAATCTCACACGACAGTCTTCCTCCTTCAGCTTCCACCATATCATTATCTTTTCTGTCCTCTCTCTCATCCTCTTCTTCTCAAGGTTTCTTCCTTGCCACTGTCAGGGACATGAACTCATCATTCATCTATTTATCATTCATTCTGTAAAGCTGCTTTGAGGCAATGACTGTTGTAAAAAGCACTATACAAAAAAATTTAAATTTAATTGAATTCTTCCTAACCTCCAAAGCCATCCTACCGACCAACATCCAATGCTGTTTAGCTAAACTATCCCCTGCCGTCTACAGTCTCCTGCACAAAATATAGTCCACCTGTGTGCAACTTATTCCACTCTTATACGTTACCCTATGCTCTTCCTTCTTAAAATATGTGTTCACCACTGCCATCCTTTTAGCGAAATCTTCCACCATCTGCCCTTCCATATTCCTCTTCTTAAGTCCATACCTACCCATCACCTCTGTTCCGTTCACCTAGCTACACGCTTCACCACTCCATTAACTCATGCCAGAATCTTTCCTTTTCCTCCATCTCACAAATTACTTGTGGTGCATAAGCACTGATGATATTTACCATCACACTTGACAATCCTTCTGATAAATTCACAATTTTTAAAAAAAGAAGTCCTTCATAAATGATACAAGCAGTTAAATTCAGGAGATATAAAATCAAATCACTTTGTTGTTACATCATTCTTGATGCATTCATCAAGAGAAGTGAAAATGATGAGTGCATCTCTAGACATTACAGTGAATTATGGAATGCCAGTACCAACAAGCAATAATCACTCACATGCAACGTGATTGTCATCTAAATAAAAAGCTTGAGAATGCAGTGATATACATTGTAGACAGTTATTTACATTATACATGTCTTCAGAGTCCCATCATTATACTGTTAAGTGCAGTCTGATAGCCTGGGGATAGAAGCTGACTCTCAAGGCAGGCCAGTGAATGGATTCTTAAATGGCCATGTTTTGGGTCATTTGGGTTTTTTTGTTGTTGTTTTTTGATTAAACCTATCCTCTTAGATGGGTTCCTGAACAATATGATAAAATTCTAATACATTCTTTCATATTGTTTAAAGCCCACTAAAGAACAATTGGGTCATCAGCGGAATGGTGAAGGAATTGTTGGTAAACTTTCTGATTAACAGGGGTCAAAATGATATAACAGACACAAAACATCAAAATATTCTCTTGTTGACTAAAGACACGCATGAAACGGACAAAATCGCGATGCAGTATTTACTGATTTTAATTTTTTTATTTATTCGTTTATTTAATTTTTTTTTTTTTTTTATTTGTATTGTACTTTTAACACTATGAAGAAACAGCATATACCACATTGTACACACAGCATGAACACAATACATTTAAGGATTTTTTTGTAATACTGTTACTTATCTTTTACATTATTACATTTTGTAACAGTTATGCATAAATGTTGTCATCTGGATATAATGTATTTATTAGTTAATTTGACAAAGGTACACTTGAAATGAAAGTGAGATCAAGAGAGACAGGTAGGGAGAGTTTGAGCAAGACAGAAAAGCATGGGTAGACTAAAGAATAACTGAACAGTATAACAGTGTCCCCGTTACACTTGTCTATCGATCATAATAATACAGTATTAGAGTCAAAAACGCTTACTGTCCTTACTGAGAGGGAGAGGAATGGAACAGGAGGCAATATCACTGACTCATATCTTGCAAACACTTGACATTAAGAGTGTGGATATAGCTGTTGGATCAGTCCAGTCTTCAGTCTCTTTATTGCTGTAATGTTTTATTCTGTCTCATGTTTGCTAAGCGTCTCAATGGTTGTGTGAAAACACATTCAGTCTGTCCAGGTTTTAAGTGAACATATGCACATTTCTTACAATACTCCAACACTTAAGCATGATAAAATAAAACCTCAGCAATATTATAAAATTCACAATAGATTTTTCTTAAAGACCGAACCTATGCTCTGTAGTGTTAATGAACGTTTCAGGAAGTTTTTGCATGTATGTGGAGAATAAGCAATTATTTATCCATCATGGATACCAGGAAAATCACAACACTAGGCTTTCTGCAAATATCTTTAGGATAAGTATGTATCTGTAAGGCTGCGAACTGGGCTCCGCTCCTCGATGCTACGGAGGCTAACCGGCTAGTCACCGCTGTCCGGCTGCACACTCTAGCGGTTCAATCGCTAATCGGACAGGGTAACCTCCTAGCACGAGTGCTAGCAACCCCGAATGAGTTTCACGGCAAGCCGGATAGTTGTCTGCCATTTATCGCCCAGTGTCGCCGTTATTCTTCACGTGCTCGTTTGTTCCCGACCGAAAAGGCTAAATGTGAGGTTTTTTTATTCTTATTGAGCGACGAGGCTTTACTGGCTATAGCGGCAGTCTGGGATTTTTACTGGCGACAACCCGTGGATATTACTCACTTTATGCACTGGATTTCTGAAAGCTTTTCCGGACCTACAGAGCCCTCTGTGTCGGCATCTGAGCCCTCTGCGTCTTCACCAGAGCCCTCTGCGTCTTCACCGGAGCCCTCTGCATCTAAATCTTCGTCTCCATCTGCATCTGAGTCTTCCTCTTTGTCTGCATCTGAGTCTTCCTTTTTCTCTGTATCCGAGTCTTCCTCTTTGTCTGCATCATCACCAGAACTTTTGTCTGTGCTGTCTTTTGAGTCTCCTGTGCTGTCTTTTGAGTCCCCAGGGTGTGCTTTGGTCCCCTCAGAGGTCGCTTCGTCCCCTTCCGTCCCCTCAGAGGTCGCTTCGTCCCCTTCCGTGCCCTCAGAGGTCGCTTCGTCCCCTTCCGTTCCCTCAGAGGTCGCTTCGTCCCCTTCCGTCACCTCAGAGGTCGCTTCAGAGTTTCCTCAGGCCCCTTCGGTCCTTTCAGAGTTTCCTCAGGCCCCTTCGGTCCTTTCAGAGTTTCCTCAGGCCCCTCAGGTCCCTTCAGAGTTCCCTCCGGGGCTGTTCGAGTTCTCTTTGTGGCCTTCAGGTGTCCCTCCGCGACCTTTTGAGTCCCCTTCCTGGCCTTCAGGTGTCCCTCCGTGGCCTTCCGGTTTCCCTATGCGGCCTTCAGAGCTCCCTGCATCATTGTCCGAGTTACCCGCGGGCGAGACTAAGGACTCACATCTCGTCCCTATAAGGGCTTGGAATCCTCGCCCTGACCACACCCCACTCCTTTTATGGAGGTGCCCGGGACCACCCGCTCTCTTTTGCACAGGGGGCAGACTGAGAGGTGTTTGGGGATTTCTTTTGGGGGTCTTTTCCTTTTCCTTTTGTTTTTCTTTAGGGCTGCGCCTTGGAGGACACCAGGAGGCGTCCTCTAGAGGGAGAGGTTATGTAAAGCTGCAAACTGGGCTCCGCCCCTCGTGTGGCGTCAGCGGGCGAGGCTGTGCCCCCCACGCTGCGCTAGCTTTCATAACAGTCCGGACATGTTAACTAGGTTACCAGGGCGCTGGTAAGCGCAGGTGTGGGTAATTGGCTATGTACAGCGTGCCTCAGTTTGTTTGTTTTAGGATTGCTTGGACTTTTGATCTTTGGAACTTTGAACCACTATATATATGTATATACTCTTGTGTTTGCTTCTTGCGTGTCTCCGTGTTTATTCGTCATCATCTTGTCCCCATGTTTTGTTTGTATTCGCTACATGTTCTCACTGTATATATCTGCACCTCTCCCTTTAAATAAACTATCACCCTATTATCAAAGGGTAACCCCGATGTTAAGGGCTTAAAGACGAAACTGCTTTATAACCCAGAGTGACTTTAACCACTCATCTACTAATTGTCTGTTTGTTGGCCGCTATCCCTAAGCAGATAAACAGCTCAAAATTAAATTGTCACATTAAACACTTCAGACCCAATAGTTTCTGAAAATGCTTGACTGTGACTGTAGCCACTGCGAATTGTGCATAGGACTAATTGTAGGACATTCAGCAGAAGTTTCCTTGCTGCCATAAAGTCTACTAAGTATATTTTGATCCAGTAGCTCAGCTCGCTGAAGCAGATTTTGCTGCAGTGGGTGAGCCAGCTGACAGTAGAGCCTTTCTTGAACTCTTTATTGATTCTGAGGTCAACTGACGGGTTGTACCTGCAAGCCTTGAGGACTCTGTGTCTGGTCATCCACATAGCCAGACTGACATGAAGCTATCGATGTCTAAATCTATGATACAGATGCAAACTATTTAAAATTCTTCTTATTTACTAATTTCTCTATTGCTAATTTTTACTTTTTATCAGAATATTTTTATCTGTTTCTCACAAACATATACACAAGCTGAGAAAAATATTTCACTGCCTACTGATATAAAATCAGTCAGCTGTCTTTCAGTGTGATATCATGCAAAATGTGATACCATACAGCAGGGGTGTCAAACTCAAATTCACAGAGGGCCAAAATTAAAAAAAGAACATTGACGAGGGCCAGACCAATGTTTTTATTAATTTATTTATGTTTTTATTATCTTTAAGATACAGTAAACTACTGTATTAACCATCCTCATATATTACAATTGAATTTTTGCTTAAATACTGAAACCAGAACAGGTTTAAGAAAATAATAAAAACAAAAACTGAAAAATATCAGGCTTCTATATCTTTAACTTTATTCATTTTAATTGTAACCTAAATCTTTTCATCACAGACCATCATGGCCAACACCTAAAAAAATCTCTTTCAACTTTGAACAGACCATGCCATCAGTAAATAAAATATTTATCCATTTTAGGTTTTTTTCACTGTTCATTTACTCTGATTATGCACATGGGTCCAAGCCAGATACTTGACATCGCTTTTTACATGCAAGTGTACACATTGTACACATTGTAGTCTGTCTCCCATCTGTCTTGAAAGCTTCTGTTTTCTATTTTTCGTTTGACCATTTTTTGGGAGGGTGAATTTGAGCGTGTGCTTCGTAGCAGCTTTGCTAATGAGCGTCAACACAAGAGGTGGGGGGTGTTTTCGTGCTCCAGAGTCTGGCGCGCCAGGACAGAATTGTGGGAATTGTAGTATTAAGGTCCCTACACATTAAACGCGTTTTTGACGCTGTCTAACGCGCGTCAAGGTGTAAGCAGGCGTTGAAGCCAGAGCAGACCTGGCGTCAACGCCGTGACGACATGTGGGCGCGGCCAATAGGAGAGAAGCTGTTTTTAGGTCGGACGGAGTTCCGGATGCGGAGCAGTAAGCCCCTGCTAAGCGATAGAGGAGAGTTTTCTCTGTGGTGTCCCTTTAAAAAAGTTTAATATGTAGTGCATAAATATAATACTGGTGAAATAATAATCATAATTAAATAATCAAAAATTAAAAACTGCCACAGAAAATGCCGACACTTCGAGCCCCGAGTATCGCCAATGCTGCAGCATTTTCAACAATCAAAACAGACAGTTCCGGCACTTGTAGAAAAATGCTGCTGCAATTGCGGGACGATAGCCCTGACTTTTTACTCAACCCCACCAACTAAATGTTTATGAATTTAATGGTCTGGGTTTTTTAATAACATTTCTATTAGAGGTATTGTTGTAAGCTAAATAAAAACACAAAGACTTAATTGGCTACTTCTATATTTATTAATTACCTCACAAAACCAATTAACCTTAAAAACAGGAACACATTCCATTTTGGATCTTCCTTATGTATGTACTGTTGGACCTCTGGGATTTGGGGTTTAATTTGGATGTTCTACTAAGATTCTTTTTTCTGAAGACATTATTTTTGGCTAATTATCCTCTCTAAATTGACCTTAGTGTGTGTGTATGTGTGTTATAAAATGTTTTGACACACTATCCCAGGTATCCTCTGCCTAATTCCACGAGTCATTGGAATAATATCTGGGCTCCATGAGACCTTGTGTAGAGTAAATGCTACAGAAAATAGATGGATGGTAATTACTATGGTGGATAGTGGAATACATTTCCTCATCTTGTTTTTACACATAGATTCAGATTTTTAAAAAATCTAAATATACTGTATAATTCTGCTAAAGAGAGTTACACATGAGCTGAGCTGTATGGGGACATGTGATGTGTTAAGAGATTATTTTAATTCATAAATATTTGAATTAAAAAAAAGTTATTTATCTTGTCAAAACTGGTCAAATATTATATTTGTCACTTTGATATATGACGTAAACTTAATCCTCAGGAACATAAAGTGCCGAGTGAGAAACGGTCTAATTATCAGGTTGGAAATATCCTATACCTGACTTTGATGCTGCTGTGTGTCTGTTTACATACAACTTAATTGTTGATAATGGGAATATCACACATCAAAATGACTTTAATCACTCTAGATCATTTCTTGTGTCTGTTTATGCAAATGTTTATGCTGAGTCTCGTCGTGCGCTGATTGCGCTCGCTTTATAAGCCGGCAGCATTTATCCTAGGGTTGTTGGATCATTTCCCTTTTTGCCCTTTTTCCCCGGTTTTGTTTTGTTCAAGTTTATAGTTTCTTGAACTCTTCTGATCTTGTCTCTAGTTTAGTCTGGTTCTGGAATCTGGATTTATGTTCATGGTAAATTAAATATTGTTCTTGTTTTTTTATTTTTTATTAAGAATAAAATGGACTTATTTAACCCTCCAATCCTGCGTTTGGGTACGTTCCTTATCCCCAATCCTGCTCCCCCTTCCCTCACTGACAGAATGATCCAACCTGCTCCTGAGGAGGCCTTCAGGCCTCGTTCTGCCCCTGAGGAGGCCTGGAGGCCTCATTCCATTCCTGTCACGGGGGCCTGGGGGCCTCGTTCCGATCCTGTCATGGAGGCCTGGGGGCCTCGTTCCGATCCTGTCTCAAAGACCTGGGGGCCTCGTTCCGATCCTGTCACAAAGGCTAGGAAGCCTCGTTATGATCCTGTTACGAAGGCTAGGAAGGCTCGTTCCGATTCTGTCACGGAGGTTAGAAAGCCTCGCCTTGATCCTACCCTTTCGGGGTATTGGATCGTTCATAGTGTATCCGACTGAGTACTTTTCTCTTTTTTTTTCTCTTGTGTTTGAGTAATTTTATTTTTGCTTATAGCCTCAGCCTCAGGTTTTGTTTAGTTTTATTTTGTTCCTGGTTCCCTCTCTCACCCTGGTTCTCCTCTCGGTTCCCTCTCTCACCCTGGTTCTCGTCTCAGTTCTCTCTCTCTTGCCTTTGTCTGGTTCTTGTCTCAGTTCCCTATCTCGCCTTGGTCTGGTCCTCGTTTCAGGTTCCCTCTCTCGTCCCCTTTCCCTCTCTCGCCTTGTTCTGGTTCTCGTCTCGGTTCCCTCTCTCACCTTGTTCTCGTCTCGGTTCCCTCTCTTGCCTTGTTCTGGTTCTTGTCTCGGTTGCCTCTCTCGCGTTGGTCTGGTTCTTTTCTCAGTTCCCTCTCTCGCCTTGGTCTGGTTCTTGTCTTGGTTCCCTCTCTCGCCTTGTCCTGGTTCTCGTCTCAGTTCCCTCGCTTGCACTGTTCTGGTTCTTGTCTCGGTTACTTTTCTCACCCTGTTCTGGTTCTCGTCTCGGTACCCTCTCTCGTCCTGGTTCTTGTCTCGGTTCCCTCTCTCATCTTGGTCTGGTCCTTGTTACAGGTTCCCTCTCTCATACCCTTTCCCTCTCTTGCCTCGTTCTGGTTCTCGTCTTGTTCCCTCTGTCGTCCCCGTTCGCTCTCTCGTCTTAGTCTGGTCCTTGTTTCAGGTTCCTTCTCTCGTACCCTTTCCCTCTTGCCTCGTACTGGTCCTCGTCTCATTCCCACTCTCGTCCACTTTCCCTCTCTTGTCTTGTTCCCTCTCTCGCCTCGTTCTGGTTCTGGTCTTGGCTCCCTCTCTCATTCTGGTTCTAGTCTCGGTTCCCTCTCTCATCTTGGTCTGGTCCTCGTTTCAGGTTCCCTCTCTCGTCCCCTTTCCCTCTCTCGCCTCATTCTGGTTCCTCTCTCGTCCCCTTTCCCTCTCTCATCCCCGGTCCCTCTCCCGCCTCGTTCTGGTTCGTGTCTCAGGTTCCCTCTCATCTCGTTCTGGTTCTCGTCTCGGTTCCCTCTCTCGCCTCTGTTCTCATCTTGTTCCCTCTCTCGTCCCGCTTTCCTCGTCCCCTCTCTTGTCTCCCCCTGGTTCTCGTCTCAGGTTCCCCCTCTCTCGCCTCATTGTGGTTCTTCTTAGGTTCCCCCTCTCTCGCCTAGTTCTGGTTCTCGTCTAGGTTCCCCCTCTCTCGCCTTGTTCTGGTTTTTGTCTAGGTTCCCCCTCTATCGCCTCGTTCTGGTTTTTGTCTAGGTTCCCCCTCTATCGCCTCGTTCTGGTTCTCTTCTCGGTTCCCCCTCTCTCGTCTTGTTCTGGTTCTGTCTCAGGTTCCCCCTCTCTTGCCTCATTCTGGTTCTTGTTTGGGTTCCCTCTCTCGCCTTAGTCTGGTCCTCAGGTTCCCCATCTCCCACCTCGTTCTGGTTCTCATCTCGGTTCCCCCTCTCATCTCATTCTGGTTCTCGTCTCAGGTTCCCCCTCTCTCGCCTCGTTCAGGTTCTTGTCTTCTATCGTCTTGGTCTGGTCGTCGTTTCAGGTTCCCTCTCGCCTCGTTCTGGTTCTCGTCTCGTTCCCTTTTTCGTTTTGATCTGGTCCTCATTTCAGTTTCCCTTTCTTGTCCCCCTTCTCTCTCTCGCCTCGGTCTGGTTCTCGTCTCGTTCCCGCTCTCGTCCCCTTTCCCTCTCTTGCCTCGTTCTGGTTCTCATCTCGGTTCCCTCACTCACCTCGGTTTTAGTCTCGTTCCCTCTCTCATCTGGTTCTGGTTTTTGTCTTAGGCTCCTTCTCTCTCGTCTGGTTCTTGTTCTCGTCTCTATTTCCTCTCTTGTCTTGTTCTGGTTCTCGTATCATGCTCAGGTTCTCGTCCATGCCCCTCTTTCTTCCGAAGGGTTCCCTAGGATAACGCCAGGAGATGCTCATAGAGGGGAGGGTACTGTCATGCCCTCCTCTGTGATAAACGTCTTCGGCACGCTGCCGGTTTACGCGCAGCTCTCGTCGTGCGGTGCACGCTTTATAAGCTACAGCATTTCTACTAGGGTTGTTGGATCATTTCCCTTTTTGCCATTTTCCCCCCAGTTTTGTTTTGCTCAGGTATTGCTCATGTCTTGATCAAGTTTATAGTTTTTTTATCTCTTCCAATCTTGTCTAGTTTAGTCATGTTCAGGATTCTGGATTTTTGTTCACGATAAATTAAATCTTGTTCTTGGTTTTTTAATTTTTTATTAAGAATAAAATGGACTTATTTAACTTGCCAATCCTGCATTTTGGTGCGCTCCTTATCCCCGATCCTGCTCTCAACTCGCTCTCTGACAGCTTCTAAAATAATTTAACAAATAAGTGGTTAAGTTGTTGGGATGACAATTTGAAGATCGGTTTAATATGCAATCCACCATGTTCAGGTATATTCAATTCAATTCAATTTATTTGTATAGTGCTTTTTACAACAGTTATTGCCTCAAAGCAGGTTTACAGAATGAATGATAAATAGATGAATTATGAGTTTGTCCCTGATGAGCAAGCCGAGGCAACAGTGGCAAGGAAAAACATCCTAGAGTGGGATTAGGAAGAAACCTTGAGAGGAAGCTGGAAATGGGGTGACGTCCAAAGTCATCGCGGGAATGTGATGATACACAACGCTCCCGATCCAACGTGGTTGGGTGGCACATATACCTCGACAGAAGAGGGATGGGTAGAAAAAAAGGGTTATATATTGTATAAATGGTATTGAGGTTGTAAGATACTGATAGAGTTCAGTGCAGGAAAGTACTCCTAACTAGTACAGCCTAACTAAAAGGAGAACCAGAAGGAGGCACAGACATGAGGGATCCCTGATATCTAAGGCAACCAGACCACCACCAAAGACAACTGAGTGATAGGTTAGAGTCCAGATGACAGCATCCAAACCGCATCAGATCATCATAATACTCAATATCTATGAGTCCCCCTGATCTGCTCCTTTATCTAAAGAGGACTAACACTGAACTGCCTGACTAAATAAATGGCTCTTTAATCTAGACTTAAATATTGAGACTGTGCCTGATTGTCGGACATAAACTGGTAGGCTGTTCCATAATTTTGGGGCATTATATGAAAACGCTCTGCCCCCTGCTATAACTTTATTCACATGTGGCACTAAGAGACAGCCCGCATCCTTTGAACGAAGTGGGCGTGGCGGAACATAGGGCACGTTAAATGTAGTATTTTAAAATCTATATGGAATCTCACCGGGAGCCAGTGGTGAATGAAAGTCTGCAGTTCTGTACATGTGTGATTGAGGAATCAGATGTTTTATCCAAGCAGCAAGATTTTTTTAATTATTGTATTTAAATTATGTACATATTTATGTACAAACCCGATTCTAAAAAAGTTGGGACAATGTTGAAAGTGAGACATTTTGAAATGTCATGCCAAATATTGGCTCATTTTGTATTTCATGAGAGCTACAAATTCCAAAAAAGTTGGGACAGGTAGCAATAAGAGGCTGGAAAAGTTAAATGTATGTCATTACTGGAGGGGGGAGATGGAATGGGGATAAGGAGCAAACACAAACGCTGGATTGGCAGGTGGAAAAATCAATTTTAATAATAATAATAATAATAATAATAATAAAGAAAGAAAGAAAACAAAACGCGAGATCAAAATTTACCAGACAAGACTTCACTTGACAAGATGAGATGAGACAACTCTCTAGATTTAAAGACAGAGTTGAAAGCAAAAAGGGAAAAAAGGGGAATAAAGGGAATTCAAGGGAATTAAGGGCAAAAAAGAAAGATGATCAGCCCTAGGAGAAATGCTGCCGGCTTCTAAAGAGTGCGTAATCAGCGCACGGCAACGAGACTCAGCTCAACGTAACCACACACCGGCAGCGCACCGGAGATGCTCATCCCCAAGGAGGGCGTGACAGTGTATATATAAGAATTCAAGAAGATTGTCAAGAAGAAGTCAAGATTGGCAGAGGATCACCAATTCCCCCAATGCAGCGGCAAAACATATATCAGAAACATATATTCAGAGATTATTTCAAGGCCGGAAGACAATACTGAATGCCCTTAGACAGCACTGCATCACATACAGGAATGCTACTGTAGTGGAAATTGCACCATGGGCTCAGAAATATTTCCAGAAAACTTGGTGAACACAATCCACCGTCTCATTCGCCATGACAAGCTAAAACTCTATAGGTCAAAAAGGAGCCATATCTAAACATGATCCAGAAGTGCAGGCATTTTCTCTGGGAAAACTGTTCTGTGGTCAGACAAATCAAAAGTTGTCAGTGCAGGTTCAGAAGCCTGCATCTCGGATATTATGGGGTTGCATGTGTGTGGTATGGGTAGCTTATACATCTGGAAAGGCACGCTTAATGCTGAAAGGTATATCCAAGTTCTAAAATAACCTATGCTCCCATCCATTCAAGGAAAACCTTGCATTCTCCAGCAGGACAATGCCAGACCACATACCACATCAGTTACAACACCATAGCTGCATAGGAGAAGGATCTGGATAGTGAAATGGCCAGGATTAAGAATGTTGTCCCATTCTTGTCTAATACAGGCTTCTAGTTATTCAACATTCTTAGGTCTTCTTTGCCGCATTTCCATTTTATGATGTGCCAAAAGTCTTCTATGGGTGAAATATATGGACTGCAGGCTGGCCATTTCAGTACTCGGATATTTCTCCTATATAGCTATGATGTTGTAAGTATGTGGTCAGGAATTGTTCTGTTATAAAAGACAAGGTCTGATATTCTTTCTTCTTTGTCCTTCGGCTGCTCCCGTTCGGGGTCGCCACAGCGGATCCATGAACCGCACATTACACTTGGCGGAGTTTTACACTGGATGCCCTTCCTAACGCAACCCTCCCATTTATCCGGGCTTGGGACCGGCACTAAGGCTACTCCCTA
>JAOTRA010000037.1:4195128-4218791 GCA_026260255.1 Pseudolaguvia tuberculata | reverse complement strand
TCCACTCTTCATCCTCTTAATAGCTGCTCTCACTTCTGCCTTACTAATCCTACCCACTTCCTGCTTCACCATCTCCATATCATCCAACCTTCTCTCTATCTTATTCTCCTCATTCATCAGCTGCTCAAAATACTCTCTCCACCTTCTCAACACACGCTCCACACTAGCCAAATTTCTCCATCTTTATCCTTTATTGCTCTAACTTGCAGTACATTTTTCCCATCTCTGTCTCTCTGCCTGGTAAACCGGTACAAAACCTTTTCCCCCTCCTTAGTGTCCTACTTCTCATACAGCTACTCATATTCCTTTTATTCACAATTTGTACAGTGTCCCAACTTGGAATCGTGTTTGTATTATTGTTTTTACAACCCTAATACTAGATTGTCTACTCTCATGGTAGACAAAAGTCTACTAAATTTTAAGTTTTCAAAGAAGCTGGAGCTTGTTGTGACTCAACATTCCTCTGTATTGCATCACCACGTAAAAGAGACGTCTCCTTTATCTCTCTCTTTCTCTCTCTCACCAACTTTCATCTTCAGTCTCTCTTACTGTCTCTTAACCTTAAACTCACTGTCTTTTTTTTTTGCTCTCTCAATTTCACTTGCATTCCAATTTCTCCGATTTGCAGACACACTATCATTCTCTCACGTTCTACACCGTACATTGCCTTAAACTTGTGATTATGTGTTCAGTATACATGTCAGACTTTCAGTAGTGAGCCTGAGGGAGTAAAGGTAAAGCACGCTGGTATAAAACTTAGCAAGATAGCAAGAACAGTCCTTTCATTGCCAGTATGTTATCATGCATTGTTATTAGGAGAATAAGAAACGTTTTTTACTCTTTACACCAGTTGGATGGATAGGTTCTAGTTTATCTGCATGAAGTACATATGCTCAGGATTCTCAGTTAGGAATGTGACCTTGAACATTCAGCTCCAGCCAGCATTAGCAAAAACTGATAAAACTTTCTGGTCTGTGTTCCTGTAGCTCTTAAGGACAGCCGTTTTCAGCTGGTTAACTTCTCAGACAACGAGCTCCGTGTCTCACTGTCCAACGTAACACTTATGGATGAGGGCAGGTACGTGTGCCAGCTCTACACGGACCCCCCGCAGGAAGCTTATGCTGACATTACCGTTCTGGGTAGGTCAAAACCCTGTTATGAATGTTAAAATCATGATTATTGATGTCCCTTATTGATCCTTTCAGTTAGTTGAACTCCTCTAATTGAATTACTCCATAACACAATATCAACCAATTACCTTCATGCAGTTTCCAATAACAAGCATGATGAAAAGAGGAACAGATGTTATGCTATTGATATTGGAGGTTTGCTTTTGGCAGTCGTATTGATGGGATTTTTTCTTTCGATTTTGAAAAGCCCTGTAGAATGATTCAGGCTTTTTTAATGAGCTTTTCACTTGTAATAATAGGGAATGATAGCGCTTTATTACAGACCATATTTGGACTTCCTGGGGAGATGAATATACATATAAATGTTCCAAATTCCTGGCTGTACACGTTCACAGCATGATATTCTGAACTGCAGCATATAACCTTAATATTAAATTGGAAAAAAATAACTGTCAAAATAAAAGCTTTATCAAGAGGAACCTTGCACCCTGTGCTTCACTGAGAACATAACTGCACATGTCACCGGTTTGCAGCAGGAGAAACATGGCAGCCGACTACAGAGGCAGACACATGAGAAAGCAAAAGAGATAGCAACACTGTGCTGTAGCAAAAAGCAGCTTGACATGTAACATGCTGATGTCTTGTGTGTAAACAAAGAGCAACCAAAAAAGTGGGTAAACAGACACATCAAGGTCCAAAAGTAATTACTGCTGTCACATTTCCTCTGGCGGGAAAAAAGCTGCTGGGATTTCTGGCAGCAGCTTATTTATTTATGACAGTGCTTTTAAATTTAACATCTTAGCATTTTATTTTAATGCATATGTCAGATTTGTAAACTACTATTGTGCTTCTGATTATGTTGCTTTAACTTCTTAGGTCTTTAAAGAAAATAAGAATGTTGTGCACCTGACTTTAGATCCAGACAGAGATCCAGCCGCAGGGAGCCTTAAAGCCTGTATCTAATCCTGCTGCTGTTTATGCTCCTCCAGTTCCACCAGGCAACCTAATCATTGAGTCGCGTGAGGATGTGGTGAGCGAAGGAAATGAGACGGAGATAACCTGCACGGCCATGGGCAGCAAGCCCGCTGCGAGCATCGTGTGGATGAAAGGAGAGCAAATCCTACAAGGTCAGACTCACTTGCGCTCAAAAGAACTTTTACTTCAATTTTACATTTTGTAATGTAATCTCCAACACACATACATTGTTCCCCTATTCCACTAATCCCATGATGATTTTTGTAATTTCTTTGTAACCAGATTTTCTTTTTTTTATATTGGAGCTTTTGGCTTAGCTTAAATAAGTACTATACCTTTGAACAAACTCCAGCTGTTCCTCTCCCACTCAGCCGACGCTACATGCCTTTTAGCTGACACCAGTTGAGGTTGTGCGATAAAGAGAGTTTGCAGACTGCGTAATTTGCTCATGAATACATTTCTCCATTAAGACATGGCAGAAAGAAGCGGTGAGTAGCTCAGAGACTACCAGGTGAAAAGAGAACGCTTTCATGCTCTACATACTTTGCTGAACAAATTTTTTTAATCGATCACAGTACAGAATTTTAGCAATGAGTCATAAGGATGAGTAATTTAAGAATGTCGGCCTGTCTACTGATGATCAGTGTACCTGGAAATGTATTGTTTTTGCATGTAAATGTTTTATTTGAAGGTCATAATATATAAAAAAAATTCTAACAGAATATTGCTTGAAATAATAAATATATGTTTATAAATAATTAAAGTATATGTCTGTAATCTGAATTGTGGCGTAGCACGGCCGCTTTACAACAAGAAGGTTTCGGGTTCGATTCTCGGGCCGGGGATCTTTCTGTGCAGAGTTTGCATGTTCTCCCCGCGCTTACTTTGGTTTTCTCTGGGTACTCCGGTTTCCTCCCACCATCCAAAAACATGTATATTAGGTTGATTGGTGATTCTAAATTGCCCATAGGACTGAATGTGTGTGAGTGGTTGTTTGTCTATGTGTGCCCTGTGACCTGTCTAGGGTATATCCCTGCCTCTTGTCCTATGTGCACTGGGATTAGGGACTAAGCAGGTAAGAAGATGAATGATTGAATGAATGATTTTGGTATCATCTGACCAGATCATCTGCATTGTCAAAGATTGGATGGCCTACACGGTGGCATAGTTCGGTTCGATTCCATGACAAGGATTCTTTCTGTGCATAGTTTGTCCACAATGTCCCCGCACATGCTTGGGTTTTTTCTGGGTACCCTGGTTTCCTCCCACAGTCTAAAAACTTCTACATTCAGTTGATTGGTGATACCCGAAATCCCATTATCACAGGGGTCTGCTGGAGCCTATTCCAGCACACATAGGGTGAAGGGCAGGGTTAAGAAGTGTCACCAGACCACATAATTACTAATGTTTTTTATGTGGCATACTATCCTATACTATATTGTACATTTCTATACATATTATAATGTTAGATTTGGCTTTTAGCTCAGGAGTGCTTATTTGCCAAGAACTGTTCATATTCATTCTAACACCTAACAGCTGATACATTTCACTGTTTGTCTTCTAATCGTTGGATTGAAAGCGCAAACCACACTCAATACAAGCAGTCAGGGTGTCTGTCAGTTAGTTTGCGAATTTCCATGGCAACCTCTGCAGTAGTACCCATCTGCCTAATCCATTTCGGAGACTATTTTCTGTAAAATAAACAGGAATATTTGACAACACCAGCACTAGCGCTTGTGCAGTACTACTGTAGGTACTGAAAAAGCTGAAAAAATACAAATACAACACATTAACGATTATTAATGTCTACTTAAACTAATAAACTAATATTTGGAGCCCACATACAAGAAAGTTTTTGTATGTTGTAGCATTTTTCACTGGACTCCAACATTGTTTCAGCCTGACAATGACCCGGAGCACAAAACCGCTGAGGTAAATTATCCAATGCTGGGTTATTAGAAAACAAAAACACCAGCGTTTGGCACAAATACCAAGCTTACCACCACTGAACACATCTGCACCCCAGACTTCATCATTCGAGCTTCACTTTGGACTGAAAAGCCTAACTAGAATCCAAACTTCAATAGCAAAATGTGAAATCATGTGTTTGTGATGCTCAGCTGACTACAAACGTTCGGCAATATAGTATATAAATATATTAAATCAAAGAGGAAATTGTGCAAGTCCAGAACCAAAATCATATTCTAAACATTTACATCTAAATATATTTAATCACATTTGTTAGTCAAAAACAACTAAAAGTAACAAAGAATGCACAAGCAAAGTCATATTAACGATCATATCTATTCTCACATGAGAAATTCATTCATTTATTCATTCATCTTCTTGCCCGCCTATTCCCTAATTCGGGGTCATGGGGGTCTGCTGGTGCCTATCCCAGTGCACATAGGGCGAGAGGCGAGGGTACACACTGGACGGGTTGCCAGTCCATCTCAGGGCAATACATAGACAAACAACTACTCACACACATTCACTCCTATGGACAATTTAGAATCAGCAATCAACTTAATCTGCATGTTTTTGGACTGTGAGAGGAAACCCACGCAAGGGCAGGGAGAACATGCAAAACTCCGCACCGAAAGATCCTCGGCCCGGGAATTAAACCGGGACCTTCTTGTTGTGAGACAATTGTGCTATCCACTACGCCACCGCGTCGTCCTGAAGGCTCTGCTCTCTTTGGCTTAATGACAAGTTTTTGAGTAGAAAACTGAATATTACTTTGTCAGTGCAAATAAAAAAAATTAAAGCAAAAAAGGAAATGTAGCAGGAAATGTGTCTGCCACTTTATATGAATGTACGTTTTGTCCGGAGGTGATGGATCATTTCTCATAGGCCTTCATCTGGGAGTGGGACTTATTAGGAGAGAGAGAGGGAGAGACAGAGAGGTTTCACTAATAGCTAACCTGTATTTTTCTCCCAGGTGAGGAAACAGTGGATGAGACATATGATAGGATGTTCACCGTCACTAGCCGACTCAGGCTCATAGTCTCCAAGGAGGACGATGGAGTGCCCGTCATCTGCATCATTGACCATCCAGCTGTGAAGGACTTTCAAGTTCAGAAATACCTGGAAGTGCAGTGTGAGTCATTGCTCCAGCATGCAGCACAGCAGGGTCTGTGTTTTTATGTAGAAACATGTTTTTATCATAAGCTGAATAAGGAAATCCCTAAAAGAAGTTATTAACCTTATTATTCCTCAGTCCTCTTGATTGGATGAGCTTATATAGGAAGTCGTTCTATAGTGCTCTTTATTTATATAGTCTCTAATTTTTTATGTTTACCATAAAAATTTATGCAAGCGTGGGGAGAACATGCAAAGTCCGCACAGAAAGATTCCAACCCTTGGGTTCGAACCCGGGACCTTCTTGTTGTGAGGCGACCGTGCTATCCACATCACCACCGCATTGCCTATGCAGAGGAAACCGTACAGTGGCTTGGACATGTATTTAACTTTTCCACATTTTCTCATGAATGTTATGTGAAAGACCAACACAAAGTGGAATACAGTTGTGAAGTAGAAAGAAAGTTTACATAAGTTATTTTTTTAAAATAAAAAAATTAAATAAGAAAGTGCAGTGTGCAAAAGTATTCAGCCCCTTTATCTCTGATGGCATCCAATTGCTTTCAGAATTTGCCTGATTGCTTTTGAATTTAACTGATTGAATGTTGACCTAATGACTAAATAGAGTTTAACAAATACACAATTTAAGAGAATATTGGTGAGCAAACAGCATCCTGAGTAATATCCAAGTACTACACCAGTGAGGTCAGGGATAAAATTGTGAAGATATTTAAAGCAGGGTTAGGCTATAAAAAGATTTCACAAGCTTTGAACATCTCACGGATCGCTGTTCAGTCCATCATCCGCACGTGGAAAGAGTATGGCACAACTGCAAACCTACTGAGACCTGGTCGTCCACTTAAACCAACAGGCCGAACAAGAAGAGTTCAGAAGTGATTTTAATCTTCAAAAATAAGGACAATTGGATACCAATTCGTACCATATGCTTTCTGGGTGAATGTGATACCTAAATCATTTCGCTTCTCTAACTGTCTGCTGTATCATTTAAAAATTCGATCTCTGTATGGGATACAAGAGTAATTGTAGAGCGGAAAAATCTGACCCAGATTTATTTTAGGGTTTGTGGTGCTATAAACCATAGGTGGCAAAGCAAACATTTCATAATAAGTTTTTGGTTAAAAGCAAAATTATTTAATGTTGACTAATTGTTACGTATGAACAGTTTATTTATAAATAGACAATTTCTTGAAACAAACTTTTTTTTCATTTATTTCAAAAGGTTTGATACAAAAACACCTTTTTTTAGTTACATGCTATTAAACAGATTTGTAGGCATTTGCTTTAATTAACACAGGCTTTGTCTTATTATGCCTAAGTTTGATAAAAACTAGTCTCTAAATAGTGCAGTAATTAAGGGTGATCAGTGCACCTTTTTTCCTTTGGTGGAATGTCCCTGAAAGGCTGACCTAACCTGTAATCTTTGTTGAATATTAATTTATTCCGAAAGCTGACTGCACCAGCTGACCTTTGTGAAGAAAAGACAGTTTCAGAATCAGTCTAACTAAAAATCTTGACATTTTGACAAACCCAGATAAAAACGGAAGGAAGATGAAAATCATTTTTATGGTACACTACTATTAAATAGACAGTTTGAATACAAGTCAGTGTTGTCTGTTACTCAGGGAAGAAGACTTTGCTATAAAATCCATGAAGTGCAAATGCCGGTAGAAAGGAAGCAATTTCACTCAATTTTTCAGGAATCTAACTGTTCATTGCAGGAATATTGAATACATTTAGGTGAATGTTTAAATCTGCTTGTGTTTTACTATTAATTTTCTAGTTTTTTAAAAATTTCTTTTTCTTTGACAGTTTATTGTTCAGAAAAAAACTATTACCTTTCTACTATCCTTAGTATATGTATTCACATTTAAACTTGTACACCACAATTTTATACAACTATTATAATTAAGTTCTCTTGTCACCTCGCTTCTTGTGCCATGCACCTGAGCCGATTTGCGTTTTGTCGCATTTGTTCCTGACTTCATGTTCTTGATCCTCGTGTCAGTTTATGTTATGTCCTGAATTCTGCATTTTCTGAGTTGGCTACTGCCATTCCTTTTTCACCAGAGGAGGCTTTTGCCATTCCTGTCTCACCTGACCGGGCTCCAGCCGTTCCTGTCTCACCTACGAAGACCCTAGCCATTCCATTCTTGCCTGAGGAGGCCCCAGCCATTCCTTTCTCACTTGTGGTGGCTCTAGACATTCCTGTCTTGCCTGTGGAGGCCCCAGCCGTTCCTGTCTTGCCAGAGGAGGTCTCAAGCCTTCTGGTGTCCTGCAGCCTCACCCTGGCTCAGAGGTTGGGGCTCTGGAGCTGTCATGGACCTGGTCCTTCCTCCGGCCTCCCTTCATCCACGTTTTCTTTAGTCCATTATTTTATTTAGCTCTAGGCTTGTTTTTTCTGTTATGGTTCACTTTATTTTTGTTTCAGGTATGCACTCGACCCTGCGCAGACATACCCATAGAGAGAGGGGTACCGTCATGCCCCCTGTCTGTCAGCGACTTCACTTCTGGACCGGGGCTTCTCTTGCCACCTTGCTTCTCGCGCCATGCACCTGAGCCAATTCAGTGGCTGATTACCAGCTTTTAAACAGCGGCAGAGTTTTACTTTCGTTGTCTGATCATTGCATGCTTTTGCTCATGTGTTGTATTCTGTCACGTTCACTCCTGACTTCTGCTCATGTTTTTGATCTTCGTGTCAGTTTACGTTATGTCCTGAATTCTGGATTTTCACGCTAGTTCTGCTTCTTGGATTTTTGTGCTTTTTCTGAACGCTTGTTTATATGTTGTTGCATTTTGTTTCTGCCATTTTTATAAATCAATCACCAGTCTGTGAATGGGTTCCCTTCATCTGTCTGACTCCTCGTTCCTGCCTTATGACAATTTTGTCCTTTTAAAAAGTAACCCATGCAAATATCTTGAAGATTCCAGTCTTAAACCTAAATAGTTACAACATCATTTCTGTTTACAGTTGAATAATGTGAAGGTACTAATGAATGTGGTTAACTGCTCAGGACAAACACCAAACTTATGAACAACTCTTAATAATCTAAACAAGTTATGGATTATTTAGAAACCATTGCACAATTTTTAAAATTATGCAAGCGTTTGTTTTGTGAAATGATTTGTTCAGGCAATGATAAAAACCAAAAGCAATATTATGCATGTTTTATAATCCTTCCTTATCCATTTTATTATTATTCAAATTTAACATGAATTTATAAACCTGAAGGCTGATGTTCCAATCATAAATACTGCACATGTCTACTACACATCTCAGGATGTCCTTTTCCATTCAGAAAATTAGTTCAATGAGTAACTTCTCAGCAAATTTAGCACATTTGGCTCGGTCAAAATGGATGCTAAGTTATATCTGCAATTCTCTTCAGCTGCTTAAGACTATGCTATTTAAATCCCTAGACATCAACGTAAATGAATTGAACACAATCCAAATGCTAAAGCTCAGTTTGCTACTAAACAAGACAGTAGTGCGTTTATCTGTTTTAGTGGCTCATAATTGTCTTAGTGACTTTCCTTTACTTGTAGCGTTTAGCAATTTAGTGTTAAATGTGAAGGTTTAATTGTACTTTTTTCTTTAGATAAACCAGAGGTAAAGATAGTTGTGGAGTTTCCTGAGGGCCTGACAAGAGAAGGGGAAAACCTTGAGCTGAGCTGCATGGCAAGAGGCAAACCTCAGTGAGTTCAGAATTATCCAAACTTTCCTAATTTCCCTAGATTGGCTGAATACAGTCAGCGGTTCTTAATTGTTATGTTATTATATATAGTGTTAATTGTTTTTAAAAAATAATTTTCTAGATGTGTAAAGATTTGTACGTCGCTCTGGACAAGAGTGTCTGCTAAATGCTTAATTGTAATTGTATAATCACTTTTAATCTTACTTAATCAGTTATATTGTTGGGCTTAGACAAAGATTGTAAGGCACTTCTGTTACACAAAGGGTTAAGTATATTTGAAAATGACAATTTAATTGGTTGAGCATTTTTTGGAACATTGAGCTGATTTGCATAATAAGTCACACTGATCTACTGGATATAAATAGACTGGTCACAAATATGCTTGCTGTTATGAGCCGAATTACCACTCTGCTAGGACAGTCCAATGCAGTGGCCAACAGGGAATGAGGGTTATCATACATAACAAAGACATTCCTAGATTTCTTGTTCAAACCTCCGTTTTGTTGAGCAACGACACTAGAAACCTATGCAACAAGCCACTGTGCCGGACTGTGTCAGTCCAAAGGTAAGTGCAGACAGGAATCAGGGCATCAAAATTGCAGCCATACTCACTTGACCTAGCAGTGGGCAGAAACACCATATCTCCTCCCACATGGGGATGTATATACCCTCAGCAAAGCCTTTTTCAACACTCACCTCTTAAAAACACTAAATCTCCCTCAGGTGATCACTTTCTGTCATCTGGGGAGTAGGCTGTGATGAAACAACTTGGTAAATGTGTTGGGAGTAGCCCAACCTGCAACTGTACATGTATCTGGCTGTTCATATAAGGCTGATTGAGCAGCTCTCAGGGTGCAGAGAAAACCCCTGTCCTGGTAAGCTCCCACCACTGGGAGATCTTTTGTTTGGAGACACACACCTTTCACCAACCTCTATAGCAAACAAAGAACTTCAGAAACTGTGTGTGGTCTAGGTACAAAAGCACCGGACACAACAAAGGCTTTCCCCTATTCAGGAGGAATAGCGTGTAATCACCTGATCACTGAAGGTAGGAGGGTACCTTGGACATATATCCCAGTCTGAATCTCAAGACAATGTGGGAGTCTGCTGGACCAAACTCTGACTATGACTGCATGTAGGTTCCCTACCCTATTAATCGAGGCAAGTGCAACCAAGAGGGCTGTCTTCAGAGAGAAGGCAGATATTGCAATGGCTCGAACTCTGCAAACTGTCTGTAAGGCAATTAGAATTAAAGAACATTCCCAAGAGAGGGTGAGACATGGTACCAAAGGATGCAACCTTCTGCAGTCTGCTGAGAAGCACTGCCAGAAAATCAAAGCAATTGATAAGCCAATACAGATGGCACCTGCTGAGACTACTAACTGTATTTCGGTTGAGGTCACTGTAGTTCACTGAAAGTGGTGTAGTTGTCGCAGGTCAGTAATTCTCTACCAACATTTTGACCCATTGGTGATTGAAATTGATCATTTTATTGCCAGTTGATGGCAATTGTGAGTAACAATGCCCTAAATCCCCCCCATCCTTCATTTGGCTGCCCTTACTTAGGAACAATTTGAAGCATTTCGAGGGATATTAACGGCCTGGTGTTACCACCTTTCTGCAAGTGGCTGGTAATTCTGGCCTGACTGAGAACCCTATTTGTGTGGGAGCAGAGCTGCCTTCACAGGAGGCTATGGTTAAAACAGAGTAGACAGGGCCTGCAGTGTAGTGGGAGCAGCACTGGTGCTTGCTCTCCATCATGGCAAGATGTGGCAAATAGCCTCAGTCTGCTTCTTAATAGTCTGCTCTAAAGAGACCACCTGATGAGATGGGTTGTCAAGAAAGCAGGCTTTCTCTTCCTCCCACATATTGGCCACAGGTTAAGCCACCTAAGTGGGCATCACCCTTCATAATCACTAGGACATAGTCAGACTTGGAGCACAGTTCCCGCAACAGCTCCAGGTTGCCCCCATGCAGCCTTTTCAATGTCTTGGCCTTTGCATAATAATGTCTTTGCATTATAAGAATTTGTCAAAATATAATTTGCCTGTGAGAAGAAATTAACTAGGTTCACGTGGCTTAGTGTTTTGACCGGTTCCATCATACCAATTATCCAGCCTCGACCATTTGGGGCAGAGTGAAGAACACTATAGCAACCCTATGGATTTGGCGTCCAACTCTGACTGACATACAGTAAGCAAGATGGTCTACTCCAGGAGGATCTGAGCAAAGCCAATAACACAATGTGTTGAAAAAGTGCCTTGTAATTGTAGCATCCCATTAATGAATACTAGGCAGGTCCCATGCAAAGATAGAAGCGTGTGTTGGTTATTGCTGAAATCTGCTGCCAACATCACTGACGCATAAAGGGCTAATCTCTGCACTTCTGGGTTGAAGGAGAGTTCACTGATTGTGATGCCACTTCTGCAGTGACAAGAAGAGGTAATTGTTGAATTACTTCATCATCTTCCCTTTTTGTCTTCTTGAACTCTGAAACGGTTAATATATTTGCAACCAGTTGTAACGAGCCGGACTATGCCCCTCCTGCATCTGATAATTCATACTAAGGTTAACACTGCACTTCCATAAATGGTATGTATTGTGATTACATGAGTTCTGTAATTTTCATGATGATTATTAAAGCGAGTTTCTTTACCCATGGATCCAGTCATTTATATTACACATTATATTATATCACCACTAACGCGCATTATATTACGCGCGTTAGTGGTGTTTGCCCACATGTCACAGCATCAGTTATGCAGTCAACCACGTTTTATTTGGAATATTTTCCGGGTGTTCCTGTTTCCTGAGAAGGCTCCTGATGTTCCTGTTTTGCCTGAGAAGGCTCTTGATGTTCTGCTTTTGTCTGAGGAAAATTCTGCTGTTCCTTTTATGCCGTAGGAGGCTCCTGATGCTCCTGTTACACATGAGAAGACTCATGATGTTCCCGGAGGAGGTTCCTGTTGTTTCTGTCTCGCCTGAGGAGGCCCCTGCTATCCTTATCTTGTCTGAGAAGGTCCCATCCGTCCTCATCTCGTCTGAGGAGGAGCCAGCCGTCCTCGTCTTGTCTGAGGATTCCTCAGCTGTCCTTGCGTCATATGAGGAGGCCCCAGCAGTCCTAGTCTTGTCTGAGGAGGACCTATCTGTCCTCGTCCCATCAGCCAAACTTGTTTGCCAGACACAGGCCTGCACTAAATATTTTTTGGGGGGCATATGTGGAGACATCTGCTATTGGACTGAGCCAGGGACAGAATGGATGGTGACAAAACATCCTGGACAAACAAATCAGCTCTTCTTGCTACTTGCCCGTGGCCTCAGTCATGTTTAAACTGTAGGGCTATTGGTGTCCTGCAGCCCCTCCTTGGTCAGGGACTCTGGAATGCTCTTGGACCCTCTCCCATCCTCCCTCTGTACTATCGTCGGTTCCTGGGTTTGTTGAGTTTGTTCTTTTCCTCCTTTACAACCTTCCCTCTGACTCTTTCTTTGACTATGCCTTTGGTTCTGTTATATTTTAAGTTTTGTCATGCTATATTGTCGGGGGTTAGGGTAACGAGTCGGACTACGCCCCTCCCACATCTGAAGTGTCATTGCCTGCGGATAGGTCTTCTGATGGCGTACCATTTAAGGAAGTGGCACGGATTATTGTTTATGCTATTAAGCATATTTATATGATTATGCGAGTTTGTAATAATCATGATTCTTACTTTTATGCTATCATTTCTGCATCCATGGATCCGGTCGTTTATACTACACTGTTACACCAGTCTATACATAACCAGTATTTCAAGTGTGATTGATGCAAATTATGCTCAATCAATTTCATTTAGAGACCCATCAGGCTCCCAGAATGTGATCCCTGGTGTCATCAATCAACACAATTCGATGTACTGTATGTTATATAGATACATACTCAGTATGGACTCGTTTAAAATCAAGTTGAAATCTCTTAATCATTTTACGTTTCATTTTGATTTCAGCCAAGAAATATAAATTTTTTTATAGAATTGAGCTGTTGTATGTAGTAATTATTATAACAGAGGCATTTATGTAAGAAATACACCATGTTATAATGTATTACAGCATGTTAACCCACTGTTCTTAAAAGTGTCACTGTACTGTTTTCATAGGCCTCATCAAATTAACTGGTTTAAAGTCGATGATGATGTACCCTCACATGCCGTGATTACTGGCTCTGATCTTCTCATTGAGAATCTTAATAAGTCCTACAATGGGACGTACCGCTGTGTGGCATCCAATTTAGTGGGAGAAGCATATGATGACTACATACTCTATGTTTACGGTATGTGATTTTTAGCAACAATTTTTGTTGCTGTGTGCTGTGGTGGTGATAATGTTTTTAGTTATGTATTTCTTGCAAGCCAGATGTAACAAAATAATATTTGTGGCTGTTTTGGGTTGCCCAGGTTTATTATTAAACTTCCTTGCCATCTACCAAACTGCTGTTGTTTTACTGCTGTTGTTAAAAACCTATAATAAATACTGAATTTTATCTAGCTTCTAAGTGTCATTTTCAAATAGACTAATTATTTAATTAAAAATAAGTATTTACACAATGATTTACACATCATTTTCATAAATTATAATGGGTATTGTCATGTTTGGCACATGGTTATTCCAGATAAATTATCAAGGCCCTTAACCCACAATTGCTCAGTTGTAAAAAAGATACCAAATGTAAGTCGATCTGGATAAGAGCATCTTCCAAATGCCAAACTGTAACTATAATTCAGTTCTGACTCAAGAATTGAGTCTAAAGAGCTGGGTTTTCTTTAAGAACACCAGGGTGCCAACCATAGCACACTGTTGGTCCTTAATTTTCTCTCTGCTCCAGTGGTGTACATTGTCCATTTGTAGCACAGATATTCAGGTTAAAATGTTTGAAACTTCACTTTCTGGCTCAAGTCTTAATAAATACTTGTTTCTCACAGGATAATTTTGTCCGGGTTCTACTTAGAGTGTCCCACTTATCTTTTAGGTTTGTGCTTTTACAGTGATATCTACAGTGCAACTAGACTAGAAGGTGTCATTTGGGCAATATTATTTATTTGTAGATAAAGCAAATCTACTCCAGCTAATTGCATGTTTGCTTTTTAGTCTGTGGTAAGTTTGTTTGACCTGCACTGATTCATAAATCATAATACTCAAAAAGTCAAGTATTCTTGTCTTTGTGTAAAGCTGTGCACTTTTCATTCATTCAATTTCTTTCTTGCTTATTTCCTAATTCGGAGTCTGCTGGTGCCTATCCCAGCGCACATAGGGTGAGAGTTGGGGGTACATCCTGAACGGGTCGCCAGTCCATCACAGGGCAACACAGACAAACAACCACTCACGCACACATTCACTCCTATGGACAATTTAGAATCACCAATCAACAGCTTGTATATCCATTTTCTATATTGCTTTTCCAATCAAATGACTTGGTGACACATGGTGGTGGCTCAAGTTAAACATATACACCATTCATTCATTCATCTTCTTACCCGCGTTTTCCCTAATTCGAGGTCAAAGGGGTCTGCTGCTCCTATCCCAGCACACATAGGTCGAGAGGCGAGAGGTACACCCTGGACAGGTCGCCAGTCCATCTCAGGGCCACACATGGAAAAACAACCATTCACACACACACATTTACTCCCATATTCACTATGAGCAAATTTAGAATCACCAATTGACCTAATCTGCATGTCTTTGGACTGGGAAGGAAACTAGAGTAGAAGTAACTCTTACATCACTTCAGACTCACTGAAGACCAGGTGGAGTTTAAACCAGCTTAACAGTTAAGTTGTACAGTAGGTGCTGGAATGTTACTAATTGTTCTGTAAATTGGGATTAGATAGGAGTCTATAGTAAATGCTGGACAGTATTCACTTAATGCTCCTGGTATCCATGTTCTTGTCCTAGAACACAGTACAGCCAAGGCAAGTCATAGTGAGTACACACATCAAAATGTAAAAAACAGATACTTTGTTCTTAGTAAAGGGGCGGCGCGGTGGATAGCACAACAAGAAGGTACCGAGTTCGTATCCCGGGCTGGAATCTTTCTGTGCGGAGTTTCCATGTTCTCCCAACGCTTGCGTGGACTTCCTCCAGGTACTCCGGTTTCCTCCCACTGTCCAAAAACATGCAGATTAGGTTGAATGGTGATTCTACATTGTCCATAGAAGTGAATGTGTGTATGTGTGAATGATTGTTTGTCTATGTGTTGCCCTGAGATGGACTGGCGACCCGTCCAGGGTGTACCCCCATATGTACCGCCCTATGTGTGCTGGGATAGTCGGCAGACAAAGCAGACCCCCGTGACCCTGAGTTCGGGAATAAGCGGGTAAGATGATGAATGAATGTTCTTAGTAAACTGAATGAAGGTTTTTCACGTCTTAATTGTGTGGCTTAATGAGCACATTTGTAGCTTCATTAATGAAAACAGGGCCAACTCCATATTGTCCGATTCTTACCACCGAATGAAATTATTTCTATTTATAAACTTACTAGGGTCTGTCATGTCATAGTGATATTTTTACAACCTGATTAGTCAGCTTTTGTGAGCAAAACATTCATTCATCTTCTTACCCGCTTATTCCCGAATCCGGGGTCATGGGGGTCTGCTAAGCCAATCCCAGCACACATAGTGCGAGAGGTGGGGGTACACCCTGGACAGGTCGCCAGTCCATCTCAGGGCAACACATAGACAAACAAAATAAGGAAACAGTCCATTATAAAATAAAAATAGCAATTGTGTGCTGCATATAGGAATAAAGGTTTGGGCCCTTCACCGTATCCATACTGCACTAACCCTTTAGAGCGTCTGACAAATGCCAAACTGTAATTGTAAAGCTAAAAATTACCTTGACTAACATTCTCAAGGTCATTGAACCAAAGTTGAGTTACTGTGAAGAGAAGAGAAACAGAGAAACAACACATCACAGGTAAGATTAGGAATCAAGGCACACGTTTTGTACTCCTGATGTCCCCCGTATTATATATTATTTTATTGAGAATACCCTGTTCTCGTCTTTGCGGGCCACAAAAATATTGCACGCTGAAACTGCATTCATATTTCAGCGCTCATAAATTCAAACCATGAGTCAGCCGGACTGCAAATTGCCTGTGGACAATTCTTGTTTGCTCAACTATTATGCATGCCACATCCTATTTAGACCTTTGGTGGAGGCCATCTCTACTGCATGCTCAATTTCTACTAGGAGGCACATTTTCAATACCCCCCATCTGCAGTAGTGCCAGCTGACGCATTGAATTCGACATGTAGTTTCTGGCCAAGTCTGACTTCAGACTCTCGGGTTTACAGACACAACATCATGCTTGATGTTTTACCATTAGAGAGAAAATGTTCAGATCCCTACTGAGATCTTTTGATGGAGCACAGACAATAAAATGCTAGAAGCAGCCACACAATTTTGCCCAATGCGCCTTTTCCCCAGCAAGGGGCCCATGTTGGTGAAGCGGCAAAAAATAGTGAGCTGATGTTAACATTCCAGATAGCTTATACTTCCCCAGAACAAAGATGTCTGGGGAAAGATGCCTTTCTTTCAAACAAACTAATATATTGTATTATTTTTAACTACTTGTTTGAGACCAATATTAGGGCTAATTAGCATGTTTGCGTGGTAGTAATTTAATGAGTAATTTAAGCAAAAAAATTAATACTCAAAAATACTTTATCATCAGAAATTTATCATCAAATAATAATTATTATGTGTATATTTGTCCTTGAATGGGCTTTTTCATTTTACTGCTGGATCTTTTTTAACCTACTACACATTTGAAATATTTTTGGTAACTGTAATGCTTTTGAAGCAAATGAGTGCATGTTGTTTAGATCTTGTTGAAAATGTGCAGCCATCATAATCTTCTGTTCATTGGAATCTACTGTTTCATGTTTTTGTGGTAAATAATAATAATGTCAGATTTTATCTGGTTTTTTACTTAGTACTTTTTCACTTTTTCACTCTGCCATGTGTGTGCCTGTGTGTGTTCATTTTGTTTCTCATGTAGACGTACTCATCACAACCCCTTCACCCACTTCTTCAATCATCCACCCTGATGCTTCACAAGGTAATGTACAGCATCTACAGGGTTCTGCATCCATCTACTTGTTTGACTCATTCTATCTCTTTGTGCATCATAGATACTACTTTCTCTCTCTCTCACTCACACACACACTATAGGCTCTAATTGTGCTATTGGTATCACTACATACTGTACATACAACTTTAAACCCGCTTATTCCCTAATTCTGTGTCACAAGGGTCTGCTGGAGCCTATCCCAGTACACATATGGCAAAAGTAACCCTGGACAGGTCAACCTAATGTACATGTTTTAGGACTGTGGGAGGAAACCGTAGTACTTGGAAAAAACGTTGGGAGAACTCCACACAACCCGGGAATCGATTCGGGACCTTCTTGTTGTGAGGCGACCATATTAACCACTACACCACCTCGATGATATTTTTGTTCAATTTATTTTTATTTGTAAAGCTCTTTTAATTAAGAGCATTATCACAAAGCAGCTTAAAATAATTACACGTAATTGAGATAATGGGATAAGGAAGAAACCTTGAGAGGATTCAGACTCAATGTTAAGTCCATGATATTTTTTAGATTCTATCATCCAGTCTGAGCATCAGAGGTTCTGAGCTTCTGAAAACAAGATTAGAGGTTGATTAGGAATAATCAGACCTATTCAAAGCAGTAAATGTGGACAATATCAGAGGCTTGTTTACATTTACTGCACAAAGGGAATTGAAAATAGTGTTAAATTAATGTTTACTTTTGGAAATTTTTACATTAACATTTTAAAAATGGAAAAACATATATTCTGTATATACAGTGGGTACGGAAAGTATTCAGACCATCTTAAATGCTTTGTTATATTGCAGCCATTTGTAAATGTACAAACAGCCCCCCCCCCCATATTGGCAGCAAAAACAAAATTGTTGAAATTTTTGCTGATTAATTTTAAAAAATGGAAATATCACATGGTACTAAGTATTCACACCCATTGCTGTGACACTCATATTTGACACTCAGGTGCTGTTCATTTCTTCTGATTGTTGTTGAGATGGTTCTACACCTTCATTTGAGTCCAGCTGTGTTTGATTATTCTGGTTGGACTTGATTAGGAAAGCCACACACACCTGTCAAAGAATTTTTGTCATTTTTACAATATATGATTGATCAGTATACAGTAAAATGTGACAATGTCATGCATGATCTGTCATACATGGTTAAAATGACAATAAAACTTCTTCACAGAGCAAATTAGAATCATGAGATCAAAAGATCTCCCTGAATAGCTCAGACAGAATTATGGCAAGATATGATGCAGATCTGGTCAAGATTACCTTCGAGTATTACTTAAATACCTTATTCACTAAGCCACCATTTCCCTTTTGCATCTTTCCCAAAAGACTCACGGCTGTATTAGATCAAAACGGTGCTTCTGCTAAATATCAAGCAAAGAGTCTGAATACTTGTGATATTTCAGTTTTTCTTTTTAAATAAATTATATTAATCTCATTTAATAAAAAATGTCAACAATTCCACAATTGTGTTTTCTGTCAATATGTGCATTAATGAGAAAAAAAATTAACTTAAATTTTTACTTGCCCAGTTTTGCTAAATGTTTTTTCCTACAATTTGTCTCAAATGGAGTTTTTCCCACTCACAGTCATCTCTTGTCTCCTCTCATTGTAGGATATGTTTAAATTTTAAATGTATAATCTTCAGCATTAAAATATATAGCTTTGACTGTATTGAGCTGTTGCCACCAATACAAGTTTCCTTGGATGCAGGAATCTGTTTCAATTGAAAGACAAATAAATCCACCTGCGGTTCAGCAAACATCTAACTAAAAAAGTAGGTTTTGATAAACTGGTGAAGAGAGAGAGAGAGAGAGAGAGAGAGAGAGAGAGAGAGAGAGAGAGAGAGAGCAATAAATGATAGGGAGCAATCCACTTAAAAAAAACAGCAGTGTCTTTTTAAAGTGTTTCGTTGCTTTCAGCAGTGACATTTCCTGATGATTACTATTTATAATTCCAAAAAACTGGCTGAATGAAAGCACTTTGTATGCTGATAGTGAATTTCGCCTTTTTCTATCTATCTATCTATCTATCTATCTATCTATCTATCTATCTATCTATCTATCTATCTATCTATCTATCTATCTCTTGTTTGTCTAGAAAAAAATTAGGCATCACCATTTATTAGCGTTTACACATGGCACATTTCAGAATCAGTCTGGCCATACAGAGCAATTTGAAGCAGAGACGAGGTCATCATTTGTTGAGATCCACATATAGTAGGTGTCAGTTGTCTTGAATATAGCATGAAGCTTTGCAAGCGCTCCCCAAGGCAATCAGAATTGTTTGGTTTATAGAGCAATGATGGGATAATAACAATATTGTTCACAGAAAGATCCTCTAACTACTGTCTTTAAAGTGTGCTGGAGTAAACTCAAGTAATAAATCAGAAAATAAAATATGATATTTCTTGTCCTTATAATATGAAGAATAATGAATACTTTGCCTTCCATCTGTGAAAACTACCTTGTTCTCCATACATACACTAAAAGATCAAAGAAAGCAATTGAATTGGTCCAATTGAGTATTTTTCAATCAGCTTCTTGAAAATTTCCCTTTTAGGAGCTCATGGTAAAAGCTCTTCAATTCTAAACAACACAAATAAAAAACATTTCTAGTTTCTGCTAAGGATTCCTATGTTGAAAAATAATTTCCAGCCCATCAGCAGCCTTTCATGAGCCAGTGATGCCTTGTGGAAACAAACTAAGTAATTCTATTCTATTGATTGTCTTCAATTCTAAAATAATGATTTTGCATTATTATATGATTAAAAGGGTATGCAAACTTTGATCAAATTAGGCTATTTTGTTTATATAGCAATTTTAATATATGCTTAAGAGATAAATCAGATAATGAAAGCAGCATCTCATAACAATAATAAAAATAATCACAAACAACTATGAACATAAGGTCAAATACACAATTTTAAACTGTTGAATTTCCAATGCCATTAAGCTTTAAATGATATCATATTTTGTGTACATGGTTATAAAAAATCTTTAAAAAAAAGAAAAAAAAAAAAAAAAAAGAAAACAGAGTTATAACACAAGAGTTAGATAAACACATTACAGTTGGTTTTATGGCTGTCATTTTATTCACAAAAGGTTTTATTGTCCGAAAACTTTCAACCTCAACTTTAAACTTTAAAAAAAGACTCATGCAAATGCTGACTCTTATGTCTGGAATAGATCATGCCTGCAATTGACATTAGCTTGTTCTTGGCAGAACCTCTCTCTCTTTGAGGTGTCTTCCAAAATTTGATTTTGTTTACCCCTTTTTGCCAAATTGTGTCGGTGACCAAAATTAAAACAATTAATGTGTAGTTTGTTCAAGATGTATCATATGACTCTGGGGCAGCCAAGCTTGTATCATCCAATCAATGTCAATGCAAGATAGGTGGTGTTTTAAATCAGTAATATTATCCATTTTTGAGCATGTGCACACAAATCAATGGTTTTGTTTTGAAGGAGGAAAGAAATATTACTGGACTAGAACAACTAGAATATTTGGCAAGACCAATGACCATGTCTAAGACAATAGAAAAACATCCGGACTAGGTAAATGATGAATGAATTCAAATAGCTACTGTGTAACACTATAAACAAGCCTGGACCAACATATGACATATAATGTCTTATATTCGCAAACAAATTCCATCTTATATTCTCAAGTTGGTGTAATACTATCAGAACAGAAAAATGATACCTAAACTATCTTACATCCATCATTTGGCATTGGTAATTCAGTAATGTTTTTTTCTTATATAATAAGCTTATTTTCAGATCTGCTTTTAGGGCTTTTTGAAAATATGCAGCTCACACTTGGGCGCCTGTAGGTAGAGCCTGAACAGGTAGCCTCATATATCTCTCTGATGAGGGGCATTTATGCTGCTGTGTGTAAGGTTGATGGAGCTGCCACTGGCTAAATGACACACGGAACAGGGGTGTGTTTTTATAAATGCTCTGTCCTTTCTTGCTTTTTCTTTTGTTAATATAGCATTAACCTCCACTGTCACTTTCTGCAATGAGCATTGTAGCAGATTTTATGCTTTAGGTCAACTATTTCTGGAAATTTTTAAGCAGTGAAACAAGTTCTTAAATAAATAAGATAATCTTTAAGCATAAGTAAAGCCCTGGCCCTGTCATGGCACTTGATCATTTGGATGCAAGATTCATTCAATCATTCATCTTCATATTCCCCAATTTGGTAACACAGGGTTTGCTGAAGCTTATCCCAGCACACATAAGGCGAGAGGCAGGGGTACACCATGGACTGGTCACCAGTCCATCGCAGGGCACACGAACAACCACCTAATCTTGGGAGGAAACCAGAGTACCCAGAGGAAACCCATGCAAGAACTTGTAAACTCAGCACAGAAAGATCCCCGGGCCAGGTTGCACGATTCAATTGTTTAATCTTGCATAGTGTATCATAGTGCACGACAAACGATGCCGACGTCAACATAGGAGAGCTACAATTATTTTATACTTTTTCGTCTTACATCAAATCTTTTTTGAAAGAGGGATGGCTGTGTTGCTAAATAGACTTACAAAATGAAAGAAATATTTATGCTGCTATGGCAATAGTACGTTTTCATTTATGATGAGTTTCATTGCTGCTGTTGTTTCTGGAATTCATGACTGAATGCATGTTAGCATCATGTGATGATCATTCATTCATTCATCTTCTGACCCACTTATTCCCTAATTCGGGGTCACAAGGGTCTGCTGCGCATATCCCAGCTCACATAGGGCGAGAGGCGGGGGTACACCCTGGACGGGTCGCCTGTCCATCTCAGGGCAAACAACCATTCACACACGCATTCACTCCTATGGACAATTTAGAATTACCAATCGACCCAATCTGCATGTTTTTGGACTGTGGGAGGAAACCAGGGTACCCGGAGGAAACCCACACAAGCGCGGGGAGAACATTCTTGTTGTGAGGCAACTGTGCTATCCACTACACCACGGCGCCGCCCTATCATGTGATGATCAATCAAAAAAAAATATCGGTATCAACATGTGCCAGAGGTATAAAAAAAAAATCGTTACTCTAAAAATTAGATTGATGTATCCCTAAATCTAGATAAATTAAAGGATGCAAATTTTATATGGTCCCTAGATTAGCTTGTACACATCACAAACAACTTCAGAGAAGGTTTTCATATTAATCATTGTGCCAATTCTCCTTCTATATCAAGATTGTGTAACGTTTTTATGGCAGGATGAAAAGGAAGGTTTTAGAACATCGATTACCAGGAGTTTAAAAGCCTGTACTTCTATGCTTGGTCTCTTGTAGAAGAACCTCTTCATTTTGTCTGAGCATATTTTTAGTAGGCAACATACTTTTAACTCACTTAGTCTGTTCTCTGTTAAATGCCAGATCAAAAGGTCAGTGTTCAACCTTAATGGACTGGCCATGTTATTCACTGACATCTAAGTATCTGCTCATAAGCTAAGAATAAATCACACTGTTCAACCTGTGGTTAACTCAGCTGTATCGATTATCACTCATAAATTCTTCTTATCGATTGCAGTGCTCAAGTTAAAGCTCGTCTCAGCAAACCTGTCCAAACAAATAAGGAGTGTATGTAAAATAAATCTATTTTAAAATACCCCAATGTAGTGTGTATTGTTTGTTTTCTTTGACTTTGGGAGAGGTCTAGGGCTAGAAGGTCACTGAAAGTTGCTGAACCATTTAATCTTTTGGGTATGAATGCAGAGTTTGTGAGTTTGTTTTATGCTTTTGCAGTCTTAAGTGTTTTTTTTTTTTCTTTTTGTCTTTTTCATACTTTCATATTCCATCACTTTTCTTTTTCTCACACTCTCTCTTGTCTCCAATTCTTTCCTGCTCTTGCTTTAACTCTTTTCCTTTCTTTCTCCTGCTGTTTTGTGTTTCGTCTTTTTTTTGTCTGTGTAACCTAGCAACAGGTAGCAAGTCTCAGTTTATATCCTAAATATGGTTTTCTATAGAGGATGAGCAAATGCCACTGCGCTCAAAGGAAGCACAAGGCTTCGTGTAAATACCAGTCACACACTGCAGTATTTTTCCACATCCACTCAAGCAAGAACTCTCAATTATTGCAGAATCCTCCAAAAAGGTTAGCTTTTTATCCCTTGAGTATCTGACTTAAGAAAAAAAAATGTTACACAAAAGAATTTGGAGAAAAAAGGAAGTCATTGAACATTAGTCTTTTATAATTGCTCTTCTGAAATTCATTTTATGAAACATTTTCTTCATAAATTTGAATAATATGTGTTGTATGGCTTACTTTTATGTAAAATAATAGAAACTAGTTGTTAATAACTGGGTATTGTTTATATGTAGAAGTAATAAGTATAAATACATTTTTACAATTAAACTGTCAATGCATTCAGGAATCATACCAGTTTAGATACACAGGTTGTGATGATGATTTATGATGTGTTTAGATTCAGATCTTTTTAAACATAACTGCAAAATGATATCTTGGAGGAACATTGCAGATGCAGTGAGGGGAAAATAATCTCCTGCTGATTTTGTACATTTGCCCAATGACAATCAGTCTGTAATTCTAATGGTCAGAAAAACACATTTACATTTACAGTATTTGGCAGACGCTCTTATCCAGAGCGACTTACAAAAGTGCTTTGAGTCTCTACTTA
>JAOTRA010000037.1:4156393-4188031 GCA_026260255.1 Pseudolaguvia tuberculata | reverse complement strand
AAGATCCAATAGAACTAGGAGAGAGACGCAGCCCTGATCAGAGGCCAATAGCAGATCGTTTACTACTTTGACAAGTGATAGTTGCCTAAAACCTGATTGATAAAATTCATGAAAACATTTTTTGTACTCTATCATCATGTATGTGACAAAAATTTAATCCCCTTTCCTTTCCTTAAGATTCTGCTGCCCGAATAAAGCCTAAAGCCACACTCTGCCCCACAGAGTATCTAAAAGTGACTTTTTCTACAGCCTTATAAAAACAGGTGTACATACTACCATTCTTTTCTTCATTGTAGTTTTTCATTCTGCAGTAGCAGTCACTAAAACTGTAATAATATTTGTAACATTGACTATTTCACTTGGTAAACCAAATGCATATTCAAAAAAGCAAGTTGAAAGTTGAGTTTTCATCTTAATTTATCATTAACAGAACTGCACTAAACAGATCTTGGGGGTATCTCTAATATGGCATTTATTTAACTGACCAAATAACATGGTTGAAGGCGTTCCATTAGCCACAATGGTAACAGACAATTGTGTTATCAACCACAGGGGGGAACCTTGCGCAAATGTGAGTTTTTAGACAGCTAGTTCTTAGTCTGAGTACTATTATTTTACATACTCTCTCATAGCTCAGTAATGCAACAGAACCACAAATATATCGATGTTTTCTACTGTTGCCACGGACAGAAAGGATATATCCATATTCAATGAATCCAGTTCTATAGATGTAGATTATAGAAAGAAAGACATTCATTGAGCAGTATGTCTGATTTTTGCTTTTTAAAGAAGGCATTTTGTTTCTCCAGTACTAAGGCGCCCTCTACTGTACAATGCTTTTCTTATTATTATTTCTTTTGTCCAAAAGCTGCACCACTATAAAGAATATAGCAATGATTTTGTTTGGTGCTTGGTTTAATCATTGGATAATATATTTATTATATTTTTCTGTGATGTGTTGTTGTGGAGCACTCATTACATTAACCATGTGCTGAAAATTTAGGAAAGAACAAAAACCAATAATGTCACCAAAACAGTGTGTACTTAGATGTGAAGAAGTGTAAATTGATAATCTGAGAAATCATAAAGAATTCACTACAAACATCTCAAAAATACTTTTTCTACTAGGTTTCTGCACAGAGCATTTTGAAAACAATAAATATTGCACAAAAGAGTATACTGGATAGGTATATACAAATATTTGTGGTTTTTAAAGATAGTTATTACAGATTTATTCCCATTTTGCCATTGGATGACGCTCCACTCTTCTAGTTAAACTTTTCAGTCCAATGTTGCGCTTATATGTGTGTTATATGTAAGATTTAATCAGCTCCGATAGTATTAGCGAGATCAAACACTAATGACAGATAAGGAGGTCTACCCCATCAATATTTAAACTTCCCTGTCCCCAAATATTTCATATTTATTTCGTATACAGCATGCATACAGCACAGCCTGTGTTAAATTACGCCCTTCAGAGATGGGATAGTGTAGCAGAACCCCTGATTGCATTTACTGATTGTACATAGATGAACTTACCTATTTTGCATTGTTGAAAACAGGACTTGTGCAAATTTTATGGATTTATTGCTATTGTTATCTTTATTTTCTTGTTTTCTTTAGTTGATTCTGTTGTCTGAGTGTAGTCTTTTTAACTTATTTATAGTATCAGCAAAAATAGAAACTTCTGCTGATGAAAATAAATCTCAAGGAAGATATTTTAAGACTATCACGTTGAATCAAATCATATTAAAATCATACAATTAACATTAAAAATTGGCTGTGTATTAGCAAGTGTCTCACAAAATGTCACAATTCACAATATATTGCAATAATTGTTGAGCTAGCTTAAAGTACAACAAATACAAATATATAACTACCAATTTTTAAAAAAACAAAAAACTATGGTCTGATGGGGTGGCATAGTGTTTAGCACATTTGGCTCACAACATGAGGTTCCCGCATTCGCAAAGTTGGGTTTTCCACAGGTTTTCTTCTTATAACAGTCCAAAAACATGAACTTGAAACATGTAGTTGATTGGTGATTCTAATTTGACCTAAGGAGAGAGTGTGTGTGTCCCTGTTATGGACTGGAGGTGTATGTGTACCCCTGACTTTCACCCTATGGGCGTTGGGATAGGCTCCAGCAGACCACCATGACCCTGAATTAGAGAATAAGCGAGTTAGAGAATGAATGAATGAATGAATGAATGAATGAATGAATGAATGAATGAATGAATTAATGAATTAATGAATGAATGAAATTTAACAGAGTGTAAGATTTAAGGGGGTCTAAATACTTTCTGTACCCACTGTATGTATCGATATTAGAAGTTCAATATCAATATTTTTATGCATCCCTAATCAGAAATAATGTGTATTGTACAAACATATGTTTTGGATAATTACCCAAACTTTTCATATTTTAAATAGACAGTTTTAATAAACATACAACATAAGAATAACAAACATTTTAAATAAACGTTCAATTACACAATAATGATATAGTAATAATATACCAATGACATAATTGACATGAGATTTTTGTTAGGAACCATTTAATGGTCAGTTTAACTTAATGTCCAGGATCACTGGCATATTAAATCTTAACTCTACATTGTGTATTGAATTTATCTTTCTTCAGCTTATCATAGTAAAGTGTCTGGATGTGTCAGACACCTACTACATATAAGCAGTAAACAGCAGGTAAATACAGTCAACAGCACAAGATTTATTAATATACACATATATATATAACTCCTGCTTCATTCAGGATTTTTATTGTTTAAAAAAATCCTAACAATTTTAACAGAAACAAAATTAGCACTATTTTGGTTCAGGGTTTTTGTTTTTTTTATTTTACTTTTCAGTGATTTTTACCTCCATTCAAAAAAAAGTACAAATTTTTAAAGCACACACTAGAAAAGTGTTTTGAATATGCTGACCAAAGGTTTCTTCGTAAAAATCTGCAAAATATTTGTCTGTTTTAGTTTGAAAACAAGTCACATATTGTCCATTTTGAGAGTTTGTGTAATTCAATAAATAATTTAGAAGATCGTACTGTTTAATTGATTTAAAGGAGTGTGTAAAATATACGGCAGTGTTGAGGCATTTTACTAAAAGAATTTATTAAAGAAAAAGTACAAATTATACATTAGAACAGGAATTAGTTTTTTATGTAAATAAACATTAGCACAATAACCTTTTAGAGACATCTGAGATGTTCACTGTACATTAAAATGAACCTTTGAAAACTTATAAACATGTTTACACTGGTTTACATTTACACAAGCCTTCATCATACTTTAAAATGTTGATTTTTTTTTTTGACAAAAAGCTTAAGGATTTAAAGTTAATTTAAATAATGTAAATTAATTTTAACAAATTTTTATGCATTTCTTCCCACTAGAAAAATACTACATGGTTTTGGATTTTAGAGTATAACATTTATTGACTCATGAATGGAACAGCATTTATCATTGGTTTTGGACCTGCTATGAAAAAGACAAAGTGCACAATGTTTCTGTAATTGTTTTGATAAAATTATTATTTATGTTAGTAACAGTTAAAGAATGGCTTATTGAATAGTTTAGTAATTAATTAGCAATAATTAAGTAATTAATTAATTAATTGGTAAAAAGTTAATGTAATTTCACCAAACTCTATGACCAAGGGTTTTAAGAGTCAATTCTAATTTGTATTTATGTGGGATAAAGTATAATAAGTAAAATATAATACCATACTAAAATACATGTAATGTTTTTCCTTTATACAATAATATTTACAATAAAATAACAATATTATTTTCTCATTATTTGTATATTCTCTATATTATTCAGCATATATTTCTTTCTCAGGATGGTGAAAGCGTCCTGTTACCCTGTTAGCTGTAGAGTACAGCCTGTTACTATGTGGAGGCATGCAACCATAGTTCGGAAAAATGCCGGGTACCTTGGATTGCAAAGACACGTAACTATCTGTGTAATCGTTACAGGATGGCGCAAACATGCTGCGAGTCCTTGGCCTGGTCTGGACAGGATATGAAAATCTCTGATCATGTACAGGAGTCATTTTAGCATGTCTTGTTTGGCGATGACTTTTCATGCTCTGAGACCTTGCTGATCTTTGAAAATCATATCCTTTAACCCAAGCACATTGAATATCCTCTTTAGGTTGTCTGCCACGTATTCTGATGAGTTTATCCTGACTGTGAAGTCGCTGTGAACCAGTTTGGTCTAAAGAATCAGGGTGTTTGAAATCAGGGCAGCTGTACTCTTTATGCAGAGTCAGCTTGTGTGGTTGTGGCAAGGCTTCTAGCGTGTGCTGTCTGTAGTTCTGCATGGACCGACTCTGCTTTAGTGCCAGAGATGGTCTGGCACCATGCCTACTCCTTGGTTTCTCCATGTGGGTTGGAAATGAAATAATAGGCTCAGAAAGTGGGTGTTCAGGGGAGTGATGGGACACCATGGTGACCTTATATTTCCCATCAGCCCCTTCAGTAGAAATAAGTAAATCTTTAACTGAATCAGATTTTTTTCTGCTTTGACTCTCTTTCTGAAGCCATGGCTGGAGACCATCTCGGATATTCATTTGTTTAATAGGAGGACTGAAATGTTGGTCTGATATTCCAGCATCAAAACCTTCAAAGCGACCAACATTTCTTGTTCTTGGAATATGGCCCCGTTTTATAAAACTAGCTTCTCTGCTATAGAGCATGTTAATAGGAGGGTTGTTATAGTTTTCAGCTTTGCTCATTACTCCATGATATGTAGGTCGCCTGTGGAAGGTGTAGCAGTGACCATATCCATGACTGCTCACTCGATAGTGAGCCATGTTGCTATACTGAACTCCTGAGTAGGGCTTGTACCTATACTGAACTTTTCCATCCTCAAAATAAGGCCTCACTTGGTGGATATCAGAGAGTCTGTGGTAGGTGCTGTTCTGGAAAGATGAACTTTTTTCTGGGAAGAAAAAAGTGTCCTCTGGCGGTGCATGCATAGAGCGCACTCTGCGGATAGTAGGATACACAGATGCACCATCCATTGGTGGATACCTAGGGCCTACATGTCTGTATTCAAAGCTTGGGGAGTGTTCATTCCTGTGTTGACTCTTGTATTTTATAGGATGATGAAGTGACCTTGATGCCAGTGTATTGTAGTGGTCTTTTGAGGAAAACTTGGCATGGTACTGCATGTAATTAGGCTGATAGGAACTGGGCTGTCGGAAAGGACCTGGCCAGTAAGTTTGGCCACATTGCCTCAACATCTCTTCTTTTGGGCTTAAATGGTAAGTGGTAGTAAAATTAGAAACTGGGGATTGTGGAAAAACATCATGCACAGAACCTGGTGTAGATGCTTCAGCTAATATTTCATGGAAATTTGAAGCATTGGCAGCTTGCTTGCTTAGAAGTGAAGCTCTGGCTGACTGACTGGCTGTATGGAGTGATGTGTCTATTTGTGAAGGTGAGTGAACCAGGTTTCTGTATGACTCCATCTCAGAATTTTGGTCTAGGCTACCACCATCACCATCTGTACCAACTCCAACATGTCGGACGTTATCTTTCACAGACACATTGCTTTTTGCATTTTGTTCATTATCTAAACTTTGACCAGCAGTTAAGTCCTTTGTGGGCAAACTTAATTCATGACTTTCAGCAGAAACATCACCTCCATCAGAGTAGCTAAGACCGCTTTCACTGCCATGACATGCACAAGTGCTCTTTAGGCTGCCAGCATCGGTGTAACTTCCAGTAGAGAGGACGCTTGAAGTTTTTCCAACATTTTTGCAGGTGCTGCAACAGTGACCTTTAGTGATGGATGATGATGACTGAGCTTGTGTAGGTGCTTTTAGAGGCCATTGCAGTATGGAAAGTGGGTCCAGGAGGTGACTTGGAGAAACAGGAGTCGGTGGTTCCGAACTCCCTCGTTTCCTCAGACAAGTTGCCTGCTGTGCTGTTTCGGCCAAAGCCAGAGCCAGAATACGGGCAGCATTCTTCACAGCAGGCTGGGAGGTTATTAGAGACACTGATCTTACCAGCCCTGGAGTGCAGTCAAAGGTCACAGCACCTGACAAAAAGAAAAAAAAAGTCTGTAATACACTGCACACAAACAACAAATAACGAATGCTTAAATATGCAGGGATAACATCAACGCTATTACACATTATGAAGGTCTTTAAACAAGTTTGAAAATATGCTTGCAAACATGAAATCATAAAATGGAAACTGCTCTTGGACTAACCAGATTCGGTTTGTTTTACTGGCCTTGTTTCCTCACTGTAAGATTCATATTCAGACTCTGTCCGGAGTAACAACGGAGGCTTATTTTGATCTTGCCCCAATGTTTCTTCACTGCCTTTGACCAGGGGTGATGTCACTTCAGTGTGAGGCACATGCAGAGTTTTCCTCTCTAAATCAACCTCAGACTTTTGGCATGGATACACACTAGTTGCCAGAGAGGACATCATCAATTCTTCTTTAGTTGTAACAGTTGTTGCAAATTTGGCTGACATTGAGGGCTTATTATTTGTGTCCTCTGAAACCATTAGTACAGCGCCAGCTGATTCTGTAGTGGTAACTCTTACCAAGGTTTCTGATTCACCAGTGCTACCTGCAGTCTTTCGTCTGCTGCCTCTTTTTCTTTCTTCAGAAACAACAGCTTCAGTTGGTGTTGTAGTACACTGAAAGGAAACTGGCTTAAAGTCAATATTTGCTTCAGCATACTGTGGAGCCGATATAAGGGCAGGGACACAAGTGATGGACAAAGATGTGTCTTTCCTGCCCTTATGGCTTAACTGAATGTCTCTTTGAACTCTCTTGTTTAGTAGCTCTTCATTGAAGGAAGTGGACAAGGCAACACTAGTGGAGCGTGGCCTATGTGACTGATACATGGCCAATCCAGCTGAAATAAGCAATATGTTTATTCAAAATAGGTTTCATTGCAAACACATAATGTATAGAAATATTAAAATAAATAAAATACAATTACCCTCAAGATTCTTTGATGACAGAGATTCTTCGCTTTTAGAGGATCTTAGTGTTCCAGTATCTCCTTTGCCACCTAAAAAAATACAATTTTGTCTGATCAGTCCACTAAGTGCATTAAACTTAAAGTATGCAGATTAACATTTTAAGCCAAAGAGTCACATATCATTGTAAAATATTATATCCCATGTTGCCATACATTTTGAATTTGGTATAGCTTCACTAATGTTAAACGTGAATTGTAAAAAAGCAATGATATAATCTTATTTATTTTTAACCTTTTATTATTTAATTGTATTGTATTGTATTGTATTGTGCAGGAGAGGTAACCTGAAAGAGATTGGGGACTGTAAGGTGGTGGCAAGGGATAGTGTAGCTAAACAGCATCGGATGGCTTTGGAGGTTAGGAGGAAGAGGAAGAGAGAGAGGACAGAATAGAGAATAAGATGGTGGAAGCTGAAGCAAGGAATACTGTAGTGTGAGATTCAGGGAGGAGGTCAGTCAAGGGCTTGGTGGTGGTAAAGAGTTGTTGAATGATTGGGCAATGACTGCAGAAGTGATAAGGGAGACAGCTAGGAAGGTACATGGTGTGACATCTGGAAAAGTAAAGGAAGACAAAGAGACGTGGTGGTGGAATGAGTTAGTGAAGGAAAGTATAAGGAGGAGGCGAAACAGAATTTGGTTCGGCAGAGAGATGAAAAAAGTAGGCAGGATTATAAGGAGATGAGGCAGCAGGTGACGAGGTAGGTGGCAAAAGTTAAGGAAAAGGCGTATGAGGAGCTGGACACTAAGGAGGGAGAAAAGGATTTGTACCGGTTGGCCAGGCAGAGAGACAGAGATGGAAAGGATGTACTGCAGGTTAGAGCAATAATGGATACAGATGGTAATGTTTTGGCTAGTGAGGAGAGTGTGTTGAGAAGGTGGCGAGAGTAATTTGAGCAGCTGATGAATGAGGAGAATGAGAGAAGGTTGGATGATGTGGAGATGGTGAAGCAGGAAGTGGGTAGGATTAGTAAGGCAGAAGTGAGAGCAGATATTAAGAGGATAGAGTGTTAAGGCGGTTGAACCATATGACATTTCAGTAGAAGCGTGGAGATGTTTAGGAAAGATGGCAGTGGAGTTTCTGACTAACAGGATGTTCTGGTTAACAGGATTTTGGAAGGTGAGAGGATGCCTGAGGAATGGAGAAATGGAGAGTGTTCTGGTACCAATTTTTAAGAATAAGGGAGATGTGGGAAAGAGTAGTGGAAGCTAGGCTGAGGGAAGAGGTGCCCATCTGTGAGCAACAGTATGGTTTCATGCCAAGGAAAAGTACTACATATGCAATTTTTCCTTTGAGAATGTTGATAACCTCAAAAAGAATAGAGGCCAGAAGGAGTTGCATTGTGTGTTTGTGGATCTGGAGAATGCATACGACAGGGTTCCGAAAGTTGTGGTATTGTATAAGGAAGTCAGGTGTAGCAGAGACGTATGTGAGGGTGGTGCAGGACATGTATGAGCACAGTGTGACAGCAGTGAGGTGTCGAGGAATGTCGGACTGGTTCAAGGTGAAGGTGGGATTGCATCAAGGATTGGCTCTGGGCGCTTTTTGTTTGCATTGGTGATGGACAGGTTGACAGATGAGGTCAGAGTCTCCATAGATGATGATATATGCGGATGATATTGTGATTTGTGGTGAGAATAGGGAGCAGGTTGAGAAGAATCTGGAAAGGTGGAAGTATGTGCTGGAGAGAAAGGGAATGAAAGTCAGCAGGAGTAAGATTGAGTACATGTGTGAATAGGGAAAGTTTACAGGTCTGTAGTGAAACCAGCAATGTTGTATGGTTTAGAGACAGTGGCGTTGTCAAAAAGACAGGAGATTTCCCTGGGATTTAATACAGTGTCTGGGGAAATTACACTCAATTTTTCTGGTATATGTTACATGACACTGGATTGTAAATTAAAATGTCTTTTTATGTATAATCCAGGTAAGATGATGAGATGAATGAATGGATGCATGAATGAATGAATGAATGAAAAGCAACAGATCATTACTGCTAGATCGCAGTCTAACCTAAAGTACACAGTAAATAATATATAGATAACGTCGTACCTGGGATTGGCTGTGAGGTCTTCATGTTATTGGGCTCACTGGGATGACGGCGCAGCTTGCGCTTAGCTGTGGTAGAGGATTTTGCCATATTAAAGAAAGAACGCCATCCTGCCACAGGAGATTTCTTGACCTTTGTCTGGACCTTCTTTCTATGAGAACATATAAAAGATTATAATTTCTTTAACAGCACATTTTATCAAATAAAAAAGCAGACTGGCAAATGATGATTATAGAACAAATACATAGAAGAGTTAAATTTAAGATTTATCTTTTAAAATGTAAAAAAAAACCCATTAATATTGTATTTAGATTTATAAACTGAATGTGATTTGACGTTTTATGAAACAGTTGTGGTTACACGACACAACAAAGTGAGAGGAAAGCGTGGTAAAAAGTTTTTTAAAAAAATTGTTTTTTTTATTTGTACAGTAACTAAAATGAGTGACCACCGGACTATCATAATCTCTAGATGTGTCTTTGTGTGACTAAATATTATTTAGAATAATATAATAAATACTTTCTCAATGAGCTTCATTGTCAAGTATGCTTTAGTGGCTGAAGTGCTACAGTACACCAGAATGACAGGACAGTACACCGATAATAAAAAAAGAATAGCTTGATTGTCCCCTTTGTACTCCTCACTTTGACTCACCTTTCCATGGGAAATTCGATGACTGTGTGAAATTTTCCCTGTAGGGCTGTCGGTCCTTCTCCCACTTCAATGTATTTGCTTTCTGGAGAGACAGGAGAAGCGAGCTGAGACTGAGTGCGAGCTTGGGCCTCTTCCAGAGACAGCAACTTGGTGGATGGTGAGCACACCAGCAGAGACTTGGGTCGGGACAGAGTTGTGTGGCCTACAAACCAATGCAAAAATACCTGATAAGAAAGACAGTCGCTGCTGTAAACTACCATTCTATGGTGCAGTATTTTGTTTACTTGTTCCTTCTCGGATCAAAGTGCTGATTTTGGAGCTGAAGAGGACATCAACATGATTGAGGATGAACTCCACTACCACTGACTGTATGCGCACTTCCATGAAAGCAGATGTGCCACTGAAGCATGCTGACTCAATTTGTTTTGACCTATAATGATCAATGAAACTATTTAAAACCAATATATTAGTCATACTGATATTCAGCTCAGGAAATTTAAGGCAGGTACAGTACGCTTTTATTATGTATTAAATCCTGATAGTTGAGACATGCCATCAAATGTCTACAGTGACATAGTTCGTTTGCAATTAATCTTTTGTGTAATTCATTGCACTGGAAGTTGCAGGACTTTATGAAAGAGCTTTAAACTTTGTTAAATACATTTTATATTAAGATACATTATAAACCAGATCGAATGCAAATCTATTCGTATACACAAGCCACCTGAGAAGATTGGGAGCCCAGACGATTGCCAAGTTCTTGCAGTGCATGTTGGTGACGTAACTAAAATTTGCCATGCGCGCCAAGTGTCTCATGAGAAACTCCAGTGTTCTAAAACAACATGAAAGAAAAGCCTCTTTTAAAAGCAAATTATCAAGAGGTGTATTTGTTGATCAATATTGCAAACAGTAAATCAGAGTGCAATGCTACTTTCTGTCACCAGAGTGCACCATTTACCAAACAAACCTGTAGTGCGGCGGAGGCAACTGCTGAATGACATCGTGGATTTTGACTAGCCTTTCATCATCTGTAGCTCCTGATACAGCTTCCTATAATAAAACATAGAAAAACAATAGCAACATACACTTTGTGCTTTTAATAGCTGGCTATATCAATAATGTGTTCACTTACTGAGAATTTGTCATAGAGCTGGTAGGTGAGTAGGGGGTTGGGAAGCTCACGGAAATAGAGCTTGCACAGAGACCCTACAGAATGGATATCCTGAATATACGTGTCCTTGGTGAGGTCTGGAATGTGTTCTGAGTCAAACTCATGCCTTAGGGAAAAGAATCAGAGGAAACTGATTTTTAAAATTAAAATTCTGAAAGATTTTATTTTATTCAAGCATCAAGGTTCTCAGTAGTGGTTAGATGGATCCCTATTATTTTTTTAATGTCACAGTCTAGTTACTTAAAATTTATTCTTGGTTGAAGGACAAAATCTGATTGGTCAGAGTGTTTATTTATATAGCAGATATACTGTATATACAGTATAAAAACACTGCAACATTTAATGGCAAGATCATATTAATGGGTTTATTCTTATATAATTTTGCTTGCATAGAAATAGTTTATTCGCAGAAAATTAAGGCAAATGTCTGTGATATAAATGAAATAACACACTCCAACCTGAGCTGTTAAAAAAAATATGACTTTATGAGTAGGGATAGGCAGCATTCTGTTTGCTCACTGTGCCACATCAATTATGTGTGCATCATGTTTGTATAATAGTAGTTATTTCTTGCGTAAAAATGATTTGTTCTTCACAAATCATTATGTGATCTATAATTAACAGGTGCACTAACCGTAGTTTCTGTATGTTGGATGAAATCCCAGACAAGCGGTAAATACCGTCTACAACCCCATGCTTCTCAATAAACTCAGTACAGCTTTTGATAACTTGAGGTACTAAAGCATACAAAAAAGAACGTATTATTAATAACAATTAGTCGTATTTTAGAATTGATGTCCTTTATCATTCTTCTCACCATCATCACCCGAATTGAGAAGATGTTCTCCAAGGTCACATCCAAACAACCTCTCCCTTAAGATGCCTCTCTGCTTCAGCTTCTGTTTTGTCGGTCTCGACTTCATGAAAGTACGCAGGTAAGTGATCAGCTTTCCATGTTTATTAGACACTAAAAAATATTTGTTCTTTGATGAGAATCTTCACATATTTGTCTCCAAGGTTAGAAACCCAATCATTTAACTTAATAAACTTAATTATTAATTATTAAGATTTAATTAAATTTACTATACCACACTTGGCTAACTGTTTGCCAAACTTTCAGCACACGTTTTAACTACATTTCTGTAACTAATGTGGACATACTTTACTAACTTACTTAACCGACACCTCTTGTAAATTCTTACACACCTCTTGTGTGTAAGGGATGTCATCCCGCCTGATCACCACACAAGGACACCTTCGCCTGAATTCTGATGGATTGTTTCCTGTTCTGGGTCAAAGGGCGAAGTTGCCATATTTAAGTTAACCATTTGCTAGTAAGCATTGAGAAGTGTTTTTTTTTCTAGAGACATTACCGAGCATTCATGTATCTGTCCCTGACTCTGTTTCCAGACCTTTGCCTGTGTTATCAACCTCAAGTTTTGCTTTACGATTTAGATTTGTCTGCTTATACGAACTGTATGCCTGTGTACCAACCTCTACCTGTTTGTTGATATTGTTTCTGCTATTTGGATATACCTGTTTGTATTACCTGTGTTCCTGTTTCGAGATCCTGCCTACTGTGTTATTCTGCACATCTGTAAATAAACTTAGTTACTGCATTATGGACCAGAAAAAGACTGATCCGTTATAGTGTTCTACGGATAGACTCCACAGAGCTGGTAAGACTTATTCTAAACCATCTCAACCTAGCCTCTCTCACCTTATCTCCAAAACATCCTACCTGTGCCATCCCTCTAATAAACTAATTTCTATTCCTATAAAAGTATATTAACATGGGATATCAATTGTACTTGAATGGTTGGAGGAAACTGAAGGACAATAGTACATAAAATTGTTCATGACAGTTGCAGTCCTTAAACCATTGTCATTGTTTAGGTTTTTAAATGTACATCAAAATACCTGGTTTTGGCAGTGAACCAGTGACATTCGGTGGAATTTTTTCACTAATTAGTTCCACACACTCGCACGGGAAAAATCCTACCTGCAAAAAAATAGTAGAGAAATATGAACAATTTGTTTTGATATAATAAATTTTCTGTATTTGTACAACATAAAAAAATTACCTAAAAATACAATATCAAGTTGTATACTATCTTTCTAGCTGTGGGTGTCTTTATTATATGTATTATCTTTCCATCTTTCTTTATCTATCTATCTATCTATCTATCTATCTATCTATCTATCTATCTATCTATCTATCTGTGACAATACATATATTTTACAGAATTGCAAACAAACCACTTTACACAATAAATTGATCTAAATTAAAATCCTTAATCTGTTGTAAAATACAGCTGACCTTGAATCCATGTTTTCCTCTCCACCACCCAGTGTCTTCCTTTGGGGGCATGTCAATGACTGAAACAATGTCCCCAACCTATAAATACAATGTGGAAAAAAACAATATGGTATGTTTAAATGTTTAACACTATTAATTGTATTAATAATAAAAGTAAGGAATGGAATAGTCACCTCAAAGGAAATCTCATCAGGTGCCTGAGCAATATAGCGTTTTATGACGTGCGCAGCAGCAACAGCTGGGACATTAATAGAGGATTCATCATGGACTAGCAGGCGGTTTCCTTTATTATCAATCTGAGTGAGACAATAGGAGGGAGCGAGAAAGAGATGGGGGAGGGGAATAATCAGAATTATAATCAGAAAGCACTTTATTCCCAAGTATGTCTGCACTAGAAATTTGTTTTGGTGTACACAGCGACAATAATAAAATAATAAAGTTGTATATACCTGTGTTATAGTTAAAATAAAAATAATACGATTAACTATTGCACAGTCTGAGAACTCTTAACTGTTCATGAGGTAAATTGCCTGAGAAAAGACACTTTTCTTGTGCTTGACTGTCCTGGTGTTTGACGCTGTGGCAAAAGAAAAAGTCCTTTTTCTCACTCTGGATGTATACAATTCTTGGAGGGTGGACAGGAGAGCAACAATAATCTCTTAATTAGACAAGACTGTATTCCGTAGTCTTCTGATGTCTGATTTTGTAGCTGAGACAAACCAGACAGTTCAGTTTAATTCCTCAGCTGGCAAAGAAAGTAGACTTTTTTAAAAAGAAAGAAAGACTTTTTTAGCAGTCAATGTGGGTGTCCTAGTTCAGGTCCTGATAGATGATTGTGGCTAGGAAGCTGAATGGCAATGTATCCACATTGTTGTCCATGATGGTTAGTAGAGGAATAGCAGAGAGGTTCTTCCTGAAGTTCACTATTATCTCCACCGTTTGGGATTTCCAGGTTGAGACATCACTCGCATAATGCAGTATGTATGCCAGCCTATTGTGTAGTCTAATAACTGACTTTGAGAGATTTGATCAAATAGAGTTGAATTAATTTGACACATAAGGATTTATGACATAAATCCTCCTTCTCACCATGCTGGAGAATGCAGATGACTGTGGTGATGTCTGCAAACTTTAGCAGCATGATAGCGGGACCTTTAATATGCAATCAATGGTATAGAGGGAAACGGTTATAAATATCAACTCGACTGAATGCAAAAAGCTCGAATTATGGGTAACAAATTTATATCATATATCCGTATGTGTCAAATTAATTCAACTCTATTTAATCAAATCTCTCAAAGTCAGTTATTAGATTGCACAATAGCCTGGCTGATATACTGCATTATGCGAGTGAAATTGACCTGTTACTGAATGGAGTTTATTCAGGGACAGAGGTGCTTTGTATGTGTCAACTGACTGTTACATGAGAAGATGGGTGTGGGCAATTGATTTAGCTCTTTAACACAAAGCACATATTTATTGTTGTACAGGAGCAGACAAAGATTAAATGAAGACTGGAATGAACTTGTTCAATAGCACTGGTTCATACTTTACCTCCATCCATGTCAAGGCAGGCCCACAGTTTATCTTATTGTCGGCAATGATTGAGAAGCGGGCAAGGTAGGCTGTAAGCATCTGGGAAAGTGACTGAAGAAAGCAGAAGAAAATACTGATTAATAAGGGAAGTAGTTCATGACTTTATCAGACAAAAAGCTGACCTACTCGACATCCAAGTTTAGCAGGCACTTAACTCTCAGTCTATTAGAAAACTGCTAAGTGATGTCGTCAGTGTGTCGTCTTTCGGGATGTTTTATGGAGAGGTGTAAAATGCATTTATTTGTCTGTGTTTATGCCAATATAAGAAATGTCAGAATAACACAGGACTTATAGGGACTTATTAAAATCACATCATCATGTTGGAATAGTGCCATTATAACTATTACGATTACTAATACTTCTTATTTACAATGATTGTTATTATTATTATTATTATTATTATATTTCTATATTACAAAATCATGTTACGGCAACAGTTAATAATTTTAAAAGTATTTGACTATTCTATATAAAACTAATAAACATTACCTCATAAGCTTTTAATTTTTATTTCTTGCATGAATTTACACAATCTTCCAGTGATCCCCACACTCTGTTTAAAGCCTTTGCTGTGTCAGAAATCATGCTAGTTACAGTAGAAAATGCTGACACTGGAAAGGCCATTAATTCATGTTACATAACTTTACATTTTATTAGTCCAGTAATCAAAAAAATGTTAATTAGCCTTTAATTTTGACATCCCTGTATTACTGTTAACATTTATAGCAAAGATTTCTGCATTGCGGTCCAAAACATCTTCTAACACGCTTATTCCCTAATTCAAGGTCACAGGGATCTGCCGGAGCCTATCGAAACACACACAGGACAAAAGGCAGGGGTACACCCTGGACAGGTCGTCAAGCCTCACATAGACAAACTATGGTCAATTTAGTATAAACCTAAAGTGCATATTGTTGAACTGTGGAAGGAAACCTGAGTACCTGGAGGAAACATGCACAAACAAACTCTGCACAGAAAGACCCCTTCGCCGGGATCATACTAACCACTACTCCACCATTCCGCCTCAAGTATTAGCTGATTTTTTTTAAAGTAGGATGCATCTTAAAAGGTTAATTCATTCTGGGTTTTTTTCAATTTTAAAGTTTAGTTACTTTAACTAAATAACAGAATTACTTATCTTTCAATAATTTTGTTCACCCTTTCATTTTGTAATTACTTAGAAAAACACTATATATATTTATAGATATATATATAAACAGTATATTATATATATTTTTTAAATTTAATGTTATTTTAAAAGTATGGAATACCTCTGATTGAACTTTCAAGTTTTCAACTCGAGGAAGCTCTGTGAGCCGGGAAAACCTTCGGTCATATATACAGAGATGAAGGTGCTTGTCAAGTACACGAAAATCTTCATATGACCGTCTGACAATCCATTTTTTTCCCTATCAGACAGAGAAACGTAAAACAAAGAAAATTTGCTCAACACTGTAAAAACAAAACCACAAAAAGTCTGTAACCACTAAACCATAGATCTACCACATCTTCAAAATAATATGATATATTGCACACAATTATACCTGGCAACAGATCTGCACAAGATACAGCAGTTCTCTGGAACTGAAACTGCTGCGTGTCGGGTCGCTCTCATCACAGGTCAGGGTTAGCTGGAGAGAGAAAGACAGAGAAGTGATTAAGGATGAAGCTGGACAGCCTATTGGGTGGAGCTTTTCTTTCTTTAAAAGAGACATTTCTGTGTGATTGCTGTGATATCAATTATATGTATTAAATACACCTTGTTGCTCTTTAACACACAGGTTGAGAATTGAGCTTGCATCGGCAGTCTAACGCCTTTACCTCTTAGTTTTGCTGTAAAACACTATAATAACATCTTCAGAAAAAAAACTGATGATTAGGTCATAATAAGGAATAGAAGAAAAGCCAAGTACTATAATGAATCAACCGAGCGCTGAAATATTAACGCATGAATTATTTATAGCAAAACCTAACAGTAGACCGAGTGGCCTAGTTGCATTGAAATTAAAATGAAAAGACACAAGTTATGTTTAAAGGCAACCAAGTGTGGAATATTGTACATATATTTGACTATCTGTGCCATGTGTATGCATGTATGCAGTTTTATCTACACTCGTAATCCTATTTCCGCATGTTACTGAAACACCGTTAGAAACAACATTAAAACAGAACATTTATGCATTAAGCAGTGTATTATCTCTCTTCAAATAACACCAGCAGGCACTTGTCCGTTTCAAATAAACATCCACCAAAAAGGAGAAAGAAAATTGACTTTCCTTACCACAATGTAACCTTCCCGCTTCATGAGGCTGCACCATACTGACGCATGTTTCATTTGGACACCACCTAACGTACACACAGGAAACCTGTCACGCTGAGAATAGACTGCTCCATCTTTCAATCCAGGCTCGAAAACAAAACCCCTCCTCTTTTTAAAGATCCAGATTCTAAGCCATTCTACTACAGAGAGTGATTCCAGCAAGCTTCTACTGCAAAGGATGAGCACGCTGCCGTGTCCAATTAAAACTGGAGGGAGGAGGAGGATGATTCCGATCCTCACTCCTGCCCTGGATGAAAATGCTGCCTTTGAGGAGATGTGGAACTGAAAAGGGCTCAGATGGCGTGGTTTGCACAGAATGGAGCAGCACATAAAGATACAACTGAGACCTTTCTCTCACTAATAGTGTGAGAGAAACTACACATGTACAGCGTGTACCTGGGCTGCATACATTTAATTTAATAGCTGATTAATTGACCTAATAATCATAATAAGACAGGGTGTACCCCTGCCTCTTGCCCTATGTGCGCTGGGATAGGCTCCAGCAGACCCTGTCTTCTTAATATACCAGATTATTCAGTGGGTTTTTACAAACACAGCATCCCATATTGACAGAAAAACACAGAATTGTTGACATTTTTGCTGATTTATTAAAATGGAAAAACTGAAATATAACATGATCCTGAGTATTCAGACCCTTTGTTGTGACACTCATATATTTAACTCAGGGGCTGTATATTTCTTCTGATCATCCTTGAGATGGTGCTACAGCTTCATTTGAGTTCAGCTGTGTTTGATTGTAATGATTGTACTTAAACCACACAACTGTCAAATGAAGTCAAAGGAACTGTCTGAAGAGACAGAATTTGGCAAGGCACAGATCTGGCAAAGATTACAAAAATATTTCTGCTGCACTTAATGTTGCTAAGAGCACAGTGGCATAATCCTTAAATGGAAGACATTTGGGACGACCAGAACCCTTCCTAGAGTTGCTGTCTGGCCAAATTGAGCTATCGGTGTAGAAGAACCCAAAAATCACTGTGGCTGAGATCCAAAGGTGCAACAGGAAGATTGGAGAAAGTCTTAGAAAGTCAACTATCACTGCAGCCCTCCACCACTTGGGGCTTTATGGCCAACAGAAGCCTCTTCTCAGCTCAAGACACATGAAAGTCTGCATCAAGTTTGCTAAGATGGTGAAATATGAGATTCTCTGGTCTGATGAGACCAAGATAGAACATTTTGGCCTTAATTCTAAAAAACCAGACAGTGCTCATCACCTGTCCAATACAGTGTGTTTTTCAGCTGCAGGGACAATACGACTGGTTGCAATCGAGGGAAAAGTGAATGCAGCCAAGTACAGGGATATCCTGTACAAAAACTTTCTCAGGTTCTCAGACTGGGCCAATGGTTTACTTTCTAACAAGACAATGGACTCAAGCACACAGCTAAAGTAACGAAGGAGTGGATTCACAACAACTTAAACCCAATTGAGCATCTCTCCAGAGACTGGAGAGGATCTGCAAGGAGGAATGGCAAAGGATCCCCAAATCCAGGTGTGTAAAAACCTTCTTTCCCAAGAAGTCTAATAACTGTATTAGATCAGTACATTAAAAAATTTACTTATGAATGAATGATTTTAGCAAATGGCTACAATATAACAAAGGGTGAAAAAATCTAAGGGGGTCTGAATATTTTCCGTACCCACTGTAATTATAACAGAGCTAATCTGTGACCGCAAATATATGGAGAGTGTGGTAAAAGAATGCCCACCCGTGTTATGGGAACCCCACTACCTGCCATTGAGGACAGATACAGGAAGTGGTGTCTGCGTACTCACAGCATCAGTTAAGAAAGGGAGAGGTCAAAGCACACATACACTTTTCTCTCCTACCCTCAATAAAAAAGTTCAAGTGCCTAGAAGCCAAGATGTGCGCTGGGATAGGCTCCAGCAAACCCTGTGACTCCACGTTAGAGAATAAGCGTGTAAGAAGATGATAATTGAGTTTCTTAAAGTATTGTTCACATTTTTTCACCTTACGGGTAGCGCGATGGCATAATAGTACGATCGCCTCACAACAAAAAGGTCTGGATTCGATTCCAGGGCCAAAGATCATTCCGTGCAGTGTTCTCCCCAACCGCTTTTCTTTTGGGCACTCTGGTTTTCTCCCACAGTCCAAAAACATGTACATTAGGTTGATTGGTGATTCTAAATTGCCCATAGAAGGGAATGTGAATGTTTGCTTGTCTATGTGTACCCTGCGATGGACTGGTGACCTATGTGAGTCCTATGTGCGCTGGGATTGGCTTCAGCAAACCCTGTGACCTCGAATTAGGAAATAATCGGGTAAGAAGATGAATGAATGAATTAATTTTGTCACCTTTCAACCAAACACAAAACAAAATGTTTTTACTTGTGATTTTATATGATAGACCAACATAAAGTAATTGTAAAGTGGAATGGAAAAAATGGTCACAATTGGGTAGAACTAGGGGCTCTTCTAACCTCTCAAGCTTGGGAAACGAAGAAAATCTAGACACAGTCATTGCTAAAAGCACCCAATCGCAGGATTGGCGGTTTTAACAAAAAATGGTTTTATTGTCCATTCGAAAAAAACAAAGAAAAGCTCAAGATTTTCTCACTTGAACATGACCTGACTAGATGAGACACAACATGACATGACTTTACATGAGGTCAGAACGGCAAACGTACTTACACACGAGCGATGATCTGACGCAGAAGTGTGCACGCTGCGGGCTAATAAAGATTGCGCAATCAGTGTGTAGCAACGCTTGTGCACAGGCGGGAGTTGTAAAGCCCAGCTGAGCGCGTGAGTGCATGTGTGCACAGTGGCGGCGTGCCAGCCCAGAGGGAGGGCATGACAGTACCACCCTCTATGAATGCCTACTGGCGTTTACCTAGGGAGGACCTCAAAAGAAGGAAGGGCTAGATGACAACCGAGACAGAGCGAGGGATGAGACGAGAACCGAGGGAGAGCAAGAGAAAGGGGTGAGAACCGAGACAGAGTGAGGGAACAGGAAGAGAACTAGGACAGAGCGAGAGAAAGGGGGGCGAGAGCCGGAATGAGAACCGAGACTGAGCAAGGAAACCGAGATGAGAACCAAGGCAGAGGGACTAGGACCAAAACTAGAACCGAGGCAGAGTGAGAGACAGTGCGAAAAGAGGGACAAGAACTGAGGCTGAGCGAGGACAGGGACGATAACAGAGACCAAAACCAAGACAGAGCAAGAGAACAGGACGAGAACCAGAACAGAGCAAGGGAAAGAAGCAATAACCAAGACATGAATGAGGACCTGGACCGAGAGAAGGGCAAGAAACAGGGACAAGAACAGAGTCCAGAACTGGGACAGAGCGAGGGAAAAGGGTGAGGACAGGAACGAGAACCGAGGCAGAGGGACAAGGACCGAGACGAGAACAGAGAATGAGAGAAGGATGAGAAGAGAGACAGATAAAGAAAAAGGGGTGAGAACCAGGACAGAGCGAGGGACGAGAACCGAGAACTGAGGGATGTGGGGAGGAGAGGGAGTGAGGGGGAGGACCAAGACAGAGCGAGAACCAAAACGAGAACTGAGACCATGAGAGAGACAGGGTGAGGGGTGAAGGGAGGAGATGGAGTGAGAGGGAGGGGTGAGGACATGAGAGCGAGGGACAAGAACCAGGACAGAGTGAGGGACAAGACAAGAACTGAGACAGAGCAGTAGCCGGGGACGAAGAGAGAGTGGGCAAGCGACGAGAACTGAGACGAGCACAGAGAGAGAACAAGGGACGAGAACAGAGAGAAAGAGATGAGAAGAGAGGGATCAAAACCGAGATAGGTTGAGGACAGAGGGGGTCCGAGTCCATGAACAATCGAAAGCTCAAGAGGGACTGGATCAGGACGAGGCCTCCAGGCCTCCACGGGAGCAGGACGAGGCCTCTAGACCTCCTCTGGAGCAGAATGAGGCCACCAGGCCTCCACGGGGACAGAACAAGGTCACCAGGCCTCATCAGGAGGAGAACAAGACTTCCACAGGAGCTAGGTGAGGTTCCTCAACCACCACGGGACCCAGCAGGCACTCCTCAACCACCATGGGACCCGGCACGCAGTCCTCGACCAGGGGAGTTGACAGGGCTCCTCAACCACCACGGGACCCGTTAGGGTCTCCTCAACCAACATGGGACCCAGAAGGATCTTTCTGACCACCACGGGAACAGGAAGGGTCTCACTGACCAGACACATCTTGGCGAGGAAAGCAGAGGCTTCCTCCAGGTTGAGGAAGTTAAACATAGAGAGGAGCTGGGTGAAGAAATAATCAATGTCCTCCTTGAGGCGCTAGGCATGCGGATGGGCTTTGAAAAATGAAACACACTCCTGGGTAAAGTTGGCACACTTATTAAAAGCGCACCCACTTGCAGGATTGCCGATTTTAACATCAAGATCAAAATTTTTTCACTAGTGTAAGCTGGCGGACCAAGCTGCGCCCCTCGTGCAGCGTCAGCAGACGAAACTCCGCCCCTCGCTCAGCGACAGCAGACGAGGCGCCACCCCCATGTTTAATATTTAAGACAAAGCGCGGGTATGCGCGCCGTGGGTTATTGAATGAATGTCATGGATTTTTATAAATAAACTCCTCACTACTTCACTGCATTATGGATCAGGCTCTCTTCTGTACACTCACCACGGCGTTATTTGAACATGACCTGACTAGACAAGACACGACATGATTTTACATGAGGTCAGAATGGCAAAGATGCAAATGAACTGTAAAAAATAAATGTTTGCATACAGAGAGTCTCACGCCTTTTCTCTTTATACATACAATCTGCCTCATGAAGAAAGTAAAGCTCCCTAGTCAAGTTTGAAGCAGGGTTAGGTTATAAAAATATCCCAATCTTTGTACATCTCAAGGAGTTTTGTTAAATCTATCATCCACAAATGGAAAAACTATAGCCAAAACAAGGACATGGCCATACACCTAAACTGAGAAACATCCAAGAGGCCCACTGCTTGGAGAAAAATCTGTCCACAGGACAACTATACGTCATATACTCCACAAATCTAGCCTTTATGAAAACGCAGCAAGAAGAATGCCAATGTTGAAAGAAAACCCATTTGGGTTTTGCCACATGCCATGTAGGGACAAGGCAAGCATGTAGTAGAAGTATTCTGCCTATAAGCAAAGCTCTAGCTCTAAACGCACCATCCACTCTGTGAAGCATAGTGTGGAGATGGCGTTGGCATGGTGGTGGAAGCGTCATGCTGTGGGGATGCTTTTCCTTAGCAGGGACAGGGAAGTAAATCAGAGTTGATGAGAAGATGAATTTCAATCCTGGAAGACAACCTCTTGCAAAAGACTTAGAGTTAGAAGGAAATTCACCTTCCAGCAAGACCCTAAAAATACAGCCAGAATTTAATATTTCAATTTCAATGTTATGTCACATAAAATGAGTATACACTATACATCATCACAGCTATGATAAAGTGCCCTATGTGTGCTCAGATAGGCGTATTAGACCCCTGTTACCCCGAATTTCAGAATAAGCGGGTAAGAAGATGAATGAATATTTATGTGCTCCAGTCCAAATATAAGCTCAATTGAGTGCTGTGCTAGGATAGGCTCCAGCAGCCCTTGTAAACCCGAATTAGGGAATAAACCGATTATAATATTAATGAAAAAATAAATGAATGTATGAATGAATCATTTTCATTCCACTTCATAACTATGTGCTACTTTGTGCTGGTCTGTTACATATAATCTCGATAAAAATATTTGTGGTCGTAAGGTGATAAAATGTGTTGTGAATGGGTTATGAATGGGTTATGAATACTTTCTATGAAATAAGTCACTCGCTGTCATACAATCTGCAGATTAAAAAAGCTTCTGTGCTGCACAATGCCAAACAAGCATTATGCTCTGGAGGACATACTACTGCTCAAAAAAAGTCTTCTGAGCCACATTAACAAAGGTCCCTCATTTGTCCTTCCTTTATTACCAGGGAATCTGATCTGCTCACGGTTTTGTGCCTCCTGCTTGAGAAGATCAGTACCTTCTCTATCTATAAAACTTGCTGATAAATAAATAAAATGTATGATCTTCCTGAAGCTCTAACAAGACAGCCGTTTGAGTATAAAGTCTATGATTTCTCTCTTTTTTAAATAATTTGGTCTATGGTCAATGCTGCCCTTGTCATTCATGACAAGTTATATCAAGTTTAGTAAAATAAGCTTTTGGTTTTGGTTCCCCATGTTATTTTATTTGGTAATAAAACTGCACTTTGACCAAAATTACTGAAATCTTTGAATGCACAATGTCAATAATTTACCCGAATAAGCTACAACAACAGGACCACATTACTGTCAATCAAGAATAAAGACCACAGGGGACATATACTCAACGAAAATATTCATCTGACAAATGGAAAACCCCATAAAATGTCTGTTGTATTTAAAAACAATCTGATTGATTACCCATCTTTGTATCTGATAGGAGCTGTAACCAAAGCTCCTGGCATGCAATGCACTGCTGCCACGTGACTGGAGGATTGGACAACCGTATGAGTGCACATAAACTGTATGTAAAACAACCAGACAATAACAGAAGATATCAAAAGGTGAAATATTGCATCAAGCTGATAACACACAATCTGTATGAAGTTCCTCATGGAACGTTTCCTTGTTTTCCCGTTTTCAGGTGCCTGTTATGTTTGCGTTTAAACCCTGTAGTGTGTTAGCTTTTGTTATATTTACGTCTGTGACATTGTAAGATTGCAAATCTAAAATACAAAGTAGACAAGCCTAGTTCGATTGTACACTTTACAGATATATGTGAACATTTTTCAAGTGATGTTAACAAATATTGTTAAAGGATTTTTTGACAGGATCAGCTTATTATAGTGTTGCTATTAAGAGCATATGTGTGATTTTTTTAGACTGCACACAGCGGCACAGTGTGTCTGTCTCCGTGGCACTGCAGTATTTCACTTAGAACCCTGAAACGGTGGGCGCAGCTTACTGCAATACAGCAGACGTGTGTGTATGCGCGTGTGTACAAATCACATGATCAGTAGAGGGTAGAGCAGAGGCCCAGTATACACTATATATCCAGTACAAATAGCGCCTCCTTAAATTAGAATGCTCTATCCTTTACAGAGAGCACACTACTACTGCTCTCTGCTGGAGACTAAAAACAACTGCCATGAGCAAGATCTGTTTAACCACAAATACATCTGCTGTAAACATCACTTAGTGATTTTACAGTGCATGCTGGGGCTTGTAGTAGATTAAAAAAATATGTAAATGTTTAATGTGTTGCTTTACCTGACAAATGCCTGTTTGATAGTTTTATAGTTATGTACCCGTAAGTCAGAATGGATCACGGCAGAGAACATGTGTGCGAATGTTAAACAAAATGACATTATCCTAATGACATTAAACAAGGTGGTTGATTCATGCCACAAACCTTTGAGTGCAGCCAAGAATGAAATTACACAAGCCTTCATTTATCAACCCATATCCAGTCTTTCTTCTGTATACTTGTTTTAAATAAAAAAGGCACCACGTCGAATAATGTTCCGCACCTGTACAGATCCAAAATCGACATTCTCATAGTGGAAGTGGGCGCATTCTTCTAGGCGGGGGAAATGGCCCTTGCTGAGGGGTAGCCTGCAAAAAAAAAAAAAAAAAAACAAGGAAAGTTCATCAGTATGCATGAGCTACTATAAGGGCGGAGAGAAGAGATGGGGGAGGAAAACAGCTCAGCTGTGAGGGGAATGGACGCTTACTTTTTTACGTTCTTGACCTTCATACTGGCTGTGCTGATGCACGAGCGGAGTGATGAGTCTGCAGACAGCTCTGGAATCACAGTCGCGCTCCTTGCCTGTAGTCACACACACAGACGCACCTACACTCTCATATAGCACTGTATGTATGTATAGTAGTATAGCGCATGAGCAGTAGATGCTGACCATAAAAGCGATGGCGTCCTCCCAGCCTGCTCTTTCTGCGGTCTTCTGTCTCCTCTCCTGTTCATCTCTTTGCTGCTCTGATGGGTGGAGGCTGGACACACACAAGCATTAAAGACTTGTTTTTATTGTTTGACAGACCAGAATGGCATAAAGCAGAATAAACACTCATGCATGACTGAGAAAAAAAGCAAAGAGATGAATAATACCAGATGAGTCAAATAGCTATTGAAATTTGGGTGTGAGACACTACACAAAACAGCATGCCACAGGTTAAACAGGTATGGCTCAATCATTCTACAAACTTTTCCAATAATATGCATAGCATGTTTAAGAGAAACAATTATTATCTCTATCACATCAACAATTAACATAGTAGGAAGAAAAAATATGTTAGACTGGATTTTGAACAGCTAAACAAATTGAACATACTGTCAACTAGTATGTTGTAGACACAAAATGCTAAATGTTGTCTGTTCAAACAGCCAACAAAGACTACAGTACAGTCCTAAATGGAAAAGGGGAAATAAAGGACTTGATTGAAATCTGAGTAGCTGCATAGGGCGGGTAAGGTGAGTACAGTTAGCTTCGAGGATTGGGATGCTTAGAATTGTGTATAGTGAAAAGAGAGATTTGGACTTTAAACAATGTAAGCTAGGGAGAGCTACTCATCCCTGGAGAGGAGGAAATCCTCCTATCACAGTATCACATGCAGCAACCTTAACACTGTATGTCAAACACCTTTTAAATAAATTATTATATAAATCAAAAAGATTTTAGCTGCTGAAGGTCTCTGGATCAATTTTGTCAACATTTAAGTCATTTAGACATTCAATGTTGCGATTAGGTAAAACCGTAAGCAGTAGAGCTGAGGCAAAGAACGAAGCAAAACAGAGAGAACAGGCAGGACAGGAGAGGAAAGCTATTCGATCGTCTAAATAATAAACAGAAAGCAGTCATTGTCCTATATAAGATCCCATTCAAGGCATACAATTACTGCTATGTCTTCAAAATGCACTGGTATTTAAGCACTAAAATCCCCCCCCCACACACACACACACAATAAATAGCATGACTAAACATAATCTACCACAGCACAAACTCAGTCATCGGGTATTGATGGCAAGAGAAGCATCGACTCACCCGTGGAGGGGCTCTGGAATTGCCATGTCTCCTGTAGGAGCTGTGCTTTGTGGTGCTGCAGCAGTACCGGTGCCTTCCTCCATGATCCTGCCTCACCTCAACAGCTGCCTGTCTGCCGAGGGAGGGAGGGGAGCAGATCGGTTCTCTGTTCAGAATAAAGCTCCAACCTTGGCTAGTGGAATGGAGAAACATTAACCCACTATGAGCTGCAGCATGCAGGCAGTATAGGAGAACATATAGGGGAGTGAGCAGTATATTTTGTGTTAGTGCTTAATAGTATCTTTTTTTAAAGCTAGAATTTTTGTTAAGTGCAGTATGACTGTGCAATAAAAAAAGAAAATTAAATAATGTGAAACAATCCGATATCTGAGATATGCCTTGGTATTTACAGTTTTATTTCTATCATTTGCCCGATGTTATTTCAATTAAGAATATCATTTATCCAACTGAGCCATTGAGGGTTAGGGGCCTTACCAGGGGCAGTACCAGCTTAGAATTGTCATCAGTCAAAATATCTGATCCTACAAATGAGGCGGGAAGCAGAATTTAGTTTCCAGTTACTTTCTAATATTAGCATGCATTATAGTGTTATTTTTATTCTTTTAATAGTACCAAAGTTTGCCAACAGCTATATAGTTTTTGTTTGATTTTGTTTTTCTGTATTACAATAGTAGAATTATTAACACATCTACTGGTCTAACATTATAACAGCATTGATTGCTAATAGATGCACACTTTTACTCAGCAGTAAATACAAAAATATCACACTATCAGGAAACAGAAACAAAACCGTGCAGCAACACTGCTCTAATACTCTAATCATACTTAGCTTCTAAGACTCAAACATGGAAACCAATTCTGAGATCTGACGGGGACTCGAACATGAACACAGATTCTGAGATCAGACAAACACTTCCACATAACTGCCAATCGATTTACTGAAATGTAAACAACTATTTTTGTGTATGAATTAAATAATAAATTTATTAATAGTATAATATGTGCAATAAGTATCCAGAAACCTTTTTGTTCTGCTAGTCAAAAGCTCCAATAGAAATCATAAAGATAAGTAGTCAAAGTTTTTATATGTATTTATGTATTTTGTGGAAGGTGTCTGAACATTATAGTAGGCTTGATCCCATGTTACCTGCCGGTTAACATTATGTTTGTGCATAAATCTGCACCCCCTGCGTGTTGCATTTCCTGAACTGAGTCAAAGGGTCTGAAAGATTGGACTGCTATGAATATTGTGTGATTGGATTTTGGTGGTGTTCAGGGGGTGTAGTTTTGGAGGTTTTTTAAGGAAGCTGGAACGTACTTTTAATGCCATTAGGCAGTTTTCCAGGTAGTTTGAATGCCATCCAACAGATAGCATTTTCCAATATGGCCTACATCACTTTTACCATGGCTGGCTGTAAACGTATAACTTTAATGTACGCAACACATACTGTCATTTGGGTTATGGCAATCTTTATCATTTGAATAAACTATTTGTATTTGCAGTGCAGTCCAGACTGATGTCTTTAGTGCTTAGAAGGAAAATGTAACTGTAAAGAATAGGGATCACATGCAAATAAAACACAGAAAACGTAAAAGCACTAAGCTATGTGGAGAAGGCCGGAAAGACCACGGTTCGATTCCCATCTTCACCAAGCAACCACTGTGGGCCACCGGGACCATCATGGGTCCTTAACCCTAGTTGTACAAATGTAAGTTGTTCAGGATAAGAGCAAAAATTCTATAAATGTAAATGTAAACTAACAAGCCTAGTTTAACGTTTAGATTAACATAATTTGTCAGACTCTCTCATCCAAAGTGATATACATGCATACTTGTTTAGACAACTAAGTAATTAAAGGCCTTGCTCAGGGGCTCAACAGTGGCAAATTGATGATGCTGGGAATCAAACCTGATTTTCCAATTAGCAGATCACATGACATCATCCTGCTATTCTTACTTTAGTGTATGTGTCATGCCTAACTTAAAGTAATTATAACACATTAATAAACTGAATGTGTTAAGACAATGCGGGACTTTGATCTGGTTCAGAACATGCAGGTTACAGGTTTGTGTAAGGTCTTCTAGTCCATAAATATATGTATTTTCTCTATTGCAGAACTAGAAGACCTTACACAAACCTGTAACCTCTTTCTATAAACCTGCCGCATATTTTGTTAATCCAAAGGTAAAAATCTGCCACAGGTTCAGTTCGGTTCTAGAGTGTAGAAGATTGTCAGTTCCTTGCATCAAATATTCGCCTTTTTCACTGTCCACTGGATTTCCAGCACTCAATGCACCAATCATATAAAAACACTCACCAGTCACTCCAGATGTGCTGGGAATTAGAAGAAAGTTTTTGAAAAATAAAAGTTCCACTGATATATGATGATAAGCAGTGTCCTTTCTATAATCACACTACCTGGAGTTTAACATTAATAATTTATGATACAGGGGCGGCGCAGTGGCGAAGTGGATAGCACAGGCGCGGTGGCGTAGTGGATAGCACAGTCTCCTCACAGTCGAATCCCGGGCCGGGATCTTTCTGTGCGGAGTTTGCATGTTCCCCGTGGGTGGCTTGCGTAACATGCTGATTAGATGGACTGGCGACCCGTCCATGGTGTACCCCTGCATCCGGGTACTCCGGTTTCCACCAACAGTCCAAAAACATATACATTAGGTTGATCGGTGGTTCTTGAACTGGTAACCTGTCCAGGGCGTACCCCTGTCTCTCACCCTATGTGCACTGACCCTGAATTAGGGAATAAGCGGGTAAGATGAATGAATGAATGAATGAATGAATGAATGAATGAATGAAATCGAAAATTCACTTCTTTAAATGACACCGCTGGTAACTGATTTAATTCAGGGTTAAATAAAGGAAATTTATGTTTGTTTACTGTAATGTAACTGTGCTGTAATGAGACGACACGAAGATGCCAAGAAGACCAAAAATGCACCTGGAGCAGAACAATTCACAGCGATAAAGGTCACAGCCATAAAAATATCGTATTATATCAACTGACCTGACCGGTGTGTTATTATTACCGAAACTGCCGCCTGAAGAAATCATGAAGAGGATCCTGTCGTCGTTCTGCTGATTTCTGTCATCGTCATTGGAAAGCGACGCTGGAGATCAATAACGTTGAACCAGCGCGCATCCGCGCATAAAATCAAGTTCGTCGCGTGAGCGCTTGTGGGCGTGACACAGAGAGAGAGAGAGAGAGAGAGAGAGAGAGAGAGAGAGAGAGCATCAAAAACGTTAGGACAAACGTTTGCGGTTACGTCATGGCTTATGTCACGTGACATGAGCACCACGCGTGTCAAAATAAAAAAGGGCAGCTGATAGGGTGATACTTATGAATCTGCTCTTGAACATCTTGTACATTCATTCATTCATTCATTCATTCGTCTAATACGCTCACATAGAGCGAAAGGCATGGCTACACTCTGGACACGTTGCCACACACACACACACACACACACACACACACACACACACACACACACACACACTATTATGAGCAATTGAGAATCACCAAACGGAGTACCGGAGTCCCCGGAGAAAACCCACGAAGGGAGAACATGCAAATTCCCCACAGAAAGACATCTTGCTTTTTACCGCCTTTTGCTCTGGTACCTCTTAAATTGTATTATTGAATTAAAAACATAAATATGCAAGATTGCAATTGAACATGGCTTTAATCTAATCGAGCTAGTGTTTATATTAAATTCATTCGTTCATTGTGCCAGACCTTTGCTTAATTTACTGTTCTTGCTGATCCTAGATACTATAGAAATTCATGAAGACATCAGCTTTTATTGTTGATAGAGTGTATATTGTTAGTTTTTATTCAGAGACCTCGCGGAGTCTGTATACATTTCATACATTACACTATATTATATTCCCTTCAGTTTAAGTGCCAGAAAAGTAACTAATTATTCTTTTATTAATCCCACCCATTCCAGTAATGTTCAGAAGGAACTATTATGTGCAATATGTTGTGGTATCTGTTGACTCATTATTTCCCCCCCAAAAAGCGAATCCTTAATAATATCTAAGCAAACACAATGAAACTACATAGAAATGACACACAAGATAGTCATATTAGAAATTTGGTGTAGGTTTTTGGAACAACCTGGTCATGATTTATGATTTATCATGTTATTGTATAAATATATTGTCTGAATAATATAACTGTCCTATTAAAGGTGCTTCTCATATCCTAATTAGGCTTTTCATGAATCACAGTCTATCCTAAGTGTGTATACACCCATTGTGAGAAATCTGTTCCTCATAAGCTGCCACACACCCATTCACACCTAAGGACAAATCATAATTCACATCATAAAGTCCCCTTTTGACATTTCAAGTAAGATTGTGTTTGCAAGCCAGCAGCAGTGCCTGCTACACCACAATGGCCTACAATTTTTCTACCTGCATATCAAACAAAACCAGAAAGCCCTAACATGCAAATGAGCTTGACAAAAAGTCACACATTGGGTTGAACTTTGCAACTGTAGACATAAAAAAATAAAATGATCATTCGTTTACAGCTCCAGCGTTTTACAGGTTCTTCCTGGGTCCAGGTGGGTTAGCCTACCGTTTAACCTGACCAAGTTTTAATTTTATTTGTCCTTGAAATATCTTATGGACTCCCATCGTGCTGTATTCTCACCACATGTCCCTGGCATAGGTTCTGGATTCATAGTGACTAACTTGAAAAAAAGAGGAATTAATGAATCACTTAATGACTAAAACATTTAATCTACTGATCACATTTATGTGGTGTTCCCGGTAAAATAAAGTAACTACGACATGTTCATACAGCATATGCCTAAAACTTTAGCCCATATAAGTGTCTATATAAGTTCAACTATATAAGCTGAAGACGCTCATCCAAACCTTCATTAGAAGACTGGGAAACCTGACTATTAGATCTACACATGATGTTTGAACATCCTAATGCATATTTAGTGTTTACTGTTACTCCTTCAATAACCCTTCACACCTCCAAATGATTTCCACTAGGATTTTAGAAAACGTTGTGTTTATTCAGACACAATGTGATTTCTAATTTGTTTGCACTGGAGTGGACAGTGTTCCAGTTTACGGAACACGCCTTTAATTTATCTAAACTGTTTTTAAACAATATAGAATGATATTGAAACAGAAATCTAGTTTTAATTCTAGTTTTTGAATTTAATCACATTGAAAATACTAGTTTTTCATTTTACGCACAGTATAACTGAAAATCAATGAAAAAGATTGAGAAATAAAAGTACCTCAATAGCAGCATCTTGTGGTCACAGGGTGAAAGTGTCCTACCATCAACAAAGTCCTACCATCAAAAAAGTACCACAGACTCGCCAGTACACTCTCATGTATTTTATTATATCAAAATACAAAAAATTCTCGAGAGTTATTATATGGAACAAAGCATTGG
>JAOTRA010000037.1:4135182-4148477 GCA_026260255.1 Pseudolaguvia tuberculata | reverse complement strand
AAAGTTTATAGGACTGTAGTGAGGCCAGCGATGTTGTACGGTTTAGAGACAGTGGTGTTGTCAAAAAGACAGGAGGCAGAGCTGGAGGTGGCATAGTTGAAGATGTTGAGATTTTCAGTGGGTGTGACAAGGATGGACAGGATTAGAAATGGGTTTATTAAAGGGACAGCGCAACATTTACAGCATAAGGCAGACGTCCAGAGTGACTTACATTATCTTTTATACAACTGAGCAATTGGGGGTTAAGGACCTTGCTCAGGCGGCTCAGTAATGGCAACTTTATGGTGCTAGGAATTGATCCCAGATCTTCTAACTACTAGTCTAACACCTTAACACACAGCACTACTACATAAAAACAGCTATAAACATTTTTAATATTACAAATTAAAATATATACGAAACACAAATTAGGCAGTGGTCAGCAGTCAAGTCAACAAAAACGTGAGAAAAACAAAATTATAAGGCATAAAACCAACCTGTTCTTTTTTTGGACATGGAGTTGTTGTTGTTGTTGGCAGCCACTTTCTTGTTTTTTTTCATACAGTGATAAAACAGTGTTTCGAAGCTCTCAGACCCTGCAGGTACTCTCACTGCACCTACAGGCTCCCTACAAAACAAGCAAGCAGATGCAAAATAAGCTGTACTGCTTTACACACTTGCCGACAAGCACATCAATAATAACAAATACAAAGTCAGTCTTACTTTCTAGGATTAGAGATTATATTAGAGAAATATTTTACTTACAAATACCAGAATGAAACCGAATCGAAAATATGTATTTTAAATAAGTCAATAATTTAATTGGTAATAAAATTACTTCACATTTTGAATAAATACTGTAAAGGATGTTCTATAATGTTTACACTCCTGTGAGCAAAAAATCTTTGATTAGTTACTGGTATTTTCTTTCAGATTTCTTGTCATTTATTCTTAAGAAATGTCAGAAAAAGACTGACGTTACAAAAAACCTTAAAAAATAATTTTTAAAAAACCCTAATGAAACCGAGAACATTTTAGGACACACAATTTTCCCTCTGCTAAATGAACAACTCCTTTTTCGCTTATTTGAGTTTTAATCATACATGCCACCCCACTATTACAAAAAGAAACCATGAAAACTGAAAAGTCCACACGGAAGATTCAGCCAACAACTCATGGGTATCACAAGGCACAGAAACACAAAGCGATTATAGAGGTCCCCCCCTGCTGCTGAGACTGTGGAGAGACAAAGTAAAAGGCATTAGTAGAGGAGGGGGGAAAAGACATGGCTGACACACTATAGTCTTACAGTCACATCAAGCACAACTCTGGTTAGCATGAACAGAGTGGCTTCACCATGCTGACAGGAGAAAAGATGGCAGGGCGGAGGTAGAATGGTCATTAAACAACAGTCACATGAAGAAAAGAAACCAAACCACTGCGACAACAAATGACACAAGAATTTTAGTTTCAGGATCAATGTTACTGATTCACCGTTGAAGAAGCAAATTTGACATGCATTATTTTTTTGGTGGTCATGGAGCAAATGTTTAAAGGGGAATATGCAGAACATGTTTTGTGAAAATCATACCAAATAAGTGTTTCCAAATAGTTTATTCAAATGAAAACTGTATAAATTACTAGCATGGATCAATTAGCCATTAAAAAGTCATCAGTGTGATTCCCCTTTAAATAAAAATATGATTTAAGGCCCCACCTGCTAACCTCTCCCCTTTCAGACATGGACTCAACCCTTACCTATTATGGTGTAGAGGACCTGGTCACAACAATGCTGCCCAGATAGCTGAGATCAATCAAAAACAAAGAAGGTAAGACTACCAAAACCTAGAAGGACAAATGTTTTTTCACTATTTTAGATGAGAATGGTATACATTGCAAGAGATGAGTGCAGGCTCATCCCTGGCAAGAAAGGCTGCCTGCCTAGGAAGGCCACCCTGATGAAAAAAGTGCTGAGTCAGTGGGATTGAAAAAACAAAGAGCACGAGAGGGAGAGCGAGAGAGAAAAAGGAAGAAAGAGGGAGACAGAGAGAAATTAATGAGCTAGAGATGACGATATGGGATGACCCATAAAAAGAATACAAAAAGTCATGAAATTATTATGAAAGCATTTAAAAATTACACCTTTAAAACCATGATGAAAAGCTTATTTTTTGTAAAGGAACTAAATTTAAATTGTTGAATAAGGTTTTTAAATGTATATTTAACTAAAGTATTATTATTTATTATTATTAAAGTACTATTATTATCTGCAAAAACAGTCCCTTTCATGCTTTTCGCATTTATTTTAGATGGAAACGTGATCTTTGTCATGTTTTAGAACTGCCACTGGTGCAGTTCACCTACCCTGGTGAGGGCTCTGAGGGCAGCATCTCCTCATCTGTCCTCCTTTGGGATGGCAGCTGACCAAAAGCATCACTGCTCTCCACCGGGGGTGAGGGGGACTGTGACGGGTAGCTGGCCGCTGCAGTGGCAAAGGCCACATGGGCACCATAGCCCAGGCTAGGCAGGCGAATAGAGCCTGAGCCCAGGGTGGGAGAAGTGGCAGGGGAAGAGGACAAGGACCTCCGGGAGAAGGTGATGTGGCGCATGCTCTCGGGCATCTCCTGTGAACGTGAGGAGCGAAGGACTCCCGGCCGCGGGGGTGGGCGCACAAGAATGTCTGGTGAGCCAGCACGGGAACTAGGAGGTGTCTGGGTGAGGGGTGACAGGCGTGATGGCTGCAGTACCACCTGCTGCGGGCCCAGTTCCAGTCGGCGCGCTGCCCTTGGGCTCAGCCACGGCTCGTCCGAGCTCTCGCTGCGTAGCGTGCTGGGGCTCCCTGCTCGGCCTGGGTAAGGCAACACTGGTACGCCCATCCCGTGGGCAGTGTGTCTCAACTGCCCCACGATCTGGGCCTGTTGCATAGCTGCATGTGTGCTCGCTAGGCCCTGAGAAGGGAGTGCCTCCAGCCGCAGAAACGCTGAGCTGGAGGGGGCGTGGCTACGCGACGGGTACGGTGGTGGCTCGGGCACGTCTCGGCGGAGATGGGGGGGAGGAGGGTGCGGTGGCAAAATGACACAGGCACCCTCCTGACCTAGAAAGGGAAAGTCAGGAGGGCGCCAAGTGTCAGTAGAGCGAGAAGAGGGCGGGCCATGTGCCAGTGGAAGGGTGTGTCCTGAAGCAATGGTGGGATGGTGGAAGGACCCCTCGGTGGGGCACGGTGGTGAGGAAGAGGACATGGCTGAGCTGCGTGGGCTCACATCTGCTGCGTAGAATGGCGGATGCAGCTCCAGCTCCGCCCCACTACCTAGATAGCCATAGAAAGGTCCCGGAGGAAAGATTCTGTGAAAGTGGGACACTCGGCTCTGCCCTGTAGCCTGATGCCCACTACCCTCCAAGATGCTCGTACCTTCCATAGGCCGGTGGAAGCGAGGGCTGTAAGCGGGAGGCTGCACCATGTAGGATTCCTGGCTTGAGGACACCGGAGAAATCTGGGGCCTGAGCGTGGCCATAACTGGGGGAAGGGGCCCCGGTTCATCATTCTCTTCATCTGACTGTCTGAATTCAGGGTAAAGATCTGACTCCTCCACAAAGGGGAAGCCCTCAATGCGACGTGCCTTCAGTGATGTGTCTGTGTCTGATGGCTCCATGACAAAGCGGCCATCCGGTCCGCGGCTTATCAGCTCGATGGGAGTAGTGACCTCAGCCTCGTGTTTGGACACACTGTACCTCTTTCCTGTTATTGCTCTTTTAGTTCTCTTGTACAGTGAGAGCTCCTTCTCCTTCCTGGGACTTGGCAGCTTCTTGACATACAGGCCAGGTGTGCTCACACTAGCCAGAGATGGAGGACGAGAGGAAGCAATGCTTTCTGGACTGATTTTCCCAGAAGACAGCCTGTGTAGAGCAGACACTATGCTTATTAATTAGTAGAAAACAGCTTGAAGATGCACTATATAAAAATATTTTTATTCTTGCCATCACACAAGAAGTTGATAACTATATGTAATTTTACTGGGAGATGAAACAAAAGACAAGTGTCATGGTGCACCATGAAAAGGCAACAGAATGGAAACAAAAGACAAAAAGATTGAGAAGCAGTGGGGACAGGGCCAATATATAACAGTCATGGGTGCTATATAGCTCTTAAAGAAAATATTTTATAATAATCAATAAATATCTATCTTAAAAAATAATATGTAGATAGAGGAGCAGCAGTGTATTCTATGCCAGAGGGGCTCTGTAACCAACCTTTAATCTGCACCACAAAATAAAGAAAGCATGCAACTAAAGCAACCTGACGCAACCAGCGCCACGTGCCAGGAACAGATGCAGGTGCACGCACTCACTGAGGACTGGTGGATGGGGGCCTGTAGCTGCTCCTGTCTGGCTCTTCCCAGTAGGGCTCAATGCCAGGCAAAGGGGTAAGAGGAGGCCTGCGGTAAGACACAGAATAGAGAGGAGGGGCAAGAGGCGGCCATCAGATCTGATCGGGTTTCCAAACAGTGATGCAAATATGGATGAAAATGGATGGAAAAATGGGACTAGAGTTATAAAAAAAAACCGCCATATAATCAAGATGAGATTAAATGCCTTCCTCAATTTGGGCTGAATTCCGGTAAACTGAGGGCCAGGGATTTTTATTTGAATGACATGACAAATGTTTAGGTGGCCATGACTGTGTTAATCAACACGTAGAAGCGTATGTATTTGTATCATGTTTACAGTTTGTCTTGCAGCCAATGATGTATAATAAAGCTCAAAACTCAGCAGATTATGGAGATGCTGTATGAGATTGGTAGTAATGGCAAATCAATACATCTTGCTGACCAAAATGCATATGTAAGCAAAGATACATTTTAGCAGTCAATTAGTTGGCTACTCAAATCCTCTTCCATGCATCCCTCACAGAAAACAGGTCAGCCATTTTGATTTTACATGCACTCCTACTCTAACTGCCACATACGTACATCTCTCTCACACACACACAGCATCTCAACATCTGTTGAACTGCAAAGTATGATGGATGTTGCTATGCATCAATACTTACGGAGACTCTATACTTTTTCTGGTGTGAGTTATTGACAATGGAGGATCTAGAAATACAAACAACATAAAATGAATAATGAAAGTCACCATTTCAAACACATTACCTTTAAACATGGACACCAATCTACATTTCTGCCAGTTTACATTTAAATATATATCCAAGTTTGTCACCCATAAATCCAATACTATACATAATCTCCTATATACAGTATGCTTTCATTTTTATTTAACCTTTTAATTCAGTATTAGCTCAAGTAGGTCAGTATAAAAGGAAGCAACTCTAAATTAAAGTTGTTGAACATGATTAGAAAGTACTCACCTCGCTTTCGCTTGAGTTTGCGGCGGTGCTGTTTGTTCACAAAGCACGCGGCTAGAGTGCTAAAAAGTACAGCAGCAGCTAGGAAGCAAATTGTAGCCACAATCCCAGCCACCACTGGCCTTGCCAAGCCCTCATCAGAGATCTCTGTGGGAGGGAAGGGGTCTGAGAGAGGAGACACACTGCAGAGCGTGAAGATGGAAGCATGGCAGCCAACTAGCATGCAGTTATTTACACAGCAGCCAGCAAAACATCGTCATTTGTTTCTAATAATTCTACTGCCATTCATTTTGCAAACAGACATATATTAGTTCTACAAAGCATGGGAGGAAAAAGCACGCTGTCTGTTTTGATCCGCAATGAGGTACTGCAAGGTTAAAGCTGCTTAAGCTGTGAAATCATGGGAGCTGAACATAGCTTATTCAAATTCTTACCTGTGCTTGACACTCCAACTACATTACTGCTTTCGCTAATCAAATCATCCATGGCGGCCAGGGCGCGGAATTCATACCACGAGTCCTGGAAATAAAGGCACAAAAAATTACTACAACCCTCTTAATGTGGGTTAACAGGATACAGATTAAATATTAGAGGGGCCAGAGATCTAACACATGACCAACACAGCAATTACATGACTAAAATAAGTGATAAGTGGGCACTACTCAAACCAACATGGCAATTTCTTTAAAATCAAACAGAAAATGAGGGGTAAGTATGAATCATTTTTGGTGGAAAGTGAAGAAAGCTGTGGTTCAAAACAAACAAGGATTTTTTTTAATGCTGAAGCACAAAACCAAGAGGGTAGTTAAAGGTTACTGCTGGTTTTTGGTCACATGATATGGTTAATCACCTTCATCACACATTTTGAAGCATTGCATCACAAATGAGTCTTTGAAATTGCAAATAAAAAAAAAAATCCTTTATTCGCAAGGGGTTTTTGATTGGTGCGTCAAGGATTATGAATAAGGGTAGAGGGAAACGCATTTGAATTTTGAAATATTGAAAATATTTGCTTTACATTAGAATGGCTTCCCCTTGTTATCCCCTAATTTTGCCAATAATAGTCTAAATATACACTATAGACATTATAGTAATGGAACTGGAAATGATGGTTTGACCGCCACAGAACTTGCCCTGATCTGAATATCACAACATCTTTCTGGGATTACATGATGAGATAGAACATTCAGAGGCAGCCTTTAAACATGGACAAAATACAGGAAAGGGGTTCATATTAATTTGATCAAGGTTTCTCTTCCATTCGTTTACTAATCCATTTTAACAGCCTTCCAACTTTCTAGCGTTTTTCCACTATATCTGCCTAAAACAGTTGCAATGTTTTTAAAAGAAATATTAAACAAAAGCATTTTTTACCGGAATAAGGTCTCTAGCCATGATTTCTGTCTCGTCTGATGGAATGAAGTCATCAAGCACCTCCCACCTCTCTCCCAGGCGAAACTCCACAATGTAACGATCTATGGGTGAAGTGTGGTTGGCTGGAGGAAGCCATGTCAACAGTACACCCTGTTGTGTCCGGTTAGCTGTGAGGCACCTCGGTGGGGTAAGAAGCACCAGTGGTTCAGGAGTACTTATAGGATACACTGAGGGGGAAAAATAACACAAGGATACAAAGGTTATTTCGGTCTCTCTAGTCCATACAGCAATAATCATTGCTGACCGCACTACTGACTACTAAGACCACAAAGTGAGACCCACCTACTGTATTCACAGTGACTACCTCACTGAACGGGCCTGTGCCCAGCTTGTTCTGGGCCAGCACACTAAACTGATATGCTGTCTTTGGCTCCAATCCCTGCACTACAAACCAGGTCTGAGAACCAGGCACAGGAATAGACAGCCAATCATGAGGACCCAGATCTGTCTTCTTCTTCCTGTTAAAAAGTAAGCACACAGTCAGACACTAAAACCAAGTCTAATTCATGCATTGAATTTGCAGATATAAAGTATAAATAAAGTATAATAAATAAAATTTGGTAAATGTTCTAGATGTAATTCTACAGTTTCTAGTTAGGACTATTAAGCAAAGTGCTTGCGGGGGCCAATAGATACTTAAAAGCTATAGTTGCTATGGGGACCTACACAGGGCCATACCAGACCGAAAAGGTCTGCTCAAAGCCACCATCATATCCGGGTTCCCAGGAGACATTAGCTGAGGTTGTGGAGACCGAGACGCGAACATTGGCTGGCGCGTGAGGACTAGTTCCTGAAAGACAGAAATTCTCTAATTGTTCACTTCTTTCACTGCATGCAAATATAACATTCTCATATTTCAACCAAATCTAAGCTATACAAAGTAGATGGTACTTGATTGTCTAACCTTGGATAATGAAAAGGATATACAAATGAATAATAAATGAATACATAAACTGCTAGGAAAGAAAAACAAATTCAAATGAATTACAAAAATTGTCAGTTACCATTAATTGGATTGCTTTCTGGATTTTTTTAATTTACACTAGAATGATTAGTGTATTTGCGTGAGTCAGTTTGACAAATCAAATAGTAAAAAGCTGAAGTTGATAACACAACAGAAAAAAAAATCAAAACAAATGTAAAAGACAACAATTATCAGTGCGGGACAACATCATCGTGCATTAAACATTATAGTCATAACCTATGGTTATATATATATATGTTGCAACCAGTTACTCACTTTACCATGCATTAGTATTATGTATAATGAAGTGGATCACCTGGACATTTCAAGACATTTCAGAACTTGCTCCAGTATTGGGATGCCAAGTCTTACCCCTTACATATTACTGAATATTAACCCAGAGACTTGAATGACAGAGACCAGCACTGTGTCAAACATGTATTGTTTAGCAATGGTATAATTATGAGCCAAGTCAAAAAAATGATACGAAAACAACTACACTGAAAAGTAATGAATCTTTTTTTTAATCCAAAAATAATTGTACTACTGTACTGTATTTAAAAATTTTAGTAAGTACGTTAGCACAAAACAAACATACAAGGGATGTGCTTTTGAACGACACAATGAATATACCTATTACAAAAAGTCTTGTGCTGGCAGTGATGCTTGTGACGACGTTGGTAGCGACGCATTCCCATTCCCCATGATCCTCTTTGCTTAGAGACACAAACTGTAAGCTGCCACTGGATAAGATGTTGTGCTTGCTTCTACTTGGCTTTCCTACCTGTAGTAATTGCATAAATCACAAATCACTATTGACAGTGAAAATCTACAAGGTGGCTGAAAAGTAACTAGATGTTAAAATGGTAATAAAGCTGTTATTATTATAGACCACTCGAGCCTCCTGAAGCCCGCCTATCCACCATTGATCATATTCTGATTTGTTTAACAGATTGACATGTTATATTGTTATCAACACTTTTCAAAATATATCTATACAGTTTGAATTAGGATGTTTATGGTCACTATGGCTGATTGAGGAAGAGAAATTGACTCCGGATATGTGTATCTAGAAACTGTTAATATATATACATATGCTATCATTTTACTACTTGACCCTCATCTCACACATTCTCTGTTCATTTACACTAATCGGATTAAGGTGATTTATCCCAATGGAACAATCTTCTTTACTAAGAAATATTTTATATTATTTTGGCATGTAAACTGTAATAATATCTCAACCTTGTGTTTATCAGGAGATAGAGGGACTTTGGTGGAGCTACAAGGGGACGGTTGACTGTCAGGCAGTGTATATCAGACCGAGGCACCGAAAGGCATTACTGACTAGTGCAGAAAATAAAGTGCAGTGGTCTGAGATTGGTAGATTTCTCATTCCTAACGTCAATAAAAAGTTTATCCGGGCTTATTCTGAAAACTGTGCAGCACAGCACAGCACAGTAATAGGCAATCAAATGAAGATTGTAGAAAACAATGGTCACGAAATATGATGATATGCGTATTGAGCACCTGTACCTTTCTCCAAGTGATAGTTGGAATCTCAGGGTCTCCAGAAGCAGCGCAAGGGATGACTAGCTCTCTGCCGGCCTCCTGACGGTATTCCCCACCAGGCCTCACATTAAAGTAAGGGGGGTCCTACGTGACATATCACCATAACAAAATAATTGTACTATAACCAAACCATTAATATATGTGGATATCAAGGGTAATATATACCCACAATATAAACAAAAGGTTGTGGAAAATTATACGCTTTAAGTCTTTGACTAATTTGGAATGATTTGGAATTATTGCATTCAGATATCTTTTTTTGGACTCATGAGACAAGGAATCCATTGGGTTAGTCATTAAGAAGAATTTGAATCTGTAAATGGATTCAGAGTTCTCATGTTTCCCTATAAAACCACTCAAAACCTTGAGGTTACATTGGAATACAAACTGCACCCCAAACCTTCACATTCATATTAGTGCTGTGTCTTACTAATAAACCTGTGGTGTGAGATTCTGAATAATTTTGTTTATATAACATATATAACTTTACAATTAGCATCAATCTACAAAAGAAGGACCGACCTTTAGCACCAAAGTGGCCGGAGGGGATTGTCCCATGGTTCCAAGAGCATTGTAAGGCACACAGGTGTAGGTGCCAAGGGAGTCTTCAGTGACCTCTGCCACCCGAATGCTTCCATCTGGCATTTGGCTCCAGCCAGGGTACTGGGAAAAGTAAGACAAGAGCTATTTACATTGCACAGCGTAAGCAAGCATTTTACAGAGGTCATTACAAAGATCAGCACAAAACTCTAACCTTCTCAACTCTTAAGGGATATCCATCTTTTTCCCATCTCACGGATATCACAGGTGGGTTAGCATCGACTGGGCAGCGAATGATTCCTGGCAACTTTCTTGGGACGTAAATGACCGGTGGCATGTTGAGAACACGGGCAGGGTCTACAAAGGTAACAGAAACAAAAAAAAACAATTATGAAATACTGTTAATGATTTAAACAAAACCTTCAAAGAGTCATGACAGAAATAACGATGAAATTCATTTTCAGGTTTTTTACAAGCCCAAAGGAAAATTGAGCATACTAATTCGGTTTTAGAATCATGCATGTTTGGTTAACATATCTTCTTCTTCTCCTTCCATTGGCTGCTCCCGTTAGGGGTCGCCACAGCGGATTGCCCTTTTCCACATTACCCTGTCCTCTACAGCTGCCTCTTTCACTACCTACATGTCTTCCCACACTACATCCATAACCCCCTCACCACATCCATAAATCCATGTTTGGTTAACATATAATTTATTTTAATTTTCTTTAAAAAAAAGTAGACTTGTGACTAGTAGTTCCATAAGTGAAATCTATTTATAAGAACATAAGCAAAAGTACATCTGATGTGTGAGGAACTTGTGCCAGGGTGTTGAACTATATCCTACCAGCATATGTTAAACATTGGGAAGTGGTCAAGGTGTTGAACTAATACCAGAAAGACCAGGGTCAAATCCCACCTCCACCAAGCAACCACTGTGGGCCCTTGACCAAGGGCTCAGTTGTAAAAAAAAAAAAAAAAAAAGACGAAATGTAAGTCGCTCTGGATAAGAGCGTCTGCCAAATGCCAAACTATAACTGTACCATTCATTCATCTTCTTACACACTTATTCGCTAATTCGGGACCAAGGGGGTCTACTGGCGTTATCCCAGCGCACATAGGCAGAGAGGCAAGGGGTACACCCTGTACGGGTAGCCAGTCCATCATGCAAACGCGGGGATAACATGCATTCCGCACAGAAAGATCCCCAGCCTGGGAATCGAACCCGGGACCTTCTTGTTATGAGGCAACCGCGCTATCCACTACGCCACTGTGCCGCCCATCTGTTAAAGAGTGCAATCTATTTTTAATACCTTTCTACACTGTAGAGGGTTATTAAAAGCTAGTTACACCTACATCATCCTCTCTTACTATTAATGGCTTAACATATTTATGATAATACCTACAAAATAAACACCAAAATGGAACAATGCAATCGTGTAACTTTATAGTCTAATCTAACCATATCTATCTGATCCTTTTCAAATAATTTCCTGTTGCAGGGACCCTGGAGCCTAGAACTCTACCTTTGCATTTATATATAGAACATCAATAAATTTCAAATTTAGGAAAAAAGCTTGGGATACTCGAAGTAGATACAAGACCATAAGGAAGAGATGGCTGGCAGTCAAATGCAATAGGAAGATTAACACATTTTCAGATACTGTATAAAGTTACATGCTTGCATAGAGATTTAATCTAAACTTGTGTTCACTTGTGTATTACTTTAACATTGGCCAAATTTTTTTTAAGAAGCACATGGTCAGTCATTAGACAGCACAGGTGGATCAGGGGTTGAGGTAAGAACCACTATATATAAAAAGTACTTAAAATTTAATAGTCAAGAAGTCACAAACACAGCTTAATAAGATCCATATGGCATTAAGGCCATATGAAAGGACATGAAAGGTGTAGAGGAGGATACAGTGTGAGGTTTCTGAGTTATGGGTTCACAGAGTAAAGGACACACTCACACTGCACTGTAAGATAAGCTGAGGCGGAAGGTGAGATTCCCAGGCTGTTACTGGGACTGCAGGTGTATTTCCCAGCATCCTCCGGCTTCACGCGGTAGATGATAAGGGTGCCGTCGATCAGAATGCGTACTCTAAGCTTTAGATCACTGAAACAGGAGCAAAAACAGTTATGTTTAAGGAAGACTCGTTTCAGTAAATAATATATAATATACTGTATTTCAGATATAAAAAGGAATGTTTCACTCATTGTAATGTTTCACATAGTAAAATATTTTTTTGCAAAATTCGAAATATTTTAATAGGTTAATGTTAACTGTGCGGCATGAGCTTTGTTTGTTTAATGCAGGGGTCGGGAACCTATGGCTCGCGAGCCAGGTGTGGCTCTTTTGATGATTTCGGCTTTTCTGATAAAACATAAAATATTATAACTTGTTTTAATCCATCCATCGATTTTCCACTGCTTATGTCCTGTTCAGGGCTGCAGTTGGGTGCAGGAGCAATTGTCCTGTGAGGAATCAGACAAAGCCCCTCCCCCTTGTTTAGCGTCGTCGTCCTGGATTTGGTTGGCAGGGCGATGAAGCATTATTTAATGCAACGCGCCGGTGTGTCATTCAGGATAATTAAGGATAATTAATCAATTAACGATCACAAAGTGCTATTGATAATGTTTGCTCTTGCTTGCTATTTGTCCCTTCGCCCCTGAGTAATCCCGTGTTTTGCCCCTTTGCTCCTGAGTAACGCCGTGTTTTGTCCCTTCGCTCCTAAGTAACCCAGTGTTTTGTCCCTTCACTCCTGAGTAACCCCGTGTTTTGTCCCTTCGCTCTTGAGTAACACCGTGTTTTGAGTTTGTTTAAGTTCGGTTTTGCTGACATTTTTGCTGATTTCTTAAAATAGAATAAGTGTTTCATATGGTCCTAAGTATCCAGACCCTTGCGCAGTATTTAGTGGAAGCAGTGTTTTATCTAATACAGCAATGAATCTTTTTGGGAAAAATGCAACAAGTTTTTCACACCTGGATTTGGGGATACTCTGCCATTCTTCCTTGCAGATCCTCTTCAGTTTTGTCAGGTTGGATGGTAAACATTGGTAGACAGTCATTTTTAGGTCTATTCAGAGATGCTTAATTGGGTTTAAGTCAGGGCTCTGGCAGTCACAGACTTGTTGTGAAGTCACTCCTTCATTATTTTAGCTGTATGATTAGGGTCATTGTCTTGTTGAATTGTAAACCTTTAGCCAAGTCCTGAGCTCTCTGGAGAAGGTTTTCGTCAGGGATATCCCTGTACTTAGCCGCATTAATTATTCTCTCGATTGCAATCAGTCGTCCTGTCCCTGCAGCTGAAAAACACCCTCACAGCATGATGCTGACATTACCATGCTTCAATTTTCTTCTCCTTTTGGCTGCTCCCGTTAGGGGTCGCCACATCGGATCATTCTTCTCCACCCTACCCTGTCCGCTACATCTGCCTCTTTCACC
>JAOTRA010000037.1:4117719-4131300 GCA_026260255.1 Pseudolaguvia tuberculata | reverse complement strand
GCAACCCTCCCCATTTATCCGGGCTTGGGACCAGCACTAAGAATGCACTGGCTTGTGCAACCCTAATGGCTGGGTTTATGTTTTATGCTATAACCTTCAATAATTGAATTCAAGTAAACACAGTTTGTTGATTTAAGGATAAAAGTATATCTCTGTTAAGAAAGGGTAAAGACAAATCTATGTGCCTCACATTTAACCTTTTGCTGCTAAACATAACATAAGCAGGCTGCCTTGAGAAAACTTCAGAATTTGGGTGTGACTTTCTGCAGCGGTGTTAATTTTTCTGAAGAAAACTTCTTCTTCTCCTTTTTGCTGCTCCCATTAGGGGTCGCCACAGCGGATCGCTCTTTTCCACACTACCCTGTATTCTACATCTGCCTCTTTCACTCCAACTACCTTCATGTCTTCCCTCACTACATCCATAAATTCAACATCTTGTACGATCTATAAACCGTACAACATTGCCGGTCTCACTACAGTCCTATAAATTTTTCGTCACTCTTGCAGATACTTGCCGATCACAAATCTCAAATTCAGTAGACTAAAATATTATATGCAAAATCCTAAATCAAACAAATCCTTCAAAATATTGTAACATGACATGATTTAGTAGTTACATGGTACAGAAGTGGATAGGGTGTAAAGGCGAACCATACTTTTTGAAGTAGACATTGTCCTCCTCCCAAAACCAGGTGTAGGTCAGGTTGCCAGGATACGCCTCTGCTTGGCATGTGAAGAGCGCATTTTGAGAAATGTTTACTGTGATGTTTTCAGGGGGTGCAACTATATAAGGAGGACCTAGAAGAAGCAAAACCACAAAAATTTACATCCCTACTAGATCTTAGCAATATTTTTTGCTATACATCTATACTAACTGAATTATCAAGTCATTAGTGGATGGCCTTCCTAGCTTCAACTTTTAGCACTGGGTGGCGCAGCTAGCATTTCAAATCAGTTTTCTTTCCACAAGAATAAAATATTGTTGAAGGAGATATGGTGTTTAATTGACATGATCATATTTTATGGGATAAAGGAGCTCAAGCCTGTGCTACTAAGCAGATGCACAAGGGCCCAGCAATGGCAGTTTTGTCGGGCTGGGACCAGTAGTTCAGATGAATCAGCCCAACATCTGAAATACTAAAATACAAATTTTAATTAAAAGCTACAATAAATCCTTAGACAACATTAAAAACATCTAACTTTTTGGAAACCATGAAAACATTTTTGCATGTTTAAGGAGTATTTTATACATTGTTTAAATATTCAAATGTATGGCAACTGTAATGTTATCACAGAAGAGTTTTTCTGTGCCGCCTTTTCCCGGAGGAAAGCGATGAATGTTGCATTTTTGTATCAACAAAACCAGCGGTTTACAAAAACAAGCCCTGGGCCAATAATATTGACTTGACACATGTCTGGTCTGAAATCTTGCCTCAGCTGTTGTATATGGATAGTTATGTTGTAGTAGAGTTTGTTTGTGTTGGACACACAGTTAAGTCAATAATCTGACGGTGGTGAAAGGCATGAGGGCAGCAGCATGAGGGCAGTGATGACGTTTGGTATACAGAGCAGGGCTAATAAATGCAGCCACTTCATCAATCAACATCATATTCTGGAGTCGTGTAGGCTTGGGCAGAAGTGAACACACTCCATACTCCATGTGTTACTCCCATATAACAAACACCCTCACTTTTCATTCCAGGCCATTTCTTTTAATTCTTCTTTATTACCTTTTAATTTATTCTTTTATTTGACATTTTAATATTATAATTGTAATAATATTATCAGTGAAGCGGCTTAGGACATACTATAGACATTAAAGCAAACTCTAATTGTAAACAGTATTTTCCCTTGTTGAAGTTAAAAGCCAGGAAGTCTCTTTAAGTTAAGCAATTATAATTTAATAAAAAAGGGAAAATTGGTGGGGGGAGGGTCTCTAGAGTGACTGCTGGAGACTGGTCTGACTTTTGTTACCTAAAGTTGCATAGAGCTTAAGCTTTCCCTAGAGTTTAGGTGACCCAGTAAAAGGTTACTCCAGACCCGCCAGAGTTCAACCTTTTAAGTTCCTGGTACAGACAGTGACAGCATAATACAAAATACATACTGATTGCGATTATCCTGGGGCCCCTGCAGGAATGCTTCACCTCATGACAATAAATATTTAGTGAGATCAGACAAAAACAGGTGGAGTTGGCATTTCAGTTAATCATTAAAGAGTTCAGTGGGTTAACGTCATGACGATAGGAACCTCAGGACACAGGAACCTTGATAAACCATATCTTCATGGAGATCACTTTAAAGAAGGATGTGTTGGTAAGTTGACCAAAAGCTTTTGACCAACTATCCAAGAATCCTCCCTTACCTTGTACAAGCAGACGTGTGGTGTGAAGTGCTTCTCCCTGGTCGCTATGAGCACGGCAGCTGTAAGCTCCCCTGTCCTCCCGTGCGATTACCTGCACTGTCAAACTGCCATCAATCACCTACAAAGAGATTTAATAAACTAATACAATGTGTGATAACTGATAACCAATACTGTTTGATTTAAAATTGCCTATTTTTAGTGATCCATTAAAGTGAAACAATACAAACAATAAATAAATAAAATTACATAAAAATTAATTAGGTTTTAATTTTTGTAGGTTTAAGGGCGATGACACATTATTTTAGTTGGTAGTTTAGCTAACAACTTTACAAATGTGTGCTATTACGACATACCAAGCGTTTTCATTGTTTTGAATTATATTCAAGTTTTCAAAAATTTATGCCTGTTTATCGTTCACAACTCTTTTGATTGATTGATTTGGATTTGTTTGCCTGGATTATTTGCCTCATGTGTACTGACTTCTGCCAGTTTATTGACCTTGTTTATGCCTGTTGTTGGTAACTGAATAAAACTAGTGGAAACATGGATCCAACTAAGTAACCATCACAACAAAGGGGTCAACGATATGCCAATTCATAGAGAATCAATCTATTCAGTAAAAAACTCAGCACTCCTTTATGGAGTGCTCTGTATTAGGATGTCAGCCAAATGCTGTAAATGTATCGTCATTCTGGGTAAGTCTTTAATTCTTTATGGCACTGATTCCACAAAATGATTCCACATAACTCTGGTTCATTAATGAAGTGATTGCATCACACAATTCTCTGATATTTTTCACATGGATTTGCATGCTGTATGTCTCCTTCAAATGCATCCCAAAAATGATTAGAATTTTGAGACAAAAACAAAATTGCTTTTGTGTTTAGACACCAGACATGCAAGTCAGAAAAATTATGGAATAATATAGCGGCTTAATTGTTTTGTTTGTTAAGTGTCAGTTTATTTTTAAAAATAAGTGATTTTACTACTACCTCAATGCTGTGACACTGTCTGACCCAATGCACTACAGTGCCAGACAAGAGTGAGTAATAAACTATAAATGCGGCTCTAGGCTGTATACAAGTAGGAGGCTGAAGAATAGAAATATGAGCACAGGATCTCTGGGGAATAAAACAGTCTTTCAGTCAGTCTTTCTAAAATGAGATCCAATTCTTTCTGCTCTTTACCCTGTTTGCTCCATCTTCACATTCCTGCCTTTCTTAGGCTTCCGGCCATGGTAGCCAGGACCGAGAGTGTGAATCCACTGTCCGTTTCATCAATTTTCTTAAAGGAGAGGTCACAACATGCTTGCTGGTGGAAGTGTGAGATTTGGTGAAGTTTAAAAGGGAAAACCTAACAGTCTGGATTGGTTTGTAGGCAAGAATAAGTAAAGCATACACTTGCATACACATGCTAGTGAATTTCAGAAGTCGGAGCAGCCAAAACGTACCAAATGAGTCTTCATTTGGGACATATCCACATCAGTGTGATGATTTACGCAGTAGTGTGGGAAACAATTCACCTTCAACAGTGCTGCACTGGAATTTATAAAGAGCTTTTACTCTGGCTAAAAGCAAACACAGCACAGGGCTACAACCTTTTCATGACATGTAGCTTAGTAACTGTGGCTATTCGAACCATGGCCACTGTCTGATTTGTACTGAAGTCATATAAAATCAAATTGAATTTATTTGTTGTCTAAATAAAATACACGGTATGACAGTATAGCATATAGCATATAGTTTCTTCAAAAGTGAGCTCCAATAAGAATAAAGAAAAATAAAAGATAGGAGTTGAATGGTATGAATGGGAAAGTAATATACAGGATGACTAGTATAAATATAAATACAAAAAAATTATAGTAATAATATATAAATACAAAAAAATTATAGTAAGGCGTGCAAGTGCTCTGTCCTTATCCGGATATAACAGAAACATTTCCAGACCTCCGCAACGTTTTCAATGTACAGTTGTAAAAGTTCAACTTTTTGAGCACCTCTGCGGGTAGTCTGATGTCACATAGTGTCTGAGGGAGAAATATCAAATTATACTGAAGTCAAAATAATTTCCTTTGTTTTGCTGGCATTGAGGTGGAAGTTTGGTAGGTTGAGAACAACACATGAAGCTACATTGTAAATCATCTGCAGAGGACGAATTGTTCCCAGAAAACTGCTAGAAACAAGTAATAGTCTAGTTTCGAAATTACTGGCCAAATTATCGTCAATCTTGGCATCGAAACAAATCCGATGAAAGTATTTTGGTTTTGAAAGTTGACTCATCAGCATAGCAATATTTGGTGAGTGGGTATAGAGGGATAAAAGCAGATGACCAAGTACTGAGCCTTGAAGTGGAGAGTGGAGTCTCTGCATCCTGCTGCTTTTCTGGAATTTGCGTTTCGGAAGGCTCCCCTCACATTGTTCTCCAAGATAGTGAAGGCGGAGTTGGCTTTGCATCTGCATCATTGTTAGCTATGTTCTTACCAACAGTACAGCCAGCTGTGTTGTTAAAGGTTTAGCTCCTCTTCGAATGGGCGGTCTACACTTTCCTGAAATCCTGGAGCTTGCTTTAAAGCCTGTTATAGTCCTCACTCAATACCTTGGCACCTACAGATACTGTTGGTATTATGTATTTGCCTCTTTGACCACTTTTCTGACATTTTGTGTGGGGGGTGTGGGCAGGTTGGACAGGTGTTGTATAACATAAGTTGGTCAGCACGTGTCTGAGGTTAGTACCATTGTGAAATTGTAAGGATTTCATTCAGCTAGCCTGTTGTATCCAGAGCTAATATCAATGTATGGTAAGAGTATTATACACCAAAATGTACAAAAATGTCATGTCATATTTGGCTTTGCTCTTACTTTTGCTATATTGATGATGTAAACAAGGGCAGGTGTTTTGTTCTACACACAAGCAGGTATTGATTTCTCTATCTTACAAGACAATTGTTTATAATCATGGCTTGCCAATTGGCTGGCATGTATTGTCCTTTCCTATGCCAGGGTTAAACTGTGTTATTTTAATTAGTTGTCATGTCAGACTGTATGACAAACATGAGAAGACTTGTGCTTAGTTTTAGACAATACTAGTCTATAACATACTTTTTTATTCTTATTATTGTTATTAAAACACACATTTTACCATTTCAAAAACAGCTCTGTTCACATAACCCCTTTCCAACCTGCAAACACACCTGCACCTCATTTGTCCATCACAATTAATCACCCTATTTATACACAATTTATACACAAGCTCCTTACTTAGTCACTGTCTGGTCTTGTACGTTTGATGTAATCAAGAGAGTTCAAAGACTCTCTACTCCGATTTTTAATCGTTAGCTTCCCTCTACTAACCTGCTCGCCTAAATCCCTGGTTCTTGTCAGATGGTCCAGTGACTTCTTCAGAGGGTGTATTTCATGCTAGTACCAGAGATAACTCTTTCCTCTCCTCTGTGCTCATAAATAAATTGAGCTCCTAAGTCATTGTGACAATTATACTAAGGAAGTTATACATGAAAAACAAGACATAATGTTCTCTGTATTATATAACATTAATGCTCTCCATTGTCTGCAAGCAATTTACTGCCTTACAGACTTTGAATGTATATTGTATTTTATTATTATTATTATTATTACTACAGCATTAACATTTAGTTTTTCTGTCATGTTATTATAAAAAATATTAACTTATCTGGGTTTCTTACTTTAATAAAAATCAATATTCTCAATATGTGTTATATTGCATATTGATGATTTCAATTTGTGACATCTGAGATGGACTGGCAACCTGTCCAGGGTGTACCCCCGCCTCTCGCCCTATGTGTGCTAGGATAGGCGCAGCAGACCCCAGTGACCCTGGATTCGGGAATAAGCGGACAAGAAGATGAATGAATGAATTTGTGACATGTTGGTGGATTAAATCAGGAAAGTCCCCAATGAAGGCCCAGGAACCAAATTCACCATTAGTATTACAGCAGTCAACAACATTACAACATTTATGTGTAAGTGGGGCATGGTCAAAGGGCAATTTGAACGGCCACTGCTGGGTCCTTAAACCTGTCTACTAGGGTTACTAAATGTAAACCCTCATGTTAAATATAAGTGAATTATAAAAGCATTTGCAATAAAAATAATCATGTATAACACTTAAGAAAAAAGACACAATGTACACGCTGCCTGTTTTTTCTTTTTTCTCCTTCTTGGCTCCATCTTTCAGCACTGATTTGGCTTTGATATCTTGCCAGATGAAGCCTGCTGTAGCCAGTCTGGCTGAATGTTTCTGTCATATCCAGCTATTCTCACACCCTTCTAATCCGTCTCTCTCATCTTGTCCATGATTCAGACTCACTCCGCAGAACCGTGTGCCGTCGTCTGTCATCCCAGCCTACACAACGGTTCCAGACAGCATTTTTTTTCAAGTGCTAATTCTTTCCTTTTAAAGCGTAAAAGCACTTTATTTGCTTTATTACAACAGCTCAAATACCATATTTGGTAATAAGGGTGTTGAACTAAACCAGAATGTCTGTTATGGTTTCCATCTCTGTAATACTGACGTGAACTTATCAGGATAGAATTAGTCATTCATGGGCATTGTATCACATCACTTTAATGACTCTAAGCAGACATTACCGTGTATTTTTTGTTGGTGGCCAGCTGCTCGCCCTCTCGCAGCCAGGTGACAATGGGCTTGGGGTTACCAAAGGCGGTGCAACTCAGTGTGATGCTGCCGCCTTCCCTGGCCTCCACATACTGCGGCGGCACATCTATGAATGTTGGGGGTGCTAAGAAGAACAAAAAAACACACAAACATTAACTACGGATCTGTAACAGCCACGTTAAACCTCTACATTATAATTACTGGTTTAGTTTATGCCAAATATGTTACAAAATATATACAAACATGTTTTCCCCCAAAAGAGCAATCCAGAGTTCATGGACGAAAGAAACCAATCCTGCTCAGTGTGACTTTGTTTTGGATATTAGTTTACCAATTAGTTTAGTTTACCAAGTGTCATAAATGTGAATGTAGACCCGCTCATCAATCCAGAGCAACATGCACTTGTACTGAGAAATTGGTATCTGTTCAATTTAGCAATTTTGGCCATGATTTGGACAACTGACATTTTAAATTTAATGTTAAAATCCTAACAGATTCCTATAATTCTACTCTAAAACTTATTGTCTTTCACGGTAGGTTTAACTGCCTGTTGCAATAAACTTTTCAATCTAATCAACTTTTGGCACTGTAGAAAGATGTTTGTACAGTCCTGCAAACCACAATCTCAAAAAGCTATTAAAGATCACAGACTGAAGGAAATACGCAAGTGTTTTCGAATCCTAGTATGTCCAGGCTCTAATATACACTTTTATAAGAAACTTCATCGCTTCTACACCTGGCAGTTTTACACAAAACATTAACTCTTGTCAGCTTGGCCTTTCCAATAAAACTCTGTTAAAGAAAGTGAGTGTTTGTGTGGTCAATCGTCTATAGAACAGCCACTGTTCAGAGCACAGCTACATCTGCCCATCTGACACCTGCAGAGTAAACACAGACAGATAGGCATCCTCTCTCTCAGCAAAGGCAGGAAGAAAAGTACTGGCTGTATAGCACACACACGCAAGTGTTTATACATTGCCACAGGAAACTGACACTGTTGGGCCTTTCAGCTTCCATGGGAGCTAGACACCACCTGCCCTGACAAAGAGACGTTTGGACAGGAGCAGAACTGACTGAATACTAATTTCCAATACCAATGACAGTGTTTCACAAGACGACTCAACTGTTAACTGTCAGATGCAAAAGCTTGTAATAAACATTGGCAGAAAGTGTGTGCAGGTTTGCAGCAACAGTATGTAGCATTTGGAAGGGGCTACTGAAAAAACAGTTTCTGCAGATACAGAACATGCATATATGGATTTTGGAATTTACCATTCTGTGATTAAAAAAATGACTAAAGAATTTCTCAACTGTTTATCAACCACAGTGTCACAGAGAGCCTGAGTTGTTGATTAGAAGACCATTATTGGATCTTTGAGCAAAAAAGGGCTATCATACCTGACCTCACCGTTCTAAGATGGACTAAGTAAATGAACAAATTTCACAATGCTTATACCAGGGGACCTGGCGCACAAGGCAGTGGATAACCTGGACAGGTTAACAGGGCAAAATTCATACACATATATGTTCTACGGATAAGAGTAGGGTAAGAATTTGGGGAACCTGGAGTAAACCCCCAGGGCATCGGTAAATGTTGGAAATGGAAGAGATGTTTCCCATCAACTGAGTCTGTAATATAATCAGTATTGTGTGTAGCTGGTGAATTAGCATTAGAATTAAAAGCATATACCTTTCAAAAAGATTTAAATTTAGCTTTTAATTCTAATGCTAAATCACCAGCTACACACAATACCCAGCCATTAGGTTTGCACAAGCCAGTGCATTTTTAGTGCTTAGGGTTATGTTAGGAAGGGCATCGAGCGTAAAACGGTGCCAAATCAAACATGCGGATCACAAATAAAATTTCATACCGGATAGGTCGAGGCCCGGGTTAACAACGACGTACTGTTATCCATCAGGGTATAGGTGGAAATTGGGCTATTATTGGCCAAAGGAGAAGAAGGAGAGGAGGAAGACGTCTACAGAGACGGCATGAGAAGGAGAAGTGTATAACAGTGATGGGTACTTTAAATATTGGTACTATGACTGGTAAAATGAGCGAGTTATTAGGTGTAATCCCCACACCATTGAAATGGTGTGCATGTAAATGGTGATGGAGTACATTGAGAGTGTGGTGGAGGTGAAGAGTTTCTGATAGCGTGATGAAAGTGAGGCTGGAAGTTGAGGGCGTGATGGTAAATATGATCAATGCTTATGCGCCACAAGTAGGTTGAGAGATGGATGAAAAGGAAATTTTCTGGAGTGAGTTAGATGGAGTGGTGGAGAGTGTATGAAATATACAAGATACAAAAGGCATGATAGATTGGTGATAGGAGCAGACTTCAATGGTTATGTTGGTGAAGGGAACAGAGGTGATGAGGTAAGGTATGGCCTTAAAGAGAGGAGTGTGGGAGGAAAGATGGTGGTAGAATTTTCTAAAAGGATGGGGATGGCAGTGGTGAACACATCATTTAAGAAGAAGGATGAGCATAGGGTGACGTATAAGAGTAGAAGAAGTTGCACACAGGTGGACTATATTTTGTGCAGGAGAGGTAACCTGAAAGAGATTGGGGACTGTAAGGTGGTGGCAAGGGATAGTGTGGCTAAACAGCATTGAATGGTTGTCTGTAGGATGGCTATGGAGGTTAGTAAGAAGAGGAAGAGAGAGGGCAGCATAGAGAATAAGATGGTGGAAGCTGAAGGAGGAAGGCTGTAGTGTGAGATTCAGTGACATGGTCAGTCAGGGGCTCGGTGGTGGTGGTGAAGAGTTGTTGAATGATTGGGCAATGACTGCCGAAGTGATAAGGGAGACAGCTAGGAATGTACTTGGTGTGACATCTGGAAAGGGAAAGGAAGACAAAGAGGAATGAGGATGTGCAGGAAAGTATAAGGAGAAAGAGGTTGGCGAATTTTGAGATCGGCAGAGAGGTGAGAAAAATAGGCAGGACTATGTAGGAGATGAAGCAGCAGGTGAAGCAGCAGGTGAAGAGGGAGGTGGCAAAAGCTAAGCAAAAGACGTATGGGAATGAGGAGAATGATAGAGAGAAGGTTGTATGATGTGAAGATGATGGAGCAAGAAGTGGATAGGATTAGTAAGGCAGATGTGAGAGCAGCTAGTGAGAGCAGCTATTAAAATAGTTTAACAGGATTTTTGAAGTGTTCTGGTACAGATTTTTAAGAATAAGGGAAAATAAAGTTGATGAGTCACACCATGAAGTTATGGGAAAGAGTAGTGGAAGCTAGGCTGAGGTGGCCATCTGTGAGCAACAGTATGGTTTCAAGCCAAGGAAGAGTACTACAGATGCAATTTTTGCTTTGGGGATGTTGATGGAGAAGGTCAGAAGGAGTTGCATTGTGTGTTTGTGGATCTGGAGAAAGCGTACGACAGGGTTCTGAGAGAGAAGTTGTAGTATTGTATGGTGAAGTCAGGTGTAGCAGAGAAGTATGTGAGGGTTGTGCAGGACATGTATGAGCACAGTGTGACAGTAGTGAGGGGTGCGGTAGGAATGTCAGATTGGTTCAAGGTGAAGGTGGGATTACATTAAGGATCGGCTCTGAGCCCTTTATTGTTTGCAGTGGTGATGAACAGGTCGACAGATGAGGTCAGACAGGAGTCTATGGACGATGATGTTTGCAGATGATATTGTGATTTGTGGTGAGAATAGGGAGCAGGTTGAGAAGAATCTGGAAAGGTGTAGGTATGAGCTGGAGAGTAGGGGAATGAAAGTCAGAAGGAGTAAGACAGAGTACATGTGTGTGAATGAGAGAAGGCAATGGAGTGGTGAAGTTGCAGGGAGAAGTGGTAGTGAACATTGAAGAGTTTAAGTACCTGGGGTAAACAGTGCAAAGCAATGGAGAGTGCGTTAAAGAAGTGAACTAAAGTGTTCAGGCAGGGTGGAGCGGGTGAAGAGAGAGGCAGGAGTGATTTGTGATAAACCAGTTTCAGCAAGAGTGAAAGGGAAAGTTGATAGGACAATAGTGAAACCAGCAATGTTGTACGGTTTAGAGACAAAGGCGTTGTCAAAAAGACAGGCGCAGGAGCTGAAAGGTGCAGAGTTGAAGATGTTGAAATTTTCATTGGGGGTGACGAGGATGGGCAGGATTAGAAATGAGCTTATTAGAGGCACAGCGCATATAGAATGTTTTGGAGACAAGGTGAGGGAGGCTAGGTTGAGATGGTTTGGACATGTGCAGAAGAGGGACATGCAGTATATTGGTAGAAGAATGTTGAGGATGGAGGTGTCGGGCAGGTGGAAAAGAGAAAGACCAAAGAGGAGGTTTATGGATGTGGTGAAGGAAGATATGCAGGTAGTTGGGGTGAAAGAGGTAGATGTAGAAAACAGGGTAGTGTGGAGAAGAGCAATCCGGTGTAGCGACCCTTAACGGGAGCAGCCGAAAGGAGAAGAAGAAGAAGTTTGAAAAAGATTGCTAGATCATTGTACACAATGATCTTTGATCTTTAATCTCTTCAATCTCCAGGGCAGGATGAAGGTGAGAATCAAACACATAAACACATAAAATTATGTGTGAACCCATGGCAAGTGCTAGAGCAGTCATTAAGGCATCAAACTCCTGGTTGATTGATCAATACAAATACAAAATTCAGATAGGTTAAAAAAAATGTAAGTCACTCTAGATAAGTATCTGACAAATTCTACAACTGTATATGTAATTTTATTTGACATTTTATATAAAAAAATTTATTATTTTTGATATAAAAAAATCAAGCCACTCAATCTTATATGGCAAGTAAAGGTTAGAATGGATTGGACTGATATGAATTTTATCAAATCTGGTGGCTAAAGTGGTGAGCATAGACCAGCACTAAAAATACCATCAGGTTATGTGAGCTGAAAGACAATTTTAATTTTCATATTAATGTATGTGGCGGAACATTGGGGTAGTGGTTAGAACGGTTGCCTCACAACAGTATGGTACTGGGTTTGATTCCTGGGTAAGGGGTCTTTTTGTGCAGAGTTTGCATCCCCCATAGGTTTTCTCCTGGTACTCAAGTTTCTCCCCACAGTCCAAAAACATGCACATTCAGTTGATTGGTGATTGGTAAATTGCTCATAGGACTAAGTGTGTGTGTGATTGTTTGTCTATGTGTGGCCCTGCAACGAACTGGTGACCCGTTGGTGTTCCCCTGCCTCTCACCCTTGCGCTTTGATTGGCTCCAGCAGACCTCTGTGACCCCGAATTAGGTAATAAGTTAATTTACAGATGAATGAATTAATAAATATTAATGTATATAATCTTTATGTATTATAATATATAATCTTTGTTCAAAAAGATTACATGTATTCCACAAACAATATGTTGGCAGGCATCTCCATGGCTGTTCCTCAGAAAGTGCAAATTTTTCTTTTCACTTAAGTTCCTACATATATAATGAATTTCAAGTAAGTACACTGTGTTGCATTTAGGTGCAATGCAGCAGCACTACCATATCAAAAAGCTGAGTAAGGTCACCACACTTCTGTTGTAGGCATGGTTTTAAATGATCACGTTTTTGTGTACGTGAATCCTCACATGAATGCAAGGCACTTGAAATGTTAGCCGTGTGTGTGTGTGTGGATAAGACATGTAAAATAATCTACATGTAGTACATTGACCAGTAATGCAAATATTATTGAGGCTTTTTAGAAGCAGCAGAGAGAAACTATTAGCATACATGCAAGTATTCCTGCCTTTGTCGCCTGCTGCAGCTGTGCAGGTGACATTTCACAGGATGAAACACAAAGAACTCCTTTACACACTGCCAAACACAAATGTTCAACACGCACACTAGCACAATTTACTCCTCAACCCTAACCACTGATGCAAGCTAGCCACCTATGGCCTACACTGTGCCTCAAGTAGCAGGTACTGTGAGCCCAAGGTACCCTTGCTGAAGTTTAAACCCTTGGTGTTTAAAATTCGGAATATTCATGAACCTTGGCGTGCATATGTTTAGTGAGCAAATATCGACCGCATCCTAAGAGCTGACAAGTCGATGCTAATTATAATGTTCCTGTGGATGGCACCTCAGTATCTGACAGTGGAAAAAAGAAATACTGAGAGCTGCTAAGCCTTGTGATGAATGAGCAGAACTCACCACTCGGATACAGACAGCAAAGTCAGAGTGAAATGCAGATATGACAGTAGAGCCCCACAAGTTCTTCTGTTTTAGTCATGTAATGTTCTTTCACTGAGAATCAAACTTCTGAATTTGCTGGGCAACATAAAAAAACAAGAATAGATAATAGAATAAAATTACTTCAATACAGAATAGTCGATTAATGTACAAAATATAAGCTTTGAGGCCATTTCGATTGGAACACCTACTCGTTGGTGCTTTAACATAATTCAATAAGCTGTTATTTACATGTCTCACAACAACTATTGTAACCTAAGATTTTCTCTTTCGGATGCCAGGAGTAGAATCTGATCCGTATCAGGTTATTCTACCAATGTAACCCATACACCTTACTTTTTATTTGTTTATAAATAAAAAAACAAGAATAGATAATAGAATAAAATTACTTCAATACAGAATAGTCGATTAATGTACAAAATATAAGCTT
>JAOTRA010000037.1:4101509-4117619 GCA_026260255.1 Pseudolaguvia tuberculata | reverse complement strand
CCGATCTTATATATAAAATCATGTTTATAAATTTTTTGGGGCCTTATGGCAGCCCTATGAGAGCTGGATAATTCTAACCATTTTTTTTATTTTCCAAAAAAGCATATCATTTTATCTAAAAGACAAAATTAAGAACAATTAGCGAACGGAACAACTGACTGACAGCAGCTAATGCACATATAAAATTTTGTATCTGATCTGTTTTTACATATGTATAAGTCTATAATCATTTTTTAACTGGTCTAACATATACATTTAATGTAAATGCACACTTAGTGTATGTTCAAGATCCAGTAAAACAGATTGTAAAATATATAATATTAATCCACAGCTGCTAAAAAGAAGCTAGATAAATTAAAACTAAACTTTATACAGGGATCAGAATCAAATGTTAAACATACCAACCACTTAAGGCTTCTTTATATATGTTTTGGTCAGAATACAAAAGTGTTGAAATTAATCAACCCCTTCATCGTATACACAACGCTTATAGCACCTATGTACAACAATAGCATTAATATGCAACAGAGCCCTTTAAGAAACTGACCTTCACATAACGAGCCATAAAGTATGATAGTTTATATATTGCAATAATGGATCATAAATGCAAACAGTGTGTTAAAAGGGGTAGGTGTGACATTTCTAGATGAATTAAGCAAAAACAATAATTGCTGCATCAGCCAGAATAATAAAAGCAAAAAAGCCAGATTCTAATTTAAGTTTTCAAATAAAGCATACATAAAAACCAATAACTGATTGGTATTTGGTAACAAAGGCAGTCCCGCCGCATTATATCCCAGTGCAGGTTTTGCCTAAATGTAATATTACGGTTATAACATTGGATCTATTTTGTCAGTGCCAGCATCTTCCTGAGGTTTCACAATGTTGCTTGTAATAGTATGCAAACTGATCCTGTCATTCATGCTTAGAATGTTTGAGCTATTACGTGATAAGCCTTTATTAATAAACCAAATATGATGCTTTTATATATTAGTATATGATAGCAATTTTAACAGACAATTTACCACACTGTAACTCTTAACTGTGTTAAGCTTAAAATTGTATGAACAGCCTTTCCTCAGCATTATACAGTTTGATTGACAAAACAAAGTTGTGACTACTTATCTTTTATTTTGATCATAAAATATGAAGCAATTACTGTAAAAGTGTTCCTACTGAGTGTAGGAATAGAGCTTAATTTTCAGTACACACTCGTGTATAAACTAAATCAGCAACTTGAACATATAAAACCTCTAAAACAGAACAGGGCATCAAATGAAACAAGCTTGAGGGCAACATCGTACAGAATTATGATCTGATAAAAATAGTAAAGGCACTTCACAGTACACAGCTTATTTCCTATAATGGGTGAGCCAGTTCAGCCTCTTCTGCTCTCTGAATGCTCTTTTAAGATCAATTTCACATTATTTAGTTCCCTAAAGAATTTGACTGGTTTTTACATGACACGCAAGCAGGCTAAAAAAGGCGTCACACTAGGAAACGCAAACAAGCATCTTTTCTTTTCAGTGCCATCACCAGTTTAGACAAACACCTCTGATTGAGTACCAGAGTCATATTTGAAGGAGTCTGATGAGTTATCGCATTTTCCAAGATGCTCTATTGAAAACCTGCCAAAAACTGTGTGTATATGTTAAACACGAGCTTCAATTTGTCTTTAAAAGGCATTGTAATCAGTCAAATACAACAACAACAGTAGTACATTTGACACACAAAAACATTGATTGGCCACCATGCACATATACAAAATTTCATATATACAAAATTCAAATGGATGGATTACTGACAAAATTGTTAGGTATCAAAAGCAAAATCTAATTTAATTTTTGTGTGTGAGTTCAGAAGTTCAATGGAAATTACTTTGTGTTCACAATGTCTAGACTGTTATGGATCTTTGGAAGTTGCATGTTTAATGGGTAACTGACCGTTAACTGTAAGATGGACCCAGCTGCCGTTGTGAAAGGTGTCATACTGCTGTTCCAACATGAGAACCCTGCACTCGTACCAGCCCTGGTCATCCGAGCGCACTTGGTCGATCTGCAGAGAAGCCTTGCCATGAAGACTCGTCCTACCTACAGCAGAGACGGACAAGAACAAAGCATTCATATTTATGTATTTGCCCAACACCACAACTGGAGCAATATTTATAGAAATCTTTTGCTTATTTGAAACGCTTTATTTTATGTTATTTAAAAAACCTGGCCATGGAATGAAGATGATAACTGTTTAATTTTGGCCCTGGTTTAGTCATCTGATACAAATTTCCTGCCTGCAATACTATGTTAAAATCTAACTCAGGTCCATTTCTTCTGATCATCCTTGAGATGGTTCTACACCTTGATTTGAGTCCAGCTGTTTTTGATTACACTGATTAGACTTGATTAGAAAAGCCACCCACCTATAACCACACATCTATATAAGACCTTACAGCTCCCAGTGCATGTCAAAGCAATGCAGGGACATGTCAGCTGGTTGAAATCATGGGTAGTACAAATGCTACCTTGTTAGTAGAACCTAGTCCCTGCTGCAGTGCCTTATGTAGTTAATGTGGTGTGTACTAAGAAGGACAACCTGCTGCATCACCACCGTTTGCTTACCATGTGCATACACTGAATTCACATTTCTGAAATTCAGCAGACGCCCTTATCCAAAATATTTTTTTACCTTATTTTTGTTTTGTTTTAGCCACAAGCAGTTGTAACTTAGGTGTCTTTTACAGGGAAGCTTGTGTGTGATAAACCTACAACTTCCAATGAGCAGTCTAACAAAAAAAATAATAAAAAAGCGTAATAGGAATATGTAACATAGTAACTGTAAAATAAAACAGAATGGAAGGCTATATACTAAACATGTGTGTCACATCTAGGGCATAGTATCAGTGACGTATCAGGCTCTCTAAGCTGCTAGGTCTGCTCATGTAGTGGTTACGTTGTTGGACAGATAATTGGAAGATCAGGGTTCAATTCCCAGCACCACTAAGTTACCACTGCTGGGTCCCTGAGCAAGGCCCCTAGCTCCCAGTTGCTCAGTTGTCTGCCAAATGCTGTAATTGTAAATTATAACGGGGACATGTCCATCATACACACATCTGTGGGAATTATTACCATTTAATGCAGTACTTAATGGCTTTCAAAGTGAAAAACTTTGGCATACTTTGTTTTTTCTTCTTCTTGGACCTTCTTTGCTCAATAAGGGGTTTATATTTATCACATTTATACAACTAGTAGTAGTAGTTGAGAATTAAGTGCCTTGCTCGAGGATCCAAGGAGTCAAGGATATGAACTTCTAACCTTAAGATGTGCAGTATACGACCTTAACCACTAAGCCATTAATTTCACAATGCATTTCCATCTTTCAGCTTCACGGTGGAAGACTTTCTTTGAGATTAAACATTACTATATCGATGGTGTAGCCAGCCTTTATGCTTCACAGCATTGGTGTATCGACCAGTAGATATCACAACTCTGGGATCACAAGTAATACTTGAGAAGGAAAACTGCAGGTTTCCAGAGCAGAAAATCAATATGCCGTTGGGAAAACAGGGGCTGCAGCCTTGCAGTAAAAGAGGTTTGAATAAAGAAAAAAAAACAGCGCTTTGGAGAAACACATCTATTTTTGCACAGGGTGAGAAAGTGCTGATGTGGGGTGGCGTCAGCACACAAGTTAGAGAGCAAATCAACATTCACTTAGCAAAGATTATTTCCTATCATCTTGGCTGTTCAATGAAGCTGAATTTCTGTGCTTTCATCTTGATGTAATAAAGTCTGGACAGCAAACACCAAGCTTTTTAGCTGCTTTATAAACAAAATCCATATGATGATGCTTGTGAATTGGGCAAAAATTTGCAATTGCAGTGAGGCAACATCTGTATTGTAGCACGCAGGACTGCTTAGAGAAAAAAAATCAGCTCTAATTATACCTCTTTATAGCTGCATACAGCTTTCTTTACAGAAACTGTGAATGAATTACATGAACCTGCTACAGTAGTCGATAAATCTTTCATTTCAAGTTTTCAATGGAATGAATCGGGCATTGTGTACCAATTAACCGGGATAATGATCTTATCATACAAAGTGGTTTTATGGTAAAGTTGGTATTTAACTTTTAAGTACTGAACTACTAACAACAAAATATGTAAAAAGGAGCCTAGTGTATGTGTGGTGATATCGAAAAGAACACCTGAACGTAGGTGTTGTTTCCTAAGTGGGCAAACTGAAGGACAAAACAGGAAGTCTCATATATATATTCACTATATAATAGGTATGCATGAATATCCTCATGTCAACTTTAGAAAGATAGTATATAAGACTGTCTGCCAAATGTAATGTATGTCAAGAATACGCTCTGGTGCTTAACTGATTAGTAAAAAAATTTATTAGTTTGCTTTTGTTATGTAAGCTGGACAGTTTCTCCAGCTGCAACAAGGATTCAATTCCTATAATAGTCTGGTGGTAACCAGCTGGATTAGTTAACCACCAATTTGCGACTGCTGGGCCCTTAAACAGAGGCCTGAACCGTCAGCTGTGGTATGAATATACGGATAGCATTGCATCTGCCAAAAGCCATAAATGCAAATGTACTTAAATGTATAAAGTGAGGAATTAATACTGACAGGGTTTACATTCAGAGCTTAAACACCATTTAGACTGAATGAAGAGTGCAGGATAAAGTTTGCCAAAGACAAATACATGTAAACTTTTATCACTGGGTTTGACTTATATTTACTAATCATTATTAATAAATATTATTTAGTAAAACATTACTGGTAAAAGTTATTTTAAAATCTAATCAATAGCTGTTCTAGTTTTAGGACTTCAAATGTTGACTATAGGAAATGCTTGTTTCCCTAATGACTACATGTGTCTTTTAGAGCGGTGTGTGTGTGTGCGTGTGTGTGTGTGATTCTCTACAGCTCCCAAAGCAGAAGTGCGATAAATGTATTGTGCATTTTTTAACAGGAACAAAAAGATGTGGTTTATCCAGAAGCCAAAAAGTAAAAAGAATACTTATAGAAAAGAAACATAATACATATTACAATTAACAATTCCAATTAACTGAAACACATTTTTAAGTAACCGACAAACAGTACACATGATGGCAAGTGGTGTATACATTGATATCCAGGCTTACCAGCATACTCCGGGTCCACATGAGGAGGATAGAAGCGGAAGTTGATGAAAAATGGGATAGGCACACCAAACTTAAACCATTCCACCACATAAGGGGTCTGCTGGCCGTTGAGAGGGTGGCTCACATCACATCCCAGAACTACGCTCTCTCCTGCACGGGCTGTCACAAACTGGGGCTCCTCTCTCACGCCGTGGACACCTAGACACCATATACAAGAAGCAGTGAAGGAAACATCTTATTTTAAAGTTTTAGTAGGGTTGGCATGTCTTGTGTATTTAGAATTAAATAACAAGTAAAAATAATAGTCCCAAATTAAAATCTATGTTGTGTTGTTTTAATTAGAAAATTACAAAATGAAGCAAACTGATTGAGCAAAGTAAGTATTCATAAATAATTCTTTAACAATTTTTTTCACTTTGTTGATACCATGTTATGTCTTGCTTGTAGTCTCTATGTTTTATTAAGTTAGTATTTATAGGTGGTTACGTTTTGTAGGGCTTTTGGAAAGTCTTGAAAAAGATCAATATAAACATAAAATTAAATTATATAAAATGAGGAAAATTGACAAAATGAAAACATGCAAACATCCTTTGACAAAGACTGAGTTATACAAAGTTTTTAAATTACTTTTCTACTGTTTAGTAAAATCTGGTAAAGGAACTAAGGCTGATTAGTTTGAACAACTGAAAAGCATACTGTGTTCAAGTTGTCAAGCTGCCTCATAAAAAATTGGACACACTACATTACTTGTAAGTTGTTGTTAGACTGATGATCTAACTACAACACATTATTAACTCAAATAAATCAAAGAAATGTTTGTAATCTAACCAACAGTTAAAGCTGTGGGGTACTGTTTAAATGTTACTTATTGGTTTCTCTGGTTCAAAATTCAGCACTGCCATCGTTGGGCCTTAATCAAAATCACTATCTCTTTTTTGATGAGCCACGCTATAGTGCTGGTGATGTTACCAGGATCCTAACAAGTTGGTTTATACAGTGTATGACAAAGCTTTTTTAAATTTCATTCTACTTTTATGAATTCCCCAGGCTAAGATAACTATTTTTAACAAAATGTACATTGAAATAAAAATTTAAATAAATAAATTTATTTAAATAAATAAATTTCAACTATATATTTTAGATTGTGAGAGGAAACCGGAGTACCTGGAGGAAACCCATGCAAGTGCGAGGAGAACATTCAAACTCTGCACAGAATGATTCCCAGCCTGGGATTCGAACCCGGGAACTTCTTATTGTGAGGCAACCGTGCTATCCACTACGCCACCACGCCGACTATTTTGCTATATATTTTATTCTTTTTAATATACTGCATATATATCTATTCATCTATTTATAAACTTTTTTATAAAAAAAGTTTAAGCTCAGCCCATAACCTTTACAATACTTCGAATTAAAAAGAAAACAGCAATTTTGTATTATTTACATACAATGTGTCATTTCCAGGTTCACACCCGTTAATTTCTTGTCGTCTATAGGATCTCAGCATAAGGCAAAGAAGAGGAGGGTGTGAAAGCTGCTCAATGCTGCAATTCTCAAAAAGGCACAGTGAGACTCTGCAATCATGCAGCAAAAGGAGTGGAAAGGTGTACAGACAATTTTTGTGATCATCTTATCTGCCTGTACTATGGACAGATGTGTATTTTAACACTAACATGCTTTTGGTAACGGTCAATTGACAAAACAGGTGTCAGTTTAATCAGCAGTCAATGGAAACAGATGGAAAATTTCTGTTAAATACCTAGAAACGTTTTATGGAAAATTTATCTTGGTAATTTTCCAGGTTGGTGACATTAAAAAAATTTCTGGAAACTTGTGAGGATTTCATAATTTGGATTTTTGAAAAAATGGATATAAACAATATTTGCAAAATTACTTTGCTCTTAAGCTCATGTGAAAGAAAAAGTAGGTGTATGTTCTGGAAGAATCTACAGTGCATCTGGAGGTGTTTCCTCAACAGTCCTGTAGTGCTGTGTCCATGTGGGTGAGGTAAATGCAGCCAGGAAATACAACTGAAATGACATTAAATCTGGTTGTTTTACATTACCTGTTATGAACTCAATTTCACATTCCCCTTAATTAGGAATAATCAAAAATAAAAATAAAAAATACATTTCCAGCCTTAAAAATAGCATTGCAACCTTAATTGGGACTAACTATGAAAGACTATAGTATCCGGTTAGATACATAGTTAGCCAGTATTCGGGCTCTGGCAGCTTATCTTCTAGAGTATACTCACTTTAGAGGTCATGTTTTATTAGGCTTGAACCGCATTGTCTTAAGATTGCATCATCAGTATTACAATAACATTGTGACTTCAACACAGATCAGTATTAAAAATAAAGTTAGCTGAGTAATACAGACACCTCAGGGACACCAGATGGTTGTTAAGTCCTTTGAAAATGGACAACATGGTCGTTTTAACAGGGTCACTGATATCCACTTGTTTCTCATCCCATGAACTCACCCCCCATCTGGAGCCTATTGTCCCTGAACTTCCCACTCAGTTTTAGTCTCTGTATTTCAGTCCACTGGCTCACCTCACATAAGGTCTCAGCTTTAGCCAGTGAACAGTTTGTAAATGCCTCATGTATATGGTACACAAAATTATAAACTCTTCAGAAGTTTTAAAAGCAACTTAAAAATCTAATTGATTGTATTCTACAAGCTTTCTGGAAGCCTTGATAGTTTTACTGCTTGTAACAAAAACGTGACAATCAGCACTCATGAAGGCCAGGAAGGAAGGAAGGAAGGAAGGAAGGAAGGAAGGAAGGAAAAAAAGAATAAACGTAACTCATTACTACTAATTTTAATGCATTGTAATGAAAACTGAAATTGTGTGTATGTGTGTACTTGCGACCAAAAACTGATTTATTCATTTATATGAATAGGCAGTTATAGTGAGAGGAGAGGAAGCATAAAATCATGCAGATACAGGTCAAGAGATCAAGTTATCATTACGTGTGACTAAGAATTTGTATCAAACATCAGAATAAATAGGAATCTTTAGGTCTTTTTAAAATCTAATTCATTTAAGCCTTTAAACGAGTTTAGTCATGTGCAATGCCAGACGTCAGATGTCAATTGTTGGCTTAAAGAAGAAGGAATCGTTGCTCCTGATCTTCCAATAATTCTGGATATCACCTGATCCTTTCTGATGTTGATTGGACTTTTCACTTGATTATTGATTCGATTGTATTTGGAAAATAAATGAAAGACGCTCTGAATAATGTAGAAATCACATTATTTAAATTTCTATGTTATGGTGTCACCTATATATGAAAGGGTTTCATTTTCAGTTTAATTCTTCTGAAGATATATTTTTATAATGTCTCCAGAAGTACATTTTTATTTTAGAATTGTTATATTTTAGGAAAGCTGCTTTGAGACAATGTCTATTGTTAAACACGTTATACAAACAAAATCAAAGTTTAGTTAAACTGACTAATATGTACAGTAAAATTTGAAACCGATGTATTGTGTGATTTTATTAGTTGTAGTACTTGTGGTTACACTAGACCTCCGGTCAGGCTAGTCATTTTAAAGAATTCTTTCAATAAGCTTATTAACAAGTTTATTAAATCTTAAGCACGAACACTGCAAGACCTCAACCATTTAACCTGCATTAGATTCATTTATAAGATCTACACCCTGAATCCCAAAGCATTTATATACCATTGTAACATTTCAAGTACAAGTTATAATAAAAGGTGTTGGTATATAGTATCTATAATCTGGTAATACAGTCAATTCCCTTTAAAATAAGCTAATGTGTGAAAATTAGTATCACACAGTAAGGTTAAAATGTTAACCAATTCAGGTGTGCAGGAGTCTTGGATTTAACAGGAAGATACTGAATGAGGGTCAGTATTTGAGGGAAGATTGCTGAATATTTAATAGATCTGTGGGAGACAGCACAGACCATGCTGACACAACTCTAAGGGCAGAGAGAGAGAGAGAGAGAGAGAGAGAGAGAGAGAGAGAGAAAGAGCAAAGGAAAGAGCAGTGGCAGTGTGCCCAGTTCTGGAAAGAGCTAGTGTCTCAGCTCAAGCTTGCATGTGTAGCAATAACTCAAACTCTGTAATGTACTGAGTGCTGCAATAAGCCACACTCACTGATATATTTGCAGATAACCAAATAGACAAAAAGGAGCCAGCTAAACGAATAATTTTCGACCTTATCTGCAATCATATTCTGTAGAAATTTTTATAGAGCCCCTGAATCCACCTCTGCTAAGTAAAAAAAATGCAGACTTTCCCCATGTGCAAACACTACAATTTCCATTTGCCTCACACTCTATCTTGTCTACCTTCTTCATGAAAAAACATGAGTATAGATTTGCATAGATTAATTGTGATCTAATTTAAACGTGGCCTTCAGCACAAAGACATTCCGTTTTTGTTCATGCATTCTGACAACGTTACATTATATCGTCACTAATTGGCATTTAAAACACATTTTATACTACTCTTGAGCAACAGAATCTTCTATGTTATTGGTTTTTTAACATAGATATGTCTGCAGCTGTTCTGAAAAATTGCTCCTTTTTGAATACTGAGAAGTGTAACTGAAAGACGTGTCCAGGGTGTACCCCCGCCTCTTGCTGTGCGCTGGGATAAGCTATAGCAGAATCCTGTGACCCGGGATTAGGGATTAAATGGGTAAGAAGATGAATGAATGAATGAATGAATGAATGAATGAATGTCGCAGCTGATGATTAAATTTTGTTCCAAATAATACAAATTGTACACTGATATTTTATTGCATTAAATAGCCAAGAATAGCTACCTAAAACTAAAACTAAAATAAAACTAAAATACATTTTGACAATCAGGAACTTTTACTAAATTCTTGAAATGGGAAAAAAGTTACTGTTAAAAAGAAAATGAAGCTGATCCCCCCCTTAATAGCCCAGCCATAGGGATCAGATCAGAGCTACCGGGGAATGTGGAAACAGAGAAAAATATATAATTCACAGTAGACAGCTGTGTAAATCCATTTGTCCTTAGTTGTCCATCAGCCATGTCTCTATTAATCTGGGTTCAGGAAGTCATTTTAACTACCATTTTGCTAGACCTATTGCCGCAAATATGACTAGTTTTCTTTGTTTCAGTCAGCTTTGTGCATCCGGAACTGGCAGCAGGACAGAAATACTGGTCTTTTATGGTATGTTATATAGCATGCGCACACACATGAAATTTAGCAGGAAACGTCATGATAATGATAAAAATCCATGATAATAGCAGAACATAAGATATTTCCTGTCCATGCTAAATAAGACTTCATGACTCATTTATTCATTCATCTTCTTACCCGCTTATTCTCTAATTCTGGGTCACAGAGTTTGCTAGATCCTATCCCACCACACAAAGGGCGAAAGGCCGGGGTACACCCTGGACAGTTGCATGTCATTGCAGGGCAACCACTATGCCACCAAGCTGCCCCGCATTATGACTCTGATAGCTTATTAAATTTTTACTAAAAATTACAATTTAATAAATATTTCTTATCTATAAACGTTAAATATTTAATGATACATGCCTTGGAATTGATTTATACATAGATTAATCATTTTATCTATTTTTCAATTATATAGAGAGGTTGGCATGTACTAGAGCATTTTCCTCAAAGCTGTTTAAAGCACACAGCTGTCTATGCTTGATAATTACCTTATTTCATTGTTCCTGCATGACAATGTCCCTGTGCACAAAATCCCTGAGATTAATGAAGACATTGTGTGTTGAGGTAAAGTAAAATAACTCGTATGCGTCAAACCTGTCCTGTAAATAGTGTACAATGCAATATAAAACAAATTCTGTAATACTCTACTTAGCTTATTTTGACATTTCATTTACAAATCTGTTGGGCTCTCTGTTAGGAAAAAAATAGTTTAAGATATGCATGTCTTTGTTACATTATGCCATAATGGTTTATCATTTCCTACTTACAGGCAGGAATAAATAGTTCTGATAAATTGGAATGTATCATTATAACTGTGGGAAGGGGGAAAGGGATTTACATACATCTGTAGAGTACATCACCTTTTTAGGTATTTGGCAAATGCTGTATATTTAAGCAGTTCATTTTTGGCACCTTCTCTTTTTAATATGCTTGCTTACACTCAAACACCCCAAACAGGACTGCAAACCATCACAGGTCAGTATGCAGTGCACAAACACATTCCCACATGCCTTCACACCAATTTTTGCTCAGCTATGTCTTTGGAAGGTGTGAAGAAACCGCAGAAATCAGATAAAACCCAGCCCAGGCAAATAGAGAATTTAATCAACTTTAAACAGAAAATGACATGACCTCCAAAGCCACCTACAGACCCGAAAACGACCAGGTATTAAAGTCAGGTAGTCTCATCATATTTTCACATTTCTGAAATTACATTATTATGATTACATAAGAAATTCAGCCTCCCGAAGTTTTGTTTTATGCCAACATCAGCTTGGAAAAAATGAAAAGAACAAAATTGAGTGATTCCTGACTATTTATTGTTATACATTTATTCATCTTATCAGGGTCACAGGGATCTGCTTATGTCTACCCTAGCTGTCATAGGAGAAAAACAGGTGTCCAATCTCGATAAACCGGTACAAATAATAACAACTTGCATCAACTTAAAACTAAGCAAACCAGTTTACTTTGTCCAGGATTGAAACTGTTGTAGGTCTGATTCCATTTATTTAAAAATGGAATAAGTGCTGCATGGTGGTGTAGTGGTTAGCATGGTCACCTCACAACAAAGAAGGTCCTGGGTTCGATACCCGGACCGGATATCTTTCTGTGCGGAGCTTGAATATTCTTTTTGTGCTTGCTTGGGTTTCGTCAGCGTACCCCGGTTTCCTTCTACTATCCAAAAACATGCACATTAGGTTTATTGGTAATTCCAAATTGCCCATAGGATTGAATGTGTGTGCGAGTGGTCGTTCGTCTGTGTGTGCCTTGTGATGGACTGGCGGCCTGTCCAGGGTGTACCCTTGCCTCTCCAGCAGACGCCGTGACTCAGAATTAGGGAACAAACGGGTAAGAAGATGAATGAAAAAATTAAAAATAGAATGAAAATTTCTTTTGTGACCCAAGCTCTGTTCTCACTTGGGTCTTTTCCAGTCTTCTCCTCTCTCTCTCTCTCATGGGTCATAATAATTGGTTAGAGACACAGACTTGTATTCATATGTTGTTTTGCCAAAATGACTTTAAGCAGATTTTTTGTGCACAAATTTGCACATAAACATATCTCTAATCTTGTGGAGTCGTTAATTCTTCAGCAAACTAAATTTTCGTCACGTGCACCTCTCCTTTCAACCAACTGTTCCAATAGAAATCGAAATGAACTTGAATCAGCGCATTAATATGAACATGTAGGGATACAACTGAAGACGGAACTACTTTCAGAAAATTTGTGTTAAAAAATTAACCCTAACTATGGGACTAAAAGAATTCAACAAAACTTCGGTGGAACCATGTTAAATTTAATAATATGTCCTTCACGAAAGACCAATTAATAAATAAATGAATAAATAAATAAATAAATAAATAAATAAATATTGCATGTTCTTTTTTAGTGTTCAGCTATAGCTATCCGCAGTGTAAAGCCCCGCCCACAGGCGCGCCGGACTGTCCAGTCGTTCTTTCCTGCATCTCGCATCTTTAGGTTTTTCTATAATTTCAGAAGTGACTGTAAATTTTGCAAGCCAGTGGTGGTCTATAGGATGACCTTGCTTATTGCACTGTGTGACCAGTGGAGTCCTTGTCAGTTTCGCATGCACACTGCTCGCTCGCTGCCTTCAAAACCGCATTGTGCCACAGCATTGTATCCTTAACACAAACCAGCCAATTAACCGCGTGCCATGGTGTGTAATTCGCATTCACTTATGACCCTAGTTCATTTCCATTCAGTTAAAAGATTGAAAAGCTCTGGACTAGTGATGCACCCTCCATCCGTACAGCACCCACGGTGCGCACACTTCCTTTAAAATGTCAATATCAACACAAGACAGATCTAAAGGCCCAAAATAGACGATATTCGGGAAAGCTGTATAATTAACTAAGTAGGAGTGCAATAAGGAATCGTGACTTTTACGCCACCTATTCAACCTATAGACTAATTGCGTGGCGTCCACATGCACGCGCGTATTCTAATTAACGCAAGACAGCAACCCCTCCTCCTGGTCACGCGAGAAAAACGCAAGGTTAAGCAAGTCTATGGGTCTGCAATCTATGCTCTAACAATCTGTATTATTAGTATTATTATTAATAATAATATTATAACAATGTTGATTATTATTAATAACAATCATATTAATGCGGTGACCGTTAGTAGGCCCGAGACAGTTGCGTTACGTAGTGCATCTAAAACCAAAGTAGCTATTGAATGCAGCATGGCGCTTGTAAGTAATACACGTTGGAACTGATTTATAGTACCAACGACTGCAGCGAGAATAAACTACATCAAGCATAATGCTGAAAATAAATCCGAACACACACTTACACGTCCTTATGCTTCCTGCATTAAGCCTACACACATACACACACACAAACACACCTGAATGCATAGTGTCTTCAAAATGCTGGTCAGTCATCTGATGTAGGATATTCCACAATAAACGGTCTCTTTTCATATGCGTAAAATGTTCTACAAATCGCATTTAATAGCGCTTTGGAAACGATGTTAAATGGCACGTGAAATGCGCGTCCCTTGTCTTTAGACAGGAGGTGATGGAGCTGAAGGCGATGCTTACACGCCTTGTGTCTGGGCGCTGCTACGGCCTTAAATCAGACATCATAAGAAGACGCAAGATCAATTAGGCTGAATGCTCGACTTTGAACTTTTTATGTAAGTTAGGGAGTGTAGTATAAAGGGAAAACGAATGAACGAAACAAATTAAGCAAATACAGACACACATCCTGATGTCGAGGGATAACGCAAACAAAAAAAAAATACAAATGACGGTACTAATAATAACAGTAATGTGCTGGCTTTGATTTTTGTTGCTCTCCCACTCACCTTGACCTGTCGTTCCCCGGGTGCTGAAAACGCTTGCTATCAAAGCGGCCACATACCAAATCATAGTACTGTCGCCGACCAGAAATAACAGCTCAGCGTGGCCCTTTCAATATTTTGCACATACTCGATTTCTGCGCACCGCACCGTTTTCCTGTTCTTCATATCATATTCCCGTTCTCTCTAACTCTAACACACATACACGCTCTCTCTTTCCGGCGTCTCCCTTCATTCTTGCCCCAGCCCGCCTTTCTTATGGCATCCTCATCCTCATCATCCTCTTCCTCATCCTCCCCCCGGACACCTGCACCAACACGCTCGTGGAAGACGGAGACGCTTCTCAAGCGCGACGCGAAAACCAGTGCGGGAATTCAGACAACTGCTCCGCCCACGCCGCGCTCTCATTCGCTACTATTGCAACCCTGAGCCGTAAAATGAAGCAGCATACCACGCCCATGTTTCCTTTTGATTGGCTGATACAGCCAGAAGTCCGGTGGTGTATTGGTTAATTGTCTGCGTAAAACGGAACGCGGTTACTCACTCAAGGTGAGTTGGAGCGTGCTGGTGTAGTGTTTTGTGCTGTAGTGTAGCGTAATGAGGTGCAGCCGCAGTATCATGCGCACAGATAAGCCGTGTGTCCACGTCTTCCAACCTTTCCAGCTTTAATCAGCTGTAAATGAAGCTGACCTAGCAGGCACTGCCTAGGGGAAAAGCTCACTTGCTTATAATGTAATGATGAGTCACCAGTAACATCAACAAGCTTTATTTCTCTAAGTTGATTCCTTATTATCTCTTATCATCACATTTTTTTGTCCCTTTTCTTTTTGAAGGGACATGGATAAAGACTTTTGATAATTTACCTTGACCACAACCAAAAGCTTAGATCTGACTGAACCAAAAATATTTCCTGCGAATGATTACCAAACAATTTGAGACTCAAAGCAAGGGACACCCTAGATGGGGTCCCAACCATAAACTCTAATGATATTGCTCAAAATACATAATGTTTTCTTTATAGACAAATCAATAATTTGTCTAAATTATAGATTTATAGAATCTATAATTTCATTGTATTCATAAAAAGCCTAGTGGTTAATGTGCTGGGAAAGGGGTAGCCAAGTGGTTAAGATGTTGGACTAATACCAGAAAGACCAGGGTTCGATTCCCACCTCCGCCAAGCAACCACAGTGGGCCCCTGAGCAAGGCCCTTAACCCACAATTTCTCAGTGGTAAAAAAAAAAAAAAAAAAAGACCAAATGTAAGTTGCTCTGGATAAGAGCCTCTGCCTAATGACAAACTGTAACTGTTAGCATGCACACAAATATGCCCATTTGTTTTCTAAGGTTGGATAAAAACAAGGAAACTGTTAAAAAAAATCCATTAAAATCCAACACATACCCGGGATCCAGGACCAGTTGGGAGGCAATATTTTTCTAATGTACTTTAAAAAATGCAAAAAATTAGTTTTTATAATCTTGCACTCAACAAGTCAAATGTATGAGGTACAATGAGAAGTGTGAGAAAGGACAGTGCCAAATGGGACAGGAATAATTTGTGTGTGCCTTCATACAGTAGACAAGGTAATTTTGAAATAGGTTTTTTGCTTTAAAAATACAATGTATATTTTTTTAAGTGCAGAACAGCTTCTTAATGCACAATGGAAACAAGAGGCATAAAGGAATTGGTATTAGTATTTTAAATAATATTTTAAATATGTTATATTAATATATTAGTCCAGGCTGAATTATTGTAACGCTCTGCTTTCTGGATGTCCAGCAAAGCTTATTAATAAAAGATTCCGTATAGATTTTAAAATACTACTTTTAAGCAATAAAGCACTAAATGGTCTCGCACCTGAGTACCTTAGTGATCTGGTGGTGCCCTATGTTCCGCCACGCCCACTTTGTTCAAAGGATGCGGGCTGTCTGTCAGTG
>JAOTRA010000037.1:4069918-4081573 GCA_026260255.1 Pseudolaguvia tuberculata | reverse complement strand
ACTTGTGGAGCATAAGCACTGATGATATTTATCATCACACTCTCAACTTCCAGCCTCACTTTCATCACCCTATCAGACACTCTTCACCTCCACCACACTCTCAATGTACTCCTTCAGGATTACACCTACCACATTTCTCTTTCGCTCTACCCCATTATAAAACAGTTTAAATCTACCACCAATGTTCCTGGCCTTACTGCCTTTCCACCTGGTCTCCTGAACACACAACACCTTTCTACGCTCATTTACATTTAAAGTACCCACCCTAACCTCCACTCTCCTCCACTTCTCCTTTGCCTGCCCTTTCTGTAGGCGTCTTCCTCCTCTTCTTCTCCTCCTTTGGCCAACAGTAGCCCAATTTCCACCGGTATCCTGTCGGCTAACAGTACATGTGGCGGTCGTTGTTAACCCGGGTCGCGATCTATCCAGTATGATATTCTTATTTGTGATCCGCATATTTGATTTGGCACAGTTATACGCTGGATGCCCTTCCTAACGCAACCTTTCCCTTTTATCCGGGCTTGGGACCGGCATTAAGAATGCACTGGCTTGTGCAACCCTAATGGCTGGGTTGATCTGTTAACAAATTATTGGTAATAAATATATTTAAAGACTGTTTGAAAGCGTAGGCAGTACTAGTCCGTAAGTAGTGAATAAACTCTTTCTCGGGCTGAAACAAATGATCTTGTTTCCGAACATCTATATAAATTTATTATTAGTGCAAAAAGCTGTAGTCTGACGTGTTAGCAAGAGATGTACGGTATTTCACATTGAGCAAAACACTTATTGTGGCAAGCACAGACAGTCGGATAAGATTAGGTTTTTAGCAGGACCGCAACCTGTTTTTAGAGGTCGTTTGAGAAAAAAACATTGCAGATTTTAAGAGATTCAAATCTGAAAGAACCTCTAGGAAACATAAATTTCTCTAGTGTCCCCTAAATTGTGTGCCATCTGATTGGGATGAAACTACCCCATCGTTTTACAAAGTTATGTTTCTTTTTTTTTAGTGAAAATAATAGCAATAACAGCAGATGCATAGAAGAGAATACAGTGCCCTTGCAAAAGTATTTACCCCCCTTGACATGTTTCATATTTTGTTCTTCACAACCTAGAAGATTGACAGTTTGCATTATTGATTGACAGTTTGCATTATTTTAGTTAAAGGACTTTTGAGGATTTGCTATTTTATATTGTGAAGGAATTAACAAATAGGACACAATGCCACCACCATGTTATACTGTGGGGATGATGTTCAGGGGTTGATGACAGTGTTTTCCTTGGTGGGTGATAAGTTCAATTTTAGTATCCTTTGGCAAGAGCATCTTTCTATACATTTGGAGAGTTGTCTACATGTCTGAGCTAACTCAAAATATTCATTCATTCATCTTATTCTACCTGCTTATTCCCTAATTCGAGGTCACGGGGGTCTGCTGATGACTATACCAGTGCACATAGAGCGAGAGGCAGGGGCCAGTCCATCACAGAGCATGCATAGACAAACAACCATTCACACACATATTTTCTCCTATGGACAATTTAGAATCACCAATCGACATAATCTGCATGTTTTTGGACTGTGGGAGGATACCGGAGTATCCGGAGGAAAGAGAGCATACAAGCTTCGCACAGAAAGATTCCTGGCCCGGTATCGAACCTGGCACCTTCTTGTTGTGAGGTGACTGTGCTAACTATGCCACCGCACAGCCCCACTCAAAATATACCTTCTTATTTTGAACACTAAGTAATGTTTTTTTGGTCCACTCTTCCATAAAGCCCAGCTGTATGGAGTGTACAGCTTATTGTGCTCCCACGCACAGATACACCAGTCTCTGCTGGGGAACTCTGCAGCTCCTTTGAGGTTACCTTTAGTCTCTAGGCTGCCTCTCTGATTAATGCCTTCCTTGCCCAGTCTGTGAGTTTTGGTAGGTGGCCCTCTCTCAGCAGGTTTACTGTGGTATCATGCTCTTTCCATTTGAAGATGATGGATTTGATGGTGCTAGGAATTTTTTTTTATAATAACCCAACCCTGACTTGTACTTCTCAAGAAAATTGTCCCTGACTTGGTCTTCATAGTGTGATGCCTTGTGGTGTTCCAGCCTCTGGGGCCTTTCTGAAAATGTGTGTTTATACTGACAGATTACGAGACTTGTAATTGAATGTATTTTTATGTTTGTGAGCTTATATGGTACAAAAACTAACTTACTAACTAAGCTGATACATCAACAGGGTATTTTGCATGCTTGACTTAACAAATATGTAATTCTGGATATTTCTGCTGAGAAGTGCAAAAAATGGGGTGGAGTCTATGGAAATATTTTTGTGTTGCACCTGCAGTTTGATTTACTGAACCTGACAGATACTTTGGGAGCAGAAATTATATGTCAGAAAATGTTCAAGTGTGAATATTATCCTGAGGTTTATTAAGTAAAGCTAAAACCACAAACTGAAAAAAATAAAAACTAATTTCAGGTTTCTGATGGGTCAATTTACATACAAAAGGCTAAACTTTGTAAACTTAATGTAGTCTCAGTAAGTTTATGTAGAAGCAGTCAGAAAAGACAGACAAATACTAGAGAAAATCAGATGAATGTTAGAATCATGATTGGTCTTAATCAATTTGCTAGATTACAACCTGTAGTAAAATAAGGCATATAATATTATCGGGTATCCAGAAAGGCAGATATAATTGGTTATTTTAAGTCGATCGCCAATGTCTTTCCTGGAATGAGGTTTTGGACATTCTGATTGGTATGAAATTCTCAGATGGACATAAAGCCTGGGTGTCTTGCGCTAAGACCAGCAATATTTCTCAGGGTCTTGTCCTTGCTGTCAATCAACTGCTACATTCTGGGACCACCATGCCTGTAATTGAGTATTACTCCTAACGGTGTATTGGAGCTGTCCCTGCACATCCTGAAGTGGTGATGGAGCATCTAGAGAGCCAGGAACTAGTGATTGCAAGAAAAAACAGGGGAAAGGCAATATTGCAGATCAGAAATTATATACACACTTGGTATACATAGAACAAAAGACACAACAAAAAATTTGAATAGTCATTTAATCAATGATTAATTTGATTGTTGATGATCAAAACTATTCAGTAATTAATTATGAATTACATAAATCAATCAGTTCAGCAAAATGTTCAGACACAACTATTTCTCTGATTCTTTAGTGGGATTTGATCAATTATTCAGCTTGTGCAATTAGTTAGTAAAAAAACCTTTTTTGAGCAATATCGAACTGATTTGTAGCAGAAAATCAGGTTATGATTCAAACTGAAATCGACACTGACCCTTTTTTCTTTCTTCAATTATGTTAAAATGCTTTAAAGAAAAAAATCTAACTAACTATGAGGAGACTGGACTTTACTGTGACAACTGCGGATTTTCTGCACGTACCCACATCGGCACAATCAGATGCTTTCTTTTGGGTCATTTCTAAATTATTTGGCACTCTAGGCGAAATTAATTATAAAACATACATACATTCAAACAGTTAGTTAGGCATTTGGCAGATGCTTTTTCCAGAGCGACTTGCATTTAGTCCTTTTTTTTTTTTTTTTTTTTTTGTTTTTACAACTGAGCAATTATGGGTTATGGACCTTGCTAAGTCCCCACAGTGGTTGCTTGGTGGAGGTGGAATCGAACCCCAATCTTTCTTTCTGGTATTAGTCTCACAAATAATATAAGACATACATTATGATTGAGAGCAGACTTATGTACAGCTTTGTGCATTGTTCACCATAGACGCTCTTTTAAAAGCTTTTGTTTATGCTTGTAAATGATTTACAGGCTTACATAATGCCACACTGCTTAAACTGTGCAATTGCAGGCTCTTACATTATAACATATGAGGTCACACTATTGAACAACAAATATTTATGATTTAGTATATACTAAATGTTCCAACAAAGACAAAATCTTAAAGCCGAAAAAAGCACAGGAGTAGTTTACAACAGATATTGTGTTTTTGTGCTTGAAAGAATTGACCCACCGTAGTGGTATATACATTTCTGGTATGCTCAAGGCAAACAGAAGAATCCAAAAACAATTTACAGTCTTAACAGTTTTTTTTATAATTCATTGTTATGGTTGTCACATTAAAAGGCTACTATTATAGTCTTAGAGATATTAACTATCCCTTTTGTTTTAGAAGTGATAATGGATCAATAAGAGGATCTGGAACTAGAGCTTACATGAAAAGACCAGAAACAGTATGTGACAAATGATACCAGAATGGGGAATCAAATGCCATATATCACCTCATTGATTCTTCATTGGATGCCTCAAAAGATCCAATGTAGCGCTAGCCCAGTTTCTGGCATGCTCAGTGGAAATGTACTGTAGGCTCCTAGTAGCAATCCATACTTAGTCTTTTGGGTCACATTTGTGTCACAGTGAATTGGCAGTGCTTGAATAATTTTCCAAGCAGTCTTAAATATCTATTCTCAAAACTTAGACAGTATATTGGTTGGTAAATTCTGTTTGACAACTAACAAATTTTAAACCGGAGTTTTAGGAATAGCTAGTTTTGGAAAAGTTTCACACATCATCCGTTATGAATGGTTCATGTGGATCATGTGCAAAGTGAAACGTAAGAAGTAAAAGCAGTTTTTAATTTAGAAGACTTCTAAGTACTTTGGTTTGCATCCGGGCTTTGATTCGCATGCAAGGTGTCTTTCTGTGCGGAGTTTGCATGTTCTTTACTGGCTTGTATGGGTTTCCTCCGGGTACTACAGTTTCTTCCTACAGTGTAAAAAAAGATGTAGGTTGATTGGTGATTCTAACTTGCCATAGGAGTGTGTGGTTGTTTGTCGGTGTGCGGCTGTGCAATAGACTACCAACCTGTTCAGGGTGTACTCCTGACTCTTGCTCTATGTGTGCTGTTATAGGCTCCAGCAGATTCGCTTGACCCTGGATTAGGAATAAGTGGGTTAGAAGATGAATGAATGAACATCATGGGGATGGTTTGGTCTTATATACTTTATTAGTAAGTAATGAATGTAAGTAGAGACTCAAAGCACATCATCATAGTCAGATTTACAAATCTTATTCAACATTTGATTGACAACATTTAACGTGTTTTGTTTAAAAATTTCATATCAGCATCTTTACATATCCAAACTGTAGCATAGAAAAGAAGGATTTAAAAAAAAAACTTATCATCTAGTTACCTTTACTTATAAAACTAAGTCCATGGATTGCTCGTTTTGAATAAAAGCATTGATAACTGGTTTGTAAAAGTTCTCCTTCTCTTTCTTCAGCTTTAAAAGTCTACCTGTGAATCCCTGGGATCACTATTGCCCTGTGCCAATGAGGCAGGAGGATTGCATGCCTCACTTTGAGATCTGTGCAGCAGTTTTATGTGCGCTCAGCACAAGAATACATTACACACATACAGTTGTTGATAATAAAAATAAACATTGTGCATTATATACTCCAGCTGAACTAATTAAATTTAATACATATAGTAAAAGTGTTGAAACATTTTAATAGTGACATGCAGAGGGACAGCAAAACGGTCTCACTGCATAGAGCCAGCACCACATGGTGATTGTGAAATCCACGGTGAGGCTCAGTATTTAAATGGTAAATGTGAAAATGTAGCATTTTTAAAAAACAATTCCAAAAATTGTGATGTGAACACTGAAAAAATATAACGATTTAATTTATTTTTAATTTTATATTATCATGATGACAGGTGAAGCTGTGTCTCTCCTGCCTCCCCGTCACTGTTTATTAGCCACTTTATATTAGTGTGTAGTTTCTCTTTGGAAGTGATTACTTTCTGCAAGGAATATTAAAAATGCTAGTAAATGAAATATGAGTGATCTATTAACTTATTAGGTGACCAGCTTGATGTTTTATATTCTGACTATGAGGTAGGTCTGGGAATAGTGCGTTTGACGCCAAGGTGGTGGGTGATCATTTAAAATTAGAGGCTACTGAACTGAATTTCTAAATGAAATGCGAACTTTAAAAGCCTTTTTTAGTCTTTTACTGAAACTGTGTGTACATTAGGCTTAAAAAGTGGGGAAAATAATTTTGACTCGTCACTATATCTAAAAAATATGAAGTACAATTATATAAATTGATAAGCCTACAACATTAATATAGCATTAAAAGGTGTAGTAACTAATTTATATAGTGACGCATGTCAATGCAGCCAGTGACAATGTGATTTGTTAAAATTTAATAAATTGAGGTAGGGTTTGATCTAAACGACTGACATTGTCGAGATTGTCATGGCTAGTCAACTAGTTCAGAGTATTTTCACCCAGATGGTCTTGTAATTTGCTTACGATATACAGTGGTTAGCTCTGCGATGGACTGGTGAACTATTCAAGGTGTACCCCTGCCTCTTGCCCTATGTGAGCTGGGATAGGCACCAGCAGACCCTGGTGACCCCAAATTAGGGAATAAGAAGATGAATGAATGAATGAATGAAGGAATTAATGAATGCAGTGGTTAGTACCTAGCAATGTGTTTTAAGAAAGATAAACAGGTAAACAGGTGATAGGGTCATGGGAAATTCAGGGCTTACTGATGCATGTTCATAGTCATGATCAGCTGGTCGATTCCACTGAAGTGCTTCTGTAGAAAAATTGCTCTAGAGTGTCATCTAGAGTGCTCATGCTAATCCTAGAATGAATGAATGAATGATTGAATCAATTAAATGCACACTGACTATGAAAATAATGCATCAGTTAAACATACAGTTTTGTGCTATTCACTGGGAAGCCGTTCTTATGGTTTTTAAGTTTACATTTCTGTCATTTGAAAGATGAACTTTACCAAAGCAACTTATAAAAAAAAGCTTTGAAATTTCCTTTAATGAAAACCTTGTAGAATGTAACATTGCATTGATTCGGGTCTAAAGTATGTGCTGGAGCACTATAGATTATTTCATGTTTTCTAATACTGCCATACAGTCAAGATTTGACTCTTTACATTTTTGAAGTAAAATTCAATTTCCCTTGCAATTTTCAGAATTTCTGCTAGCTGAATGATATCATCAACAGATAGTATCCATAATAATTGGGTATCTGTGCTAGGATCTCTTGTGTACTGTAGACTTGATTAAGTATTTAGTTATTTATTAGCAATAATTTTTGTTTGCAGCAATGCTTCATCTTGTCTATATCTTAAAACTCAAATGGGCACTAGGTTCAAAAGAAACTGATAAAACTGATAGCTTTTGGACATGGCTGGGGAGGAAATAATCTTCCAACTGCTTGAGATGATGTCACAAGGTGCAATAATGTTTGGTAACCTCTTTTTATCTGGTGCCAAAAGCAGAATTTGGATTTTTTTTATTTGATGCTTAATGCCTTATGTAAAAAAAAAAAATAGACATCAGCATCTTGTACACATCCTTTTAAATACCTTTTTCATGCATCCCCTTATTTTTAATTTACAAAACATGCCTCCATCTAGTTTGGTTTCTAAGTGATGTAAGCGGTGACAGTGGAACCATTAGTTTAATGAATTTAGAGGAGCTGAGGTTAGAACTACAATCAGCAAAGGAATCATTTTACCTTGAAAGAGTGTTTACTAATGTGTAAAAACATTCAGCAATGAAATAATTTATCTGTGAGACAACACTTCAAAAAAAGAAATCGTTATATATACGTACTGCAGTCTGTAAATTATTTATATTCAGAATAGAGAGGCAATCTAAAGAGTGGGCTAGGTTGTATTTCACCGTTGTGCCACATTCAGTTTACATATCTGCTACTTAATGGGCTCTCTGCTGTATTAGTAAGACCTACGCTGCACTTAGGGATCAAGTACTTGTCCTTGTGGGTGATGAAATCACGAGAGTGAGGTCATAGCAGTAGGATCATACAGTGTTGGCAGTGTGCTCCCCGTTAGCCATGATTCATATGCTAATTAGCGCTGGCCTGCTGCCTACGTTCTGGCTGGGTGATCTATTAGCAGAGGACAACAGGTGGGGGAAGGCGAGGATGTGGGCTGGCAATTTCACCTTGCTTCCTCCCATGCACCTCTTTTGAAATGTGTTTACATCTGCAAGAGATGTGACTCCTGCAGCGTAGATTACTCTGCGGGGTGAGGAGAGGGACAATATGCAGCCGTTCAGGAACACAGTTAGCTACAATGAAAAAGCAGGTGACTTTAATTAAGAGAACGCAAAGTAATTAAGAGTAACGCATTCTCTAATTTTTTTTAATCAGGTGATTAGGATGATGCATAAAGATCCTTATAGAACTTAAAGCTGGAAAGATATAACCAGAAAATCGCCAAACATATTTTCTGCAGAAATCTTTGGCCACCATCAAAGTGGTAGATATAAGCAACTAACTTATTCTGTAGGCATTGTTTTACACTTGAGGACATAAAATAGTCCCTGGAATTACTTAAACACAAACTTTATTTTATAACATGACATAGAAATCGACTGTGACACACAACAAAGCAATACCAAGGATTTTAAGGAAATGAACAAAAACTAGCTAGCTAACTAGCACACATTAGCACATGCCCACGTTAGCACGTGCAATTTTGTGCTATTCACTGGGAAGCCGCTCTTATTAGGGTTTTAGATTATTGTTCTTATTTTTTTACATTTCTGCCATTTGAAAGATGAGCTTTACCAAAGCAACTTATAAAAGAGCTTTGAAAATTCCTGTAATTAAAACCTTGTAGAATGTAACATTGCATTGATTCGGGTCTAAAGTATGTGCTGGAGCACTATAGATTATTTCATGTTTTCTAATACTGCCACACAAAATACTGTCATGATTTGACTCTTTACATTTTTGAAGTAGAATTTTTTGTCCCGTGCAATTTCCAGAATTCGTGCTAGCTGAATGATCGCATCAACAGATAGTATCAATAATAATTGGGTATCTGTGCTAGGATCTCTTATGTACCATAGACTTGATTAAGTATGTAGTTATTTATTAGCAATAATTCTTGTTTGCAGCAATGCTTCATGTTGTCAGTATCTTAAAACTCAAATGGGCACTAGGCTCAAAAGAAACTGATAAAACTGATAGCTTTTGGATCTGGCTGGGGAGGAAATAATCTTCCAACTGCTTGAGATGATGTCATGTCTTGAGAAGGTGTGCAATAAGGTTTGGCAACCTCTTTTTATCTGGTGTTTTTTTGAATTGATGCTTAATGCCTTATGTAAAAAAATAAATAGACAACAGCATCTTGTACACATCCTTTAGGTACCTTTTTCATGCATCAGCTTTTTTACACAAAAAGTAAACAAGAACAATAAGATCACAGGATAAACAAGAACCAAAGAACAAAAGCTGACAAAAATAGGATTCATGTAAAAACATATAATGAAGTACTGATGCACCGAAAATATATTCATATTATTCATTCATCTTCTTACCCACTAATTCCCTAATCCGGGGTCACGGGGGATACACCCTAGACAGGTTGCCAGACCATTTCAGGGCAACACAGACAATTTACAATCACCAGTCCACCTAATCTGCATGTTTTTGGACTGTGGGAGGAAACCGGAGCACCCGGAGGAAACCCATGCAAGCGCGGGGACAACACGCAAACTCCACACAGAAAGATCCCGACCCTGGATTCGAACCCGGGACCTTCTTGTTGTGAGGCGACCGTGCTAACCACTATTCCACCGTCAATATTCATTCATTCATCTTCTTATCTCCTAATTCGGGGCCACAGGGGTCTGATGGTGCCTATCCCAGCGCACAAAGTGTAAAAGGCGAGGGTACATCCTGGACAGGTCACCAGTCTGTCTCAGGGCAACTCAGACAAACAACCATTCCCACACACACATTCACTTCTATAGACAGTTTAGAATCACCAACCGACCTAATCTGCATATTTTTGGACTGTGGGAGGAAACCGGAGTACCTGGAGGAAACCCTTGTCTTTGTCAGAGTGATCACTGCACACACAAGCATTTGCTTTGTTCCTCCCGACCACGTGTACAGGTTTTCCTTTTTAAACAACAATAAAAACATTTTGCGCAGCTGTAAACAATGCAAAACATTGAGTTTCTAGTAGCCATTTCTGTATACAAAACTTTTCCTGGTCTGCTAGAGATGAATTAAAAATCATTTCACATTTCATCAGGTCCAATTTACCTTATACCAATTTACATCATATAGCCTACGCAGTAAACACAACACACCATACACCTTAAGGAATAGTTTTATTTAGCCACATTAGTACTATTGAGTTCTTAAACTAATAATGAATGAGGAAATCTAAGGTGGTGTCGGCATATCAGTTTATCCCAAAGGTCTTTAGTCTGGTTAAGGTCAAAGTTCTGAGCAGTTACAGTTACAGTTTGGCAGACCCTCTTATCCAGGTCATTGGTTCTCTTTTTTTTTACAACACAAGGCTACCACTCGAGCAGGGCATTTGAGTTGCTTCGCACAAACCCCAGACATAATTGCTGGATCTTTGCGAGACTTTCGTCAATTGTGTGTATTCAGCTTTTTTGCAACATCTCAATATATTGTCATTCCTCCAGGTAAAAATCTGCCAATGTTTCTGACCTTCTAACTTCAATATGTTTTTGTTCTTTTCTACAAATATGCTATAAGATTCAGGTCATGGCTTTGCAATATTCTGCCACATTCTTTAGCCTTTAAATATAAACTTTGACGGTATGTTCAGGATCCCCGTTATGTGATAAAATATACATTTAATAGGGTGTAAATTTCTTGTTACCTGACATGCCTTGACATGTTGCTTTAGTACTTTTAGATAATCCTTCTTCCTCAAGATTTCCTGTCCATCATTTATTTTTTGATGTGCACCAGTTTCTTTTAACGAAACATTCCCCACTACTTCCTCTGTGCTTTAGATAAGATAGTGTTCTTCGGATTTAATGCCTTGTACTTGTTCAACTATACCTGACAGTCTCTTTGGTGTTTATGTAAGGTTCTTACTTCAGATGTGAAGATATTTTCCAAGGATATTTGATTGAAACTCAAATTGTGGTGGTTAACAGTTTTCATTTCACAAAATAATGTATTTTCTTAAATGGTAAACATAGTATTCGTAACATAGTGAACTTTCATATACATTTAGAAAGAATGCATTTAGAAAGATGTTTTGGCTGATCCATAACAGTGGCAAACACAGGTAAAAATACTCAAAAGCGTCTCATAAATATCTAAAAAAAACCTGATTAATTTCCCCGCTCTCCCTCTGCATGATCTTCTTTTGACTTCAAAGCCGCATGCTGCCACACCCCCTTCACATAACCTCATCAGCCAGGAAGCTGTCTGGCCGGACAAAAACTTATGATAATGTACAGCATGGGATGTTCATCCCCCTCCACCACCTGTGTCAGCAAAGACCCCAGCTACTGGTGCTATGCATCTATCTTCATCACAAAAGGAATAGGAAATAAGGTTAATGTAACAAAGGATCACCACACAAGGCTTCAATGGACCAGGCAGCCGGCTAGTGGTATTCGAATCATTTGGTATGAATCATCTATGATATCCTGCAAACTGAGGAACAATTTGACCTCCTTTTTGGTTTTAGGCCATGAACAGGTTACAAGTTGCTGACATTACAAGAAATGATAATACTTCTTCTTTTTCTCCTTTCAGCTGCTCCCGTTAGGGGTCGCCACAGCGGATCATTCTTCTCCACCCTACCCTGTCCGCTACATCTG
>JAOTRA010000037.1:4049141-4066559 GCA_026260255.1 Pseudolaguvia tuberculata | reverse complement strand
TGACTCCCAGAACGATCAAGCTTCCACTGCTGGGCCTCCTTAACCTGCAAAGTAAACCATCAGTAAAAAGGAGATAGGATAAGGACCTCGGCCAAATGCTGTAAATGTAAATGATAATTATTCTATTGCTTATGAGCTAAAAGGTAAATCATGCAGATGTTTTACTTTATGTATCAATAAAATATAAATTATATATCATGCATGTATGCAATTTTAGATTCTGTTCTTTAAACAAACAAACCAAAAAGATATATTGTTACCTTCTGTTTGGAATGTGTGATGATCTACACTTGTTAGTCCTAAAGCTGCATCCCTTTGATATCTACTGTACATTTTAGTCTCTGTGTTAAAAGCATACAAGGAACACTTGTACACACTACCTGCATCCAGTTATCTAATGAGCCAATCATGTGGATGGAAAAACAACAATTTAAAATAATCTTTTGGCTACAAGGCCAGAGCTTTAGACATCCAGAACATGACGGCTGTGACTTTAATCATGGTATGGTTGTTGGTGCCAGATGGCTTGTTTTGAGGATTACAAAAATAACTCATCTCCTGAGATTTTTTTTACACACATATAACTCTGGTGTCTCTGGAGTTTAAACAAAATGGTACAAAAACCCAACATTGTTCAATAAACAATGGGTTTACAGGATGAAAATCCTTGTGGATGAAAGAGATCAAAGTAGTATGTCTGAGCTGACAGAAAGGATAGAATAACACAAATAATCACTCTTTACAACTTTGCTAAGCCCTGAGGTGCAGGCACCAAACCAGCAGAAGGTCACACTGGGTTCCACTCCTGTCAGACACCTGAGCCCATCACTTACCCAAACTAAACAGTTATATAATGAAGACCGCGTCTATTTTGGCTTGAACCTTATGGAGTATTGCACTCAGTGTACTTATTTTACAGTCTATCCCAACAAACATAGTAGAAAAGGCAGGGGTACACTCTGGGCAGATAACTAGTCCATTGCTGGGCCAGTCCATTGCAGGGCCACACAGACTAACAACCACAGTCACACTTCACCAATCACCAATCACAAACCCCATGCAAATGCAAACCCTGCACGGAAAAACCCCCTTTCTGGAAATTGAACCCAGGACCTTCTTGCATGCTTCTTAACTGTGATAACCATTACACCACTTCGCCGTTCCTACTACTGTATTAACTTGTGTAGTATATTACAGTATTTACTACATCTTTCTACAGTATGTTATAGTATTAATTCAAATGGACTGATAAAATGTAACTAGAATAAACAAAAAGGCTGTGCTAACATCTGTCCTATTATAGTATTTAGTTTATTATATTATTTACAACTTTGTTAATATCTTATATATGGCATACTATAGAAAGAACTGTAGTGAACTAATAACCATTAATTTAAAATACATGTAGATGCTCTATGGGATAAAACGTTGCTAATGAGTGTTCCAGATTCCCATTTCTGATTAGCAGCAGTAACAGATCACTAATTCAGTGACTTTAAACAAAGAAATTCAACAAAAAACATTGTTAGATTTTTAACACTGTAAATGTTCTTGCACATAGTGTACAATATTCATTCATTCATCTTCTTACCCGCCTATTTCCTAATTCAGGGGGTCACAGGGGTCTGCTGGTGCCTATCGCCTATCCCAACTCGCATATGGCGAGAGGCAGCGGTACACCTTGGACGGGTTGAAATTCCATCGCAGGGCAACACGCAGACAAAACAATATTGTTCAAGATAATCTTCTGTACTAATCAATGAAGTCATGAGTTAATATAACAAGTGTATTAGAATTAAGACAATAAATGACCACATCATTGCATATGATATATTTACTATAGGGCAGCATGGTGGCGTATTGTTTAACATGGTCGCCTCACAACAAGAAGGTTCTGGGTTTGATTTCCGGGCAATGGGTCTTTCTGTTTGGAGTTTGCATGTTCTCCCTTTGCTTGCACGTTCACAATCTGTAGTACTAATATATAACTAGAGTTGGGATGCTCAGGCACCAGGATGTGTGACTAGGATTTACTCTGCAGGATAGAGATTGGCCACCCTTGGTCCAGAAGTTTCTATATCCTTGTGTGTGAAGATTCCAGAAGATCAGCAGCTTTGACTATGCCAATGATAGTGGGGAGCAAGTTTTCTTGGCGTTTGTTAGTTGTAATTAAAGCATGCATTATTAAATAACGTAAAATTATTGAGTGAGGGATACAAATACTTCTAGTTTCTTGGCTATTAAGATACCAATTGTGTAGTCATGTGCCCTCACCAGACAATAAGTGTTTGTTGACAAAGCGCTCTGCTCATGTTGCTTCTGTATCTTGGGTGGCTAAAAATATTACAGACTTCTGTGGCTTTCTCAACCTCAAACAAGTATAGCAGAGGACAATTGAGAAAAAGCTTGAGGGTTGTGGTCTTATCTGCCTTGCGCAGCAGCTTTAAACAGGAGCAGGGACAGGGTAGTGTGTGTTTCGCACTTCCCTTTAACTAGGCGTGTGGTATTGCAGCAGACCTTATGGGCCAGCTGGAGGTAAATAGTGACACTTTTTTTCAGTTCTTCACTCTTCCGTATGCAGAGCTCATGAATTACTCATAACTCTTGTCTCCTGAAAGATGCAGCATGTTTCAGAACAGCTTGTCCTTGTCCTTGCTTGTTCGTGGGTCTTGTGCAAGTTATATTTAATTCAGCAAGGCGATTGGCCAGACTTTAGAAAAGCGGGAGTGACTGAGAGGGAGCATGTATGGGCATGATACCAGCTTTTTGAAACCAGGCATTTTGGCATACAGTTTAGTTTGGACTTGACAGCCATCCATTTTCACTACTTTTTATCTTATGCACTGTCACTAGTAACCTGAAGGTTATCCCAGGGAACTCAGCCCACAGGGTGGGGAGTCAGCTCACAATTCCATACACACACACACATATACACACACGCTTTTTTGTGTGCTTAAACTATGAGCATACACTGTCATCAAACTGGAAGGAAGTGAGAGAACCTGAATGAAGCCATCAAATCATGCGAAGAAAGCATGTAACATGCACACAGGCCGAGCTGGGAATTGAACCACCAACATTAAGGTTGACACTGCTTAGCCAGCTCTAGCAATGATATTTATTTAGCAAATGTTTAGCTTTCAATTTTTTTTCATGTCTTTACACATGGCGCGATGGCGTATGAAGTAATATTTAAGGTGACGCGCCGGTATGCGTCGTTGGTTATTAAAAGTACGGAGTTGTTGTTTGTCTTGGAGAAGTTCTTGTTTTTTTGGAAATCTGGTATGATCGTGTTTTGTTTAGGCTTTGTACATGTTCTCGTTTTGTTTATAGTCATCTCGTTTATCATCTTTGTCTGCGTGTCTTGTTTTATGTTTGATCACTGTATATGTCATTGCACCACTGTTTATAAATAAAACCCTAACCACTTCACTGCATTATGGATCCGGCTCTCTTCTCTGCAATCACTGCATCGTTACAATCGTTACTTGTGTAGTAGGTGCTATAAAACTGGAGGTCATTCTGACTAGTGCATTCCAAAAAAATGGTATTCATTCATTTATTCATTCATTCATTCATTCATTCATTCATTCATTCATTCATTCATTCATTCATTCAGTCAGTTACATTTTTGCATTTGGCAGATGCTCTTATCTACATTTGGTCTCTTTTTTTAAATGTTTTTTACAACTGAGCTATTGTGGGTTAAGGGCCTTACTCAAGGGCCCACAGTGGTTACTTGGTAGAGATGGGAATCAAACCTCCGGTCTTTCTGGTATTAGTCCGACACCTTAACCACTAGGCTACCACTTCCCATTCATTCATTCATTCATTCATTCATCTAACCCGCTATTCCCTAATTAGATGTCATGGGGGTCCGCTGGTGCCTATCCCAGAATACATGTGGCGAGAGGCAGGGGTACACCGTGGACGGGTTGCCAGTCCATTGCAGGGCAACACACAGACAAATAACCACTCACACAAACATTCACTCCTATGTACAATTTAGAATCACCAATCAACCTAATCTGCATGTTTTTGGACTGTTGGAGGAACCGGAGCACCCGGAGGAAACCGACAAGCGCTGCGAGAACATGCAAAACTCCGCACAGAAAGATACCCGGCCGGGAAATCGAACCCAGGAGCTTCATGTTGTGTGTTATCTACTACGCCAGTGCGCCTCCCATGGTATTAATTAAAATAATAGTTATTTTAACTAGCAACTTAATACTCATTTATATAATATATTTATATAAGGGGCAGCAGGGTGGAGCAATCTTGCCTCAAAGCAAGAAGGTCCTGGGTTCGGTTCCTAGTCAAAAGGTCCGTGCGCTTGCATGTTCTTCCCACGTTTAGAAAGTTTCTTCCAGGTACTCCTGTTTCCTCCCACAGTCCAAAAACATGTACATTAGGTTAATTGGTGTGTGCTGGGATAGGCTCTAGCAGACCCCATGACCCAGAATTAGCAAACAAGCATATTAGAAGATGAATAAATTTCATATAAAGTTATATTTAATGCTTTCTCTTTAGCTACTAAGTCGCTCTGAGCATGATCCACCAACACTCCATTACTAACTGAACTCATGTCAACAGCCCATAATGGTACTGCATAGAGTATGAACTAATTCATATGTAATAAAATATTTACAGTGGAGTGTTGATTAAGCACAAAGTTTTCCATGGATTGAACATTGAGTGAGGAGGAAGTGACAAGAAAGTGAAGTGAGTGAGGAGCAGGGAAATTGAAAATCCAGACCGGATCTGAAGTGGAGTGATTATAAAATGCTTTAAGTGGTGTGAATTGTTTGCTGTTCCACTCTGCTTACCTACACAGGTTTGATCCAGTCTCAGTACATGACCACGCTCATTGTTATCCTATACACACACACACACACACACACACACACAGGTATATATACACACATACATATTAGATCAATTAATGTTCAACCAGCATGTTCAAAACATGTTTCTGAAGACTTTTACCTACTGTACCATTGAAGAATATATATTTTAAAATAAGCATTTTATTTAATGCTTAAGCCCCCAGGTTGTTGATCAAATGATCTAGTTTAAACCACACCACTGCCAAGCTGCCATTATTAGGTCTCTGAGCAAGGCCCCTAGGCCTCTGATGACATTATTTTCCCAGTATTAGTAAACAGGTAAAGATTCTGACCAGAGACTAAAGGGTTAACACTCTTAATGTGTGCTGATTTTTCTCCTCTTGAGGTACTTGAGAGAGAAGCGGTTGCTGGGTAGGACAGATGTCACCATAGAACATCCTTCTTTTGCTTCGGTTTTCCTGCCTCTGGGTCTGGTGGGTCATCAGCTCAGTTCAGACACACACACACACACTCACAAAAATAGACCCTGGAGGATTCTTTTTCTTTCTGTGAACATGGTCATGTAGAACAGCCTGGGGGACATCGTGAACAGTCAGTCAGCAGAGAAAAGAAATTAGTGGCAGTACAGCCGTCGGCACAAGACAGGATCATATATATATATTCTGATTGCGGTCTGATCAGGAAAATAAAATAATTAAGAAAGACGTCAAAACTAATGAGTAAACTGAAGAAGTGATTATGGTGTGAGAAGAGACCTGACAGATTGTGCGTGGCATACAAGGCCAGAGTCGTGAGAGTTTAGCCTGTGTGGTGTATGTGTGTTTCACAGTCCACAGGCTGACAGATGACCACTTCAAATGCTATCTTGTGATCGGATATATGAACTGCTCAGAAATGACTCTTTTCTTCCCTCTATTTGTATTTGCTGGACGGTTTGGAATATTCATACTTTAAATAGGGGAAATCTGCAAATCAGCATTTTCACTTTTTCCTCTTAAGTATATGACCTAGGTATAGTCTGCCTGAATAAGACAAATCATTATGGTTTGTGTAGGGAACTAATGAAATCTAAAATTGGATTGGTGGCACAGTAGAGTCCTGATCGAATAGCCGGGCTTGCTGAATCAGTATCATAATTAAGAATTGAAGTTTGGATTAATGACACCCAATTCAATCAGCATTCAATATTCATTTGCAAACACTAAATGATTAGATTAAGCTTTGCCATGCTCCATTATCCTGATACAAATCTATACAAGACAAGAGAGGCGAACGGTTGCTAATGTGATGTTATCCCATTTTGGTGTGTGTAAATTGCTGTTTATCTCTGATTGAGATGGCAAGATCCACAAGCAGAGAAAGGAACCTGCATGAAATCGTTTGTTTTTGATGTTGTTTTTTTTTTTTTTTAAATACACAGACAGAAATCTTTTAGCCTCCAGGTTATGTTCAGTCATTTCACTCTTAATTTAAATAAAAATTCTTTTGAGTTTCCAAATGTATACATTGTAAAACAACGTATCAAAATGTTATGGGTTGGTGCTTAGCAATAGACGCCTAATCAGACAGTAAACAGCATATCACGGGAAGACCACAGCAACTACACTTATGGAAAACATTTCAATAGCTCCAGTCAACCTAACTCTAAATGTCACAAAAGTGCCTGATGCATAGAAGAGGAAATGCTTGACACTGACAAATTAGCAGGCGTTGGATATCAATACATCCCTGTTCTACACGGCAAATCTGAAGATGTTAAAGATAAAGCAGTCACATGCTGGAGTTAGAAGAGTTATGTGCAATTCGGACACTGATTTCATTATAACATTTTATATTAAAAATTGTTCTTTTTCCAACTAATCATACATTCGTTAAAATCATGGTCAGAGTGAATGGTACTCCACAGTTTATGTAATGATGAGACCTTAGAAGGATCCATAAAAATAGCTTTGTTCCACAAAGTAGAGCAGCTGAATAACATTGCAGACAGATCCAAATCATGAGACAAAAAGGCAAAGAAACGGCAAGGATCAAAAAGTAGGAAAGTAGTAAACAGATTTAGACGATTAGTAAGCTTAAGTAGCATAGCCGGCCGGAAGTGACACCAGAAGTACATCGCACCCGCTTCTCTGACTTTTAGTGATGAGAAGACAGACTCATTACAGTTTATTAGTTTATTCTTATTATATATGGTTTGAAATGTCTAATCTGAATAAAACCAGACGGATTATTACAGTTCCAGTCAGTGGAAATCTTCACTTTTAATGCCACCAGTATGGCCAACTGTCATTAAGTTCGCCAGTTATGACGTTCCATAGTTTGACAGTTATTGCAGAATTAAGTAGGTAAGTGCCTGAAATCTTAGGAAAAAGTAATTAGTGGTAGTCAGTGAACATATCAAAATAACATTTAAAGAAAACAGATTAACATATCATTAATTTTACTACTCACATTTCTGATTGGATCATACCTGAGAGACCTATTTTATTTTCCATGACTTTTCTTCAACTCTAAACAGAATTTAATTATTTTCAGCCACAGCCAGGTTTCAGCTCTACTTTAAACAGAAGCAGTTGCTTTACAGGCTATTAGTCAAGAGTGAAAGGGAAAGTTTATAGGTACTGTAGTGAGACCTGCAATGTTGTACGGTTTAGAGACAATGGTGTTGGAGGAAGAGCTGAAGGTGGCAGAGTTGAGATGTTGAGATTTTCATTGAAAGTGACGAGGATGGACAGGATTATAAATGAGTTTTTTAGAAGGACGACAAATTTAGGATGATTTGGAGACAAGGTGAGGGAGGCTAGGTTGAGATGGTTTGAACATGTGCCGAGGAGGAACATGCAGTATATCTGTAGAAGAATGCAGAGGATGCAGTTGCCTGGAAGGGGGAATAGCGGAAGACCAAGGAGGAGGTTTATGGATGTGGTGAAGGAAGATATTCAGGTAGTTGGGGTGAAAGAGGCAGATGTAGAGGACAGGGTAGTGTGGAGAAGAGCTATCCGCTTTGGCAACCCCTAATGGGAGCAGCTGAAAAGAGAAGAATCCAATAGCACCCTATATAGCAGGGGTCAGGAACCTATGGCTCACAAGCCAGGTGTGGCTCTTTTTATGATTGCATCTGGCTCGCAGATTTCGGCTTTTATGATAAAACAAAATATCACTTGTTTTAATCCATCCATCGATTTTCCACAGGGTTGCATTGGCTGCAAGAGCAATTGTCCATTATTTTATTTGGATGATAATAGCCTCCGTTGGCCGTTGCTGGGTAAACAGGTAAGCGCCCTCTTTTGAATCATCTAAAATATATATTATATGGCTCTTACTGAAATAAATTTCCAAATATTTTGCTTTTCGGAGTCAAAAGAGTTCCCGACCCCTGCCATATAGGATTGTCTCTATTGTTTTAAAGTTACTGCTGTTGCAGGAGTCATGTAACGCTGAGAGCAGGTTATCGTCTAAATAACTTTATAGTGCGCATAAAGCTCATTTCACTACGTATGACTGTGACAAATAAATTTTGAAAAGGAATAATAGCGAGAGACACACTGAAGCAAATGAACAAGCGCAGTGCATGCAGAGATTTAACAAACAGTGTGATCATTCAAATTTACAGGCAAAGTGTTGTAATACACAAAACATAAAAAAGAGACAAAATGAAGAGGAGAAATGTTTGTAAGTGAGAAGAGGTCTACGTCTATGTTTTAAGAACATGCAAATAGGTCACAGTGAATTTTACTTGACAATTTGCTTTTCTATGGTGCATTGGATTCTGATTATACTGTACATGATTTAAAAAGTTTAATCTGAATAAAAATTCTCCATGTAAAAAATTCAATGACCATAACATTCATTCATTTATTCATTCATTCATTCATTTCATCTTCTTACCCGCTTATTCCCTAATTCGGGGTCACAGGGGTCTGCTGGTGCCTATCTCAGCGCACATAGGGCGAGAGGCAGGGGTTACACGGGTCGCCAGTCTATCGCAGGGCAACACAGACAAACAACCATTTACACACACATTCACTCCTATGGACAATTTAGAATCACCAATCGACCTAATCTAATTTTTTGGACTGTGGGAGAAAACCGGAGTACCCGGAGGAAACCCACGCAAGCGCGGGGAGAACATGCAAACTCTGTGCTAACCACTACACCACCGCGCCCATGACAATAACATGTCCGAATCAATTAAAAGTTATTTAAACCTTGTTGCAACCTTAACCAAAACAAAAATGTTGTTTTGTATATATGTCATTTCTCCCTTGTTTGTGCTTGCTTGTTGTGTGTAAAAAAAAAAAAGGCACATTTTTCCAGGAAATGACTATGATATTGTTTACATTCCAGGTCTTTAAATTCCAGTGATAAACACTAGTCCTTACTTCAGACCATTATTCACAAGCTTTTACTCTTCAGAGGAGTATCACTACCAAACATTGTTCTGTTTCATCCTACATTAAAGGTTTCCAGCAGCAGTGTGTAACGAATAATTTGTCCCTTAAATACTGTGTGAATAATTGAGTATACCCAGGTTAAAGCAGTAGTTTTTTTTTCTCTTTCATGTCAGTTGCTGGTGGATTAAATATTTTCTGATACCACCGATGACATGACAATTTACAGTACCAGTTTACAGTAGCAATAATCAGCAAAACTTGAGAGTTTCATTCGGTGCGATTGGTTACTCTCAATACCGCCAATATTGATAATGTTGATAAGACTTAATATTCCTTGGTTTGACAGTCATTTTAAAAGTCATACTCCAGGTAAATTCATTCATCTTCTTACCTGCTTTATTCCCTCATTCATGGTCACAATGGTGTCTGCTGGTGCATATCCCAAATAACATTAGGGCGAGAGGCGGGGGTACACCCTGGACAGTTCACCAGTCCATCGCAGGGCAACACAGACAAACAACCATTCACACACATTCACTCCTATGGGCAATTTAAAATCATCTATCGACCTAATCTGCATGTTTTTGAACTGGGTACCCGGAGGAACGTGCAAACTCTGCACAGAAAGATCCCTGGCCCGGGAATCAAATTTGGGCATACTGTAGGTAAATGTCTAAAATCTTCTTTCCCTGAACATGTCAAACTATTGGTTAAAGACAAAAGATTTTAAATATGAAATTATTTCATAAAATATATATCTGCTTGAACTGGTATAAAAAAAAAACAATGCCTGGCAATAATTAGGCTTGTGGAAAAGCATGTAAAGTCCCAGGTTCGTATCCCCAGTCCTTTCAGTGTGGAGTTTGCATGTTCTCCCGGTGTTTGTATGGGTTTACTATGAAAAGTGATTTAGTATGTGTTGTTGTTTGCCTGTATATGGCCATGTGGTAGACTCAGACAGCTGAGATAGCCTCCAACAGACCCCTGTCATTCTGATTATGGATAAGCAGGTATAGACAATAGATGGATTGACTTCATGTCGTCTATAACTCTTTTGCGCTAAAGACCAAAACAAGACTTTTACCTTCATTTTATTGTGTACAGGCATGAAGATCAATTGAATGTTGTTGATATTCACTCTAATTCTTGAATTTGTGCATCCTATGTATGCTACATATGTCCCACAATATGTACATAGTAAAGGTTACAGAGGTAAAAACACTGGTCCCATATTGAAGGCAAACAACCAAACTATATATTTGTGTAGAATGTTAGCAATAGACATCTCTACAGAAATGTTAAAACAATAATCAATATTTATTTGCATCTCCATGAGTGGCATTAGGGAAATGTATGGGAAAAAACACTCAAAAAACGGGACCTATTATAATTTTTATGACAGAGTTTGTAGATCTACAGATTTACATTGTAGGTTTTACACTGACTAATGTTAAAATCATGAGTCATTTGTTTCCTCCGAGTAATAGGACTTGAAGAAAAAAGTTTGTGATTCTGCCATCTTTCTTGTATGAAGCCTTTTTAAAAAATATAAGCATCACACAATGCAACCAAATTTTAAATAAAAGATTCACTTTTAATGCTGAAGAAAAAAACAACACTTCAAGCTCAATCATGCAGGGTAACAGAATAATTGTTAATAAGTTACTTCTGAAGTCTTTTGAATTGTACCTTAGACGCTTCTTAGATATAAACGCTTGATTGTTTTTTCAAACTCGTTGACTTTGATTTACTCAAAAGTAATAACTGATGTCTCTCTTTAATCTAATGGAAGAAGGTCTGAACATCAGGCGTCTCATGTATCAACACTGTGTGCAAACAAAACTTTGCATACACCAATTTTCGTGCTCATGGGCAGACTTACTTACAGTTTAATTCTCATGAAAATGTGCGTTCCTGCGCAACAACTGTGTTTAGTGTTTGTCTGTTAGCCCCTCTTAGAGGCTATAAAGTAAAGTTGCAAACAATAGACTACAAAGTATTCTACCGTATGTCTACCAGGTATATAATGTTCCCATATGATGCAGTTGAGCAGCCAAACATTAAAGCACAATTGGCAGCAATAGCTGGTTTCCCTACTGTAATTGGACCGTTCAACTGCACACACATTTATAAGTATATAAAAAGGCACATATAATGGAGAAGAAATCACATATGAATTAAAAACATTTCTATTCAAATAATGCAGAGTAGGCGCTGTAGTGGATAGCACAGTTGCCTCACAACAAAAAGGTCCGGGCTTCGATTCCCGGGCAGAAGGTCTTTCTTTGCAGAGCTTGCATTTTCTCCCCACCCCAAAAAAACCCATGCAGATTAGATCGATTGATGATTCTAAATTGTCCGTATGAGTGAATGTTTGTGAATAGTTGATTGTCTATGTGTTGCTCTGAGATGGACTGGCAACCCGTCTAGGGTGTACCCCTGCCTCTTGCCCTATGTTAGCTGTGATAGGCACTAGCAGACCCGGTGGCCCTGAATTCGGTAATAAGTGGAAATAAGATGAGGAATGAATGAATAGTGCAGAGTAACAAATATTGTGGCAAGGTGGCCTGGGTCAACGCGTGATTTATATGTTCTTAACAACAGTACAGTTGGGACGAGGCTCCAAGCTGGCAGGTTGCACAGTAGGCGACTTCAAGGCGAGTGATGCATTGATGATTCTATTTTCTTGTCTGTTCAATTATTGCCTATCAGGAGAGTGTGGTTATCCACTAAAGAAGTGGCTGTTAACGCCCTACCCACCCCTCACCAACCCACAAACGAGAGTGCAGAAGGTCAGTTGTAGGGTTGCCAATTGGGCAACTTAAATGATTCCTACTGAAACACCATCAAGTACAATTAAACACAGGCACGTGTTACCTTATTTCAGTCTGTTCAGACATTTTTTTTCAAATGAAGAGATACATTGTTTAAAATCTCTGGGGTTATTTAAATGTAGAATGGTAGCTATGTTTACCAATGTAAGCAAATAAAGAGAAAATAATTACCCTTGGGACATTGATGTAGTAAATCTCCCACAATAGAGGCTCTATGCTCAAAAAATGTAAGTTCATTAACCCCTGCACTACCATCAAAAAAGGTCGGGTTTGATTTCTGGGCGAGAGATCTTTCTCTGCTGAATTGGCATGTCCTTCCAGCGCTTGCATATACGGGTGAATTAATTATTCTAAATTGCCTATAGGAGTGAGTATGTGATTGTTTGTCTATGTGTGGCCCTGTAATGGACTGGCAACCTGTCAGAGGGGTTTACCTCTGCATCTTGTCTCCAACTGTAACGATCCCGTGGTAGACAGATTAGCCGAATCCATTTTGCAGAGATAAGTAAGAGTTTATTTGGGAAGGGGAAGTGGAAGGCAAACAAATCCAAAACGTAGTTCAAAGAGAGAAGTCGAGTAACAAGCACAAAGTCAGTAATCCAGAGGTCAGAACAAACATATATCAAAAGGATCGCTTAGTAAGGCCTAGGGCAACAATACTTCGCATGGTTTTCAAAGTTCCACCTGCTTATATAGATGGGCCACGCCCTAATGGCTGATACAGGAAGCAACTTGCTAAAACTCGGACGATGGCGCCCTCTGCAGGCGATCCTCCGAAAAAAACAGTCCTCACACCAGCAGACCCTGTGTCCAAGAATTAGAGAATAACTGAGATAGAAGATGAATAAATGAAAGCAATCAATCAAATGTAATCAAATTAACAAAAGTTAAAAAACACATTTCTGCAAGAGATCAGTTGAGAACTTCCGGTATGTTTAGAATTTTCTATTTTACTAATCACTAATGGTAGGTGTAGGTGGCATCTGAAGCTGAGACTGTAACCTATGGCACTTCTTTATTTATGTCTTTATTGAAGTCAATGAGTCACATTGTAAGAGTGATTATGATGTTATGCAGTTGTTATACACTTCTGGAGATTTCTATTATCTACCATCTCTATTCCAGTCTAAAGTGTTTTTAGCATGTTAATTTCTTTCAAATAAATATTCAACTATATTAATTGTAAACACTGCACATCATACATATATACACACATATATACACACACACACATATACATATATATATACATATATATATATACATATATATATACACATACACTGTATATCATATTTCACATGTTGAACCAGAACAGATAGTTGAAACTGATAGTGGGAAACATGACAGGCAGAGCAAGAGTAGGAATGAACTGTGGAAGGTGCAGCGACAGCTATCAGGAGGAGACTAATGAAACGCCATGTGTGTGTGCGCATGTAAACAATCTCAGCTCCAGAGGGTTTCTATTCTTTGATGTGAACGCCCTTAGACTTCAGCCACAGGGCACAGGACATGCTTTAAATCTGTCAATCATCCATCAGCACACATAGTTTTCATAGTATTTCCATGTCTAGCTTATTTACGGTAGTATGAGATGCTGATAAGATTAATTTCAGTTATTGAATATACAAGGTTTTTTTTTTTAGATAAATTTTTTGGAACTGAAATCGAAGTAGTGTGAATGTTGTTTTACGCAATATGTCCTAAGAATTATAGAAAAAAACTCTGAACTGTTTTGGTGGTTCTGATTTTCAGCATTATACTTCATTGTCATGTCACACTTCAAAGTGGCTCATATAAAAAGAACTGCTGATTTTTTTTTAGCCCATCACAGAAAAAAATGGTGAAAACACAGATGTTTATATTTGCAATATAAATGGTAATATCAAAGCTATTGCTGCTCTCATGCTTTCTAACAAGCATCAGAAATATAAAGGCGTTATCTACAGCCACTGATGTTCTGTGTAAGGTTATCTCAACAGAGGGAAAATACTAGTCTCACAATGAAAGCAAACAACATTCCTGACTCATTTTCTATCAGCCTTCCAGTGATAAAATAATTATTTCGGTAAAACTGATTGAAAATAAATCAATTTCACTGCCAGTGTCCTGATAAAGAGGAGTTAATAGACAACAACAGAAGGCATTAATCAGTGTGTTCTGTGTGTTTCTCTCTCATTCTTCCCTCTCTTCATTAGCCTTACGAGATGATTTCCGCCAAGCACCAAGTGATGTGGTGGTCGCTGCCGGAGAACCTGCCGTGTTGGAGTGCATCCCACCACGCGGCCACCCAGAACCCAGCATCTCCTGGAAGAGGAATAACGTCCGAGTCAGTGATACAGACAGCAGAATCTCAGTGAGTCTTCAGCAATCTATTGATTAGCTCCTGAGGGACTTAGGAGAAGGGGAAGGAAGAATGAGCCTTGATGCTGCTAGCACTGATTGCCAAGTGCTTATTAGTGCTTGACCCTTGATCTAACGTGACATCATCGGCTGGTTTTCAGCGCGGTCAGGATTAGCTCAAATAATATACATCAGCAACTTAGTCCAAAGTCAGATTGATTGTAGACAGGTGTTATTGTCATTACAGCTGAAGATTTGCAACCAAATCAGGAAGCCAATTGCTGTGAAAAGAAAGAACACTGATTGATGTTTCTGAGCTGTGAGTGTATAGTGAAAAAGTAATTGTCAGCAAGCAGCAGAAGTGTGATTGCTTTGTGCTGTCACAGATACGCGGCGGAAAGCTGATGATCTCACATACTCGGAAAAGTGACGCAGGAATGTACGTGTGTGTGGGATCCAACATGGTGGGACAGAGGGACAGTGATCCGGCCGAACTGGTTGTTTTCGGTGAGACCTTTGCTCCATTATTTACAGTATGTCATGTCAAAGTGAGGGACAGCATTTGATTGGATATCATGGTGTGTGTATGAACAGAGAGACCAGTATTTATCCGAAGGCCAGTGAATCAAATAGTGCTGGCAGAGGATTCAGTAGACTTCCTGTGCGAGGTCCACGGAGATCCGGCTCCCACAATCCGCTGGAGGCGAGAAGGAGGAGAGCTGCCTCGAGCCAGGTCAGAAACCGGACTTTTACAACATCCTTAAACAATTTTATTCCTTGACTACAGGGCAGCACGTGGCTTAGTGGTTAGTAGTGTTGCCTCACAATAAGAGTGTCCCAGGTTGGATTCCCAGACAAGGGTCTTTTTGTGTGGAGTTTGCATGATTTTTCCTGTGCTTGTGTGGGTTCACTCTATGTACACCGAAATTGCCCAAAGAAGTTTGAGTGTGTGTGTGTGTGTGTGTGGCCCTCCTGTGATTTGGCCTTTTAGAGAGTTGGGATAGGCTCCAGCAGACCCCTGTGACCATGAATTAGAGAACAAGTGGCTTCATTTAATTTAATTTGGATTTAATAATTTAGTCTGGAAACCACATGAGTGTGTGTAAAAATGGCATTTAAACCTAAACCCATACTACCTACCTAAACCCATACTGGACTAATTGTTTTTTAAAAGTGTGGCTACAAACGTATGTTTCAAAAGCCTAAAAATATATCTTATGGCCACAAATTATTATACTGCACTGTATGCGACACCAAAGTAATGGCCACATAATAATGCGATTTGGCCATATGTTGATAATCAATTAGTTCCATCATGATTTCACAATGTTGCTACTATTAATGCAAATCTTTCTGCCTTCTTGCAAATTTATTTATATATATATTTTTCAATGTTTTTTTTATTGCAAATTTGACCATTTGTTGTAAAGCTTTGAATAATGTGCAACTAGTATGCCACACTTTTTTTTAAACTTGACCAACAAAAATACTTAAAAAAGGATTTTACAATTTTATAATAATGTAGTGTAAACATTATAATAAATACCTTTAACTATAAGTTTATTATTTGGTAAAAACAAGCTTGAATTTTTTTAATTGCCTGTTAGGTCACATACCATTGTAGTGATTTATAGACAATTAGGACTGCAGGAATATGTTGTTACACTAGAACCAATATCTTAAAGGTTACACAGGACAATAAAAGGTAAAACACAATTATTTATCAGCGACAAATAATTAGTAAAGTTTATACTGATTAAAAAAAAAGCCAAAAGTAAGTTTTTGAGGAAGACTTGTATTTGCAGGAATGTTACATGTGTAACATATGATGTTAGTCAGTATTAGTAATTATAGGGACAGGAATTTTTTAATAAGCAAAACACTTTAGATGTCATACTCACAGAAATTGGCTTGTTAGTTTCATCAATTAAAAAAATTGGTTACTTTTAGTTGATAGTGTCTTTTGCTACGTTAGAATGTTTCTGTTGCAAAAGATCAGGTGTAGTAAACGTAGTTACAGTCGCAACATAAGGCTGCGAATGAAAAGAATAGAAAGAGTCACAGTGTAACATAACGGACCAGAAGACAAAGACTGAAGAGTAAGTATATGTGCAATCTCACACTACAAAGCTGTGTTTTGTTCTTTTTCTTCGGGTGGGTGTAGATTTGAGATCCGCAGTGACAACACCCTCCATCTGCTGAAGGTGCGAGCGGAGGACGAAGGGACGTACACGTGTGTGACAGAGAACAGCGTGGGGAAAACCGAGGCTTCGGCGACTCTGCAGGTCCACGGTAAGTTTTTAAAACAAACAAGGGTAACTAAAAAAAAAATGCACAAAGGCTTGTTTTTAAAAACACACACAAACACATACATACAGTTTAACTGTACACACAGATCAAGATGAGGAACATGCGGGCACTCTGCAGCACTCATAAAATATAAAGCAGATGTCTGTGTTAATGGCTCAGTGTGTATGCTCACCCTTGATTTCCATTAAGTTGATCTGATTATGGCTCTTTGGGCCTGTCAGATGTTATCAGTGTTATCTAGGGGAATTCAGATGGAAGGAGCATGTTTATAGGCTTCTTGTTCTCAGTCATAGACACTACATCCTGCTTGTGGTAAAGCATATGGATTACTACATCTGACAGCCATTAGGGAAGCAATACGGGCCAAGTGAATGAGAGCAGAGTATTAATAGAATTTTATGTGTGTGTGTGTGTGTGTGTGTGTGTGTGTGTGTGTGAGATTGCTTCATAGGGACAAAAATATTCTTCTGAGGATATGAATATATTCATAACTTGTTAGGGACACTTGACTTGCTTAACTAAAATTTAAGAAAACCAACACATCAGAACGTCCTCATACAGCTCTTCTTCCTTTGGCACTGACACACAGCCCGGCATCCATTGAATGAAGTGGGCGTGGCAGAACATAGGGCACCACCAGATCACTAAGGTACTGAGGTGCGAGACCATATAGTGCTTTATACGTTAAAA
>JAOTRA010000037.1:4019496-4031817 GCA_026260255.1 Pseudolaguvia tuberculata | reverse complement strand
TCAGGAAACTCAGTAAGGGCCAAAGAGGCCTCAGGAAACTCAGTAAGGGCCAAAGAGGCCTCAGGAAACTCAGTAAGTGCCAAAGAGGCCTCTGGAAACTCAGTAAGTGCCAAAGAGGTCTCTGGAAACTCAGTAAGGGCCAAAGAGGCCTCAGGAAACTCAGTAAGGGCCAAAGAGGCCTCACGAAACTCAGTAAGGGCCAAAGAGGCCTCAGGAAACTCAGTAAGGGCCAAAGGGACCCGAGGGGACTCAGTACGGGCCAAAGGGACCAAAGGGGACTCAGTACGGGCCAAATGGACCCGAGGGGACTCAGTAAGGGCCAAAGGGACCCGAGGGGACTCAGTAAGGGCCAAAGGGGACACTGAAGGGACCAAAGGGGACACTGAGGGGACCAAAGGGGACACTGAGGGGACCAGAGAGACTGCAGAGGATTCTGGAGGGATGGTGAGGGACCCTGGGGGGACAGAGAGAGACACAACAGGAGACACAAAAGACACAGTCAAACGTTTGTGAGATGAAGACACTGGCAAAGACACAGGCGAAGACACAGGCGAAGACACTGGCGAAGACTCAGGCGAAGACACTGGCGATGACACTGGCGAAGACACTAGCGAAGACACAGAGGGCTCTGGCGAAGACACAGAGGGCTCTGGCGAAGACACAGAGGGCTCAGATGCAGACGCTGAGGGCTCAGATGCAGACGCTGAGGGCTCAGATGCAGACGCTGAGGGCTCAGATGCAAACGCTGAGGGCTCAGATGCAAACGCTGAGGGCTCAGATGCAAACCCTGAGGGCTCAGATGCAAACGCTGATGGCTCAGATGCAGACGCTGAGGGCTCAGATGCAGACGCTGGGGGCTCAGATGCAAACACTGAGGGCTCAGATGCAGACGCTAAGGGCTCAGATGCAGACGCTAAGGGCTCAGATGCAGACGCTGAGGGCTATGGAGGTCCGGAAAAGCTTTCGGTAATCCAGTGCAAAAAGTGGGTAATATCCACAGGTTGTAGCCAGTAAAATTCACAGACCGCTGCTGTTGCCAGTAGAGACAACATTCCGGATTGCCGTTAAACTTATTATGGGTCTTTCGGTGTTTACCCGTAGGTGCTAGCGCTCGTGCCAGAAGATCACCCTGTCCGATCAGCGATTGAACCGCTAGAGTGTGCAGCCGGACTAGCCGGTTAGCATCACTATCATCAAATGCTAGCGCTAGCATGGCTAAACGCGCAGACAAAAAGTCATTACTAAACGGCGTGAGAAAAGAGTTCAAAACGTTATTCCTTCCCGCTGGATCCTTAGCTGGTGGGTAATTCTGTAACGACGCCGTAAGCACTGAGAAAAGAGCTGGATCCATAATGCAGTGAAGGAGGTGATTTTAATTAGGTGAGGGTGCAGAATATATATACAGTGAAACATGAAGCCAAAACAAACAAAACACGAGAACAAGACGCAGAAGACTAAACACGTAGACGTAAGAACAAAATACGAGAATATATATACAAAACCGTAAACCAAGTCCAAAAAGCATGTACAAAGTCCAAGAAATCCAACAAACGTAAAAATTCTAATGACCGCCGCACATAAACAATTACCCACACCTGCGCTTGCTGTCACGTGCCCTTAAATAATACGTCATCGCCCTGACAAAGTAGTTGCCAAGACGACGCCGCCAAACATGTCCGTACAGGAATGACAGCTAGCGCAGTGTGGGGGCGAGGCTTCGTCAGCCTGCTGACATATGAGGGGCGGGGCCCTGTTCATATCCTTACAATTAGCTTGTGCTTGGAAAACAATTATATGAAAATTAAATATGTTTTCAATAAATTACTATCTGAAATTTATTTAACTTTTGAAATGCCCAATATATGTGTTATTATTGAATCAGGCAGTTAGTGGACAACACATATCTATCTTAATTATTCATTCATTCATTCATTCATCTTCTTACCCGCTTATTACCTAATTCGAGGTCACAGGGTTCTGCTGGCGCCTATCCCAGCGCACATATAGCAAAAGGCGGGGGTACACCCAGGACAGGTCGCCAGTCCATCTCAGGCTGTCTTAATTAACTGTTGACAAAAAGCCAGAAGTGGATAATAGTCTACAAAATCTAGAAAGTGGTAGCTATGTGGTTGAGATGTTGGTCTGTTGATCGGAAGATCTTCCCATCACCACCAGGTTGCTGTTACTATATACTATGTCTCTATATACTATAGCATTAAGATTCATTGAATCTTAAATATGGACGGCACAGTGGCGCAGTGGATAACATGGTTGCCTCACAACAAGAAGGTCCTGGGTTCGGGTACACTGGTTTCCTCCCACAGTCCAAAAACATGCAGAGTAGATTGATTGGTGATTCTAAATTGTCCATAGGAGTGAATGTGTGTGAGTGGTTGTTTGTCTATGTGTTAGGTAAGTTGTACTTTCGCCTCTCCCCCTATGTGCGCTGGGATAGGCCCCAGCAGACCCAGTGACCCCGAATTAGGGAATAAGCAGGTAAGAAGATGACTGAATGAATGAATCTTAAATCAAAAAGGTCCAAACAAATCGTTTTGGTTGCATTCTGCTATAGAGTGCTACAGACCTCAACCCTACTGAACATCAAGGAGAATATGAAACAGACTGCATGCCAGTTCTCCTCACACAACAACAGATCCTACTATAATAGTGATAATTCTAAGGCTGAAAAAGCTAATCTCCACAGTCACACTCCAAATGCTAATGCTGCAAGGTTATTATACAACAAGATTGAAACTCAATTTTAAATATCATGTTCAAAAATCTCATATGGTTGTGATAACCAGGTGTCCATTTTCATGCAAATGATCTGCCAGGTTTAAGTATTTTATTAACTGCTACTCTTGTGAAATATTTAAATAAACATTGACACAGAGTGGTGTGAAAAACAAAACCAGAAAATTGTCCTTTTTGATAGGCTGAAATGCCTTGTTGATCGGAGCTTTGAAAAAAGAACAGAATAGCCAGCCTGTATAAAACATGCTGTTCCTTTATACGAATATTAATTACTGCTCTCTGTTGTTACCTGATTTTCACATTACATTGGTGTCACACGTTTGGCTGATTGGATAACATCATGCAGGACCTGAGGTAAAAGTGAAAATAACAAATTAGCCTATAGGAGTGTAGCCATAGTGTGTATACGTGTTTAGATACACGTCATCTTTTGTCATTATCCACAGATCCCAGGTTTACCGAGGTTGCAGTTCTTTTTTTGAAGCTGCCTGTAGATGTTTTTAAGTGGTCTGCATGGGGTGATTTCAAGCTGTTAGACAAAGTCATGGACTTGTAGCGAAATGTTTGTCAGTTCCTTAGGTGACCTCTAATTCTCAGCCAACAGGCTGTATCTGGCCAAATGTCCCATTTGATCTGCTCCATTTGGATACGGAGTGCTGCTTGCAATTATCTCTGCCTGCTTTCATCCATAAAGTGAGATTATTTGGCCTTGACTGTTGCTAGGATACCGACTCAGGGATGTACACGTGTGTAGCATCCAGTTCCGCAGGAGAGACGAGGCAGAGTGGCGCCATCACTGTGAGAGGTGAGACAAGAAAGAATGTTTTACAATGACAACTTTTTTCTAGATTCAAGTCAAGCAAGTTTCCAAGCTTTAAACATTAACAAGGAAGACGGGTTTAACTGGATAAAATGTACATTTTAATAAATAACAGTATAGTTATAGAGTGTATAGAGACTATATAGTATAGAGTGAGAAAAGGACAAGGAAAGTAAAGGGTTAAAGCAAATGTAAAAATAATTATATCATTAGGCTATTATGTGTTCTATAATTTGATGGGTTTGTATTTCAGGTGTGTGTTTAGTTGAGGGATGGAGGGTATTTATGAATTGATGGTTTGGACAGGTTTTTATGACCGCTTTGACATTTAGCAGGCCCTTAAGAGGAAAACTGTTTGATTAAAATAATAAATTATACTGCAGCTTTAATTCATAAAGAATAAGATTAGATAAAACTGTGTTAGCATTTATGTTAGTGATAATGTCCTCCAAATTTATCCTAAAAAAACAACTGTGTTTCAGATACAGAAACGTCATCCCTGGTCCGGTTGTCTCAGACCCTTCAGCTGCCTGGTCCCCCGCTGAAACCTGTTGTTACCGATGTGAGCCAGAGCAGCGTCACACTAACATGGCAGCCGAACCAGCATGAAGGAGGTGCTGCTGTCACCTCCTACATCATCGAAGCTTTTAGGTAAACCTACTAAGATCTACACAAATTTTTTTTCTCACTAGCTCACACTTCAGCATGTTTTGTCTGTGTGTGAGTGTAATGAGTGCTGGGATGTCGAAAGTATGTATCATAAAAGGTTTTAAACGCTTTGATTTTTTTTATGAAGTGATCCAATCATTCATTCATTCATCTTCTTACCCGCTTATTTCCTAATTCGGGGTCACGAGAATCTGTTGGCGCGTATCCTAGCACACATTGGGCGAGAGGCACGGGTACACCCTGGACAGTTCGCCAGTCATCATCAGTCAAAGTTCAGTGGCATTTTCAGAAAATAGAAAATCAAAATGTGTGGGGGTCTGCTGGTGCCTATCGCAGCTCACATAGGGGGAGAATCGGGGCTACACCCTGGACGGGTTGCCAGTCCATCGCCAGGCCACACATAGACGAACAACCACTCGTACACACATTCACTCCTATGGACAATTTAGACTCACCAATCAACCTAATTTGCATGTTTTTAGACTGTGGGAGGAAACCAGAGTACCCAGAAGAAACCCATGCAAGCGCAGGGAGAACATGCAAACTCTGCACAGAAAGATCCCCGGGTCGGGATTCAAATCCGGGACCTTCTTGTTGTAAGGCAACCGTGCTAAACCCTACGCCACCGCGCCGCCCTTAATCCAATCCGGTATTGCAATTTACCCAACAAAAACATTAAAATAGAGCAGCTTGGTGGCTTAGAGTCTAGCATTGTTGCCTCGCAGCAAATAAACTGCTGATCTTTGATGGGATTCGAACCCGGGACCTTCTTGTTGTGAGGCGACTGAGCTATCCACTACGCCACCGCACCACCCCTTCCTCACTCAATTGCGTGAAATCTCTTTACTTATTTGGTGTTCCTACAGTTGCACTTAACAGAAGAGTAAGACTGAGACTAAATATAACATGGCATGTTAATAAAACACAAGAAGATCCCGGGTTTGAATCCCAGGTCGGGATCTTTCTGTGCGGAGTTTGCATGTTCTCCCCGCGCTTGCGTGGGTTTCCTCTGGGTACTCTGGTTTCCTCCCACAGTCCAAAAATATGCAGATTAGGTGGATTGGTGATTGTAAATTGTCCATGGGAGTGAGTGTGTGTGTGAATGGTTGTTTGTCTATGTGTTGCCCTGCGATGGACTGGTGACCCGTCCATGGTGTACCTCCGCCTCTCGCCCTATGTGTGCTTGGATAGGCGCAGCAGACCCCCGTGACCCCGGATTCGGGAATAAGCGGGTAAGAAGATGAAAGAATAAATGAATGAATGAATGTTAATAGAACACCTATGCCATTTGTCTAAATACTTTTGTCCCTATGGTATACTGAAGTTAACTTGAATGTGTACAAGAGCATGATTCTATAGAAACATGATGGTTATTATACTAAAACACCATTTATTTAAATTGAGCCATATCGCACTAGCTCATTACTGATTATTTTCCTGTAACAGCATGTCCTATGTTTTTTCCACTTGACACCATTTATTTATTCAGCTTGATAAATCTTTTTTTGTACAATCACAGCGTGTTTATGTCAAGCCAAGATTAGTTTATTCTCAAGGGAAAGCAATAACGGTTTGGTTAAATTAAGTTCTAGTCTCAAGTGGGTCATGGCGATTTTGATAAATTCCCAACTACTTCATCGGCAAGACTGTTCTTTATATATTACGAACAGGAGATCGTCAATTATGTTTTTGGACTGTGGAAGGAGACCGGAGTACCCAGAGAACCCCCATGCAAGCGCAGGGAAAACATAAATTCTCAGCACAGAAAGAAGTGCCAGGTTCGATTCTTGCTGTGAGGCGACTGTACTAACTACTGCTCCACCACGCCGCCTTCAATTCAATTATTCCTTAATTAATTTTCTTTCCCGCTTAATCCCTAATTTCGGTCACAAAGGTTTGCTGGCACCTATCTTAGAGCACATCGGGCGAGCGGTGGGGGTACACCCTGGACGGGTCGCCAGTGCATCTCAGGGCAAACAACCACTGATTGACATTCACTCTTATGGACAATTTAGAATCACCAATTGACCGAATCGGCATATTTTTTTGAACTGTGGGAGGAAACTGGATCACCCAGAGAGCCCCCATGCAAGCGCAGGGAGAACAAACAAACTAAGCACAAAAAGAAGGTCCCAGGAATCGAACCTGGGACCTTCTTGCTGTGAGGCGACTATGCTAACCACTGCGCCACCGTGCTGCCTTCAATTCAATTAATTGCCGTTAAATGTACTACCAAGTGTCAGAGCTCATTATTACATGCAAATCAGCTTTCAGGTACAAAAGCAATGCACTCGGGTCAACCTCATCCCTCTCACTCATCATTGTGTTAGCCTGTTCATTTGCTCTTTTAGAAATAGGACGTATTGTCGAAAGGTCTCATTAGGGTGATGGCTACCGGAGAATCTCTATTCAGAGGCTGTCATGCTGATAGAGGTTCAAGGCTACACCATGAGCATCAGCTTTTCTGTACTTCTGGTCTAAATCAATTTTTTTAGAAAGTTTTTTATTTTGATAATGAATGATTTTTTTAGATTGTATAATACCCACATATACAGATTAGTTTGACTGAGCAACAGCAAGGTGTAAAATGTAAATCGACTTCACCACTATTGTTAGAGCTATTACGAGATTGTAGGGTAAGATGGGAGGCTGATGATAAATGTTCCGGTCTGGTGGCTATAAAATCCACTGATATGGCCTGGAGCAACAGCGCATTCATGGTAGAGTGTAAGGGAGGTTAAGAGCAGAGGTCAAGTCATTATTTAGCTTTGCTCTGACACCTTATTAAGGATGTGCTCTGATTTATAGTGTAACCTCCTCACACTCCTCACACAGAGTTTGCACATAAACCCTGATCCAACCCAAGCTTTGTGCAGGAATAGAAAGACCCTCGTGTTTAAATGGGGCTCTATATAATTGTGCTCTAATGTTTTAAAACCCAAGCACTTTAAACATGATTGTCTTAGTCACGCTGACACATTACGGATCTGAGGTTTGGAATTAAATACTCAGATCTGTTGTTAAGTAAAGTGGGCTAGAAAGATTTTATTTTTAATTTGCATGCTTTGTCACCTCCCAAAAGATTAGAATATATTTTTTCACACTTTAAATGTGTGTGTGTGGGGTGGGGGAATTGGGTGCACATAAAACATTTTGTCCCTTTGAATGTTGAAACCTAAAGATTAAGACACTGTTCCAGCATGACGATTTCCCTATGAGCCATGAAGACATGTTGTGTTACAATTGGTGTGGCAGATCTCTAAAGGATTAACAATTACATCATTTGGCAGATGCCCTTATTGGAGGTTAAGGGCCTTGCTCTGGGGCCCACAGTGGTGGCTTATAGGTGCTGGGATGTGACACCGGGTCTTTCTGGTATTAACACCTTAACCACACCAACACTTTAACCACCAAGCCACTACTTCCCACTAACGAATATTTCTATATAAATTGATATACAAATAAATTGGAATAATGGATCATGTGTTTTAAATATATATAGTTTATATTGCTTGAACAAATTATTGTATGTTATAGTGACCAGGCCGGTTATAGAAGTTATAGAATTGCATTATATAAGGTATAAACCCTATAATTAGTTCTATTTTCCACATTGGCATTATTTTAATTATTTTCCACAGAATAATTGTTTTGGGATTTCTTTGTTCAACATTGATTTTTTTTTGGTCAGGTTTCACTATGCAGTGATGCTTATTGGTTTATATGAAAACAGACACATGGGACTTGATAAATTGGTAGTTTTCTGTTTTTACCTAGCCTACTGGGGCAGTATATTCATATACAAAAGTTTCAACATTTGCACTTGGAGTTCCCCCAAGTCCATAAGCGGTGAAAATATTAAAAGGTGTCACCATCAACCACTAGAATTCAAACAGACCTACAAACATCGTACACTGACAGTAAACTAAATCCTGACTAATTATAATGATCGACTCAAACTTGCAGGCAGGAAAATAAATTTGTTTATACTGATTAAAAATGTCTGTTTTTGTCCACAGGCTTAAATGGGTTACTGGTGAATTTAAACTAGCCCTGTTTAACATTCGCTTTGTTCTGTGTCTTCTATTAAAACAATTGTAGTTGTTTTGTTTGATTGGTTAAACTCTTTCATATTCCATAATTGGAACCAAATTGTTTTCCTATGCTTTTGTTTGTTTTACAGTCAGTCAGTGGGAAGCACATGGCAGACGGTTTCAGATCAAGTAAAGCAGGAGAAACACACAGTGTCTGGTCTCATCCCCAACACAGTATACCTTTTTATTGTGCGGGCAGTGAACTCGTATGGCTTAAGCGACCCAAGTCCCATCTCAGAGCCTATCAGAACACCAGGTTAGTGTATACACACACGTATACACAAACACACACACACACACACACACACACACACACACACACACACACACACACACACACACACAATCAGAAAACATTAAATACACTTGCTATGTTATGTAGTAGAAATTGATTTGATTGGCTAAGTCAGAACATCATCACTGCAGTATGATTGGATCTCACATAGTCAGTTCTACTCTTCTAATAACCTCCACACATCTGGAAAAGGTTTCTATTAGATTAGAAGCATGGTTCATGGGATTTTAGTTAGATGCTAATGTTGGGTCTTGGGTTCAGTCTGTGTTACGATATCTACTAAGGAATGCGAGTGCTATTAATTCAACCAAAACACACCATGTCTTCATTGGGCTCAGGAGCTTTGTGCACAGGGTTATTGTCAGACTTTGAGGCAACATCTTGAACATTTTGGACATTTAATTCAGTTTTATATTTCAGCACTTGCACAAATTGTTACGTTGTCACAAAGCAGCTTCAGCAAAATCTGGATCTAAAACTTTAATTTACTCTAGGCATAAGTGGTAAAAAGTTCCAAGACATGATAACAGAAATAATTATGTAGACATTTGAACCTTTCTTCAACTTTTTTTCTGAAAGACAGCACATAGCTATAAACTTGAAATGGTCAATAATTACAACTGTGTAGTATATTATTATAACAATATTTTATTGTTCAGGCTGCAAAAAGTTGTTTAAGAAGACAATTTAACTTTATATATAGGCATAGGCTGGTACTCTCATTTAAATGTTTGAGGTTGCCAGATTTGGAAAGAGTTTGATTTAATGTTTTGGGTAGTTGCATTACATATAGTAGCATAAAATCAAAGAGTTTCAATACCATTTGTTTTATTTTTTATATACTTTAAAGTAAATTCTTGATTTTTGCTTTTTCCATCTTAGTAAGTGTGGAAGTGTGGTAAGTGTGTCAGAGCACCGGGTTAGCTATTGTACAGCACCCCTGGATCAGGACAGGTTAAGGATATTGCTCAAGAACCCAACAGTGTTCGACTTGAGCCCTTCTTGGTCTACCAATCAATAACTCAGCACCTTAACCATTTGAGCCACCACTGCTCCTTAAAATGTAAAAAAGAAACTTTTAGCTATTGGATGAATTTTGTGGTTTAATACTATTTTGTGATGTTCATGTACCAAACCATTTCAAATATTTTTTTTTATGTTTCTCCGCATGAGTTTTAATCTGTGAAATTGTTAAAGTGTAAACATGAAAATATCCATGAAAAAGGCAGAATTTTACTGTTGGAAAAAAGGCAATACATAATTCAAATGTAAATTTTATTGGTCATATACATGATTATACACAGTACGACATATAATGAAATGTTATTATGACTCTCAGAATTAATCTCCGAAGGAATCACGTTAGTAAAACAAAATAAGGAATTTAAACTAAACAATAACAAATGTCTAGAATAAATACGTAATATTTTATAATAAAATATAATAAGAGAGCCTTTTTCTATAGTTTGCATGCTGCATGTGTGAGTTTCCTCTTACATTGATTGATAATTCTAAATTGCCTATAATTTGAGTAAGTGTGTGTGGCCTTGTGATAGTGACCTATCAGCGTGTACCCCTGCTGCCTAAAGAGCTGGTATAGACTCAGGGTGTATTTCTGCTGCCTAAAGAGCTGGTATAGACTCATGGTGTACCCCTGCTTCCTAAAGAGCTGGTATAGACTCGGAGTGTACCCCTGCTGCCTAAAGAGCTGGTGTAGGCTCAGGGCGGACCCTGCTGCCTAAAGAGCTGGTATAGGCTCAGGGTGTAACCCTGCTGCCTAAAGAGCTGGTATAGGCTCATGGTGTACCCCTGCTGCCTAAAGAGTTGGTATAGGCTCAGGATGTAACCCTGCTGCCTAAAGAGCTGGTATAGACTCAGGGTGTACCCCTGCTGCCTAAAGAGCTGGTATACGCTCAGGGTGTACCCCTGCTGCCTAAACAGCTGGTATAGACTCAGGGTGTAACCCTGCTCCCTAAGAGCTGGTATAGACTCAGGGTGTACCCCTGCTGCCTAAAGAGCTGGTATAAGACCCCCTCGAATTAGGGAAGAGGCTGGTATAGAAGATGAATGGATGAATTTAAAAAATGTGTATACTATTAACTTGGACATATCGTTGCATGAGCCAACAGTTTGCGGAGTGCTAAAGGTGAAGGGCTCTCAATTTACTACTCAAAGAAGATCTTAAAAAAATATAGAGGCCATACCACATGCTGCAAACTACTCGACTGCAGTAAAAATCAAAAGGCCAAATTGGATTTCACAAAGACAAACAGAGATGAGCCACAAAACTTCGGTACCCAAGATGAACCTCTACTAAAAGTAATGAAAAAAGGCCAAAGTGTGTAGAGCACATAAGCTTAAAAACTAAACCAACTCATGTCATGTAAGTTTCGGGACTTTGGAACAGCATCACTAATCTTTTGTTGATGAAGCAACTTAAGATGATAGCAGAGGAAGTAATTTAAGGAGTTTATAGAACATTTTGACTTTTTCATTTATTCTGTTTACAGAATATTCTGTTTACACAGAAAATAATATAATCTAATAAAAAAAATTGTAGTAAAAATGATATGATACTCCACAACAATAGTCAAAAACAAAACTCCCATTACAGCAAACTGTTTTATTGAAGTACTTCTTAACCTTCCTATTGTCTTTGGGTAAATTTGACCTGTTTTATATTATATTTATTCTGTTAATTCTAGTGAAATCTAAAGGGAAGAAAATATGTCTAAAAATATCTTGTCCTAAAGAAGAGTCAAACCTCTTACTATCTGGTTAATGACATCAAACAAGATCAAAACTGTTTTGTACCATTTATTCATTCATTCATCTTCTTATCCACTTATTCCCTAATTCCGGGACACATGGGTCTGCTGGTGCCTATACCAGCTCACATTGGGCGAGAGGCGGAGCTACACCCTAAACAAATCACCAGTCCATCGCAAGGCAACACATAGACGAACAACCACTCACAGACACACACTCCTATGGGTAATTTAGACTCACCAATCAATCTAATGTACATGTTTTGGAACTGTGGGAGGAAACCCACACAAGTGCGGGGAGAACATGCAGTCTCAACACAAAAAGATACCCTTCCAGGGAATTGATCCCAGAACCTTCTTGTTGTGACGTTACCTACCCTCTATGCTACCACGCCGCCCCCGTTATGTACCAATATTATAATATTTATTCATTAATTTCTGTTTTTATACTGTTGCTTGAAAAAAAATTAGATGGACAGATTTAAAAAGGTGCTTTATTTTTGCTCTGGACTACATAGTAGCTTTTACTATCACAGATTGTTGTGTTTAAATATTGTATGAACTTTATATCCTTTGAAAAATCTTAGTTTCTCCTAGAAATCTGGAATTTTATCATGCCAATAGTATTGCCAGTTTTCCATTAAAACAGCTTTACTTTTCTAAAAAGCTGCATAGGTGGATTTAGAAATGGAGGGATATATGGATGCAAGGTAGATTTCGGGTCCTATGAAATAATTTCTATTACACTACTGCTTGTACCATGACTACTAAAAATAAAAAAGTGGGTGGGTACTTACAATCATCCTCTTTTTCCCCTCAATTGTTGTCCCTGGATGGATGGATAGATGGATGGATGGATGGATGGATGGATGGATGGATGGATGGATGGATGGGTGGATGGATGGATGGATGGATGGATGG
>JAOTRA010000037.1:3973442-3995545 GCA_026260255.1 Pseudolaguvia tuberculata | reverse complement strand
ATATATAAAGGACATTTGAGGGTTAATGCATACTTACTTCCTTCTGTATAATTCTGGCAAGAATGAAGTGCTTAGACTAAGACCAGATGCAGGTAGAAGAAAGCTTTATGATTGCAATGTAACTCTGGATGGCCTTTCTGCTTCATCGTGTGCAGCAGGAAAAGACCTTGGTCTGATTGACTCTTGTGATTGAAGTTTTCTATTTGAATTTCATGTAGATAATATCATTACAAGAGCATATCTTCATCACAAATATTGCACAGAAATACTGGTTCATGCTTCTATTATCTTCAGCTTGAACTATTGTAATGGTTTACTGTCAGGGCGTTTGGCTAATGCCACAGCTAGAGCCAGAAGATATATAATATGATTGGAATTGCAAATCATTAGCATTTTTGAATGCACCATGCACTGCCGAAACTCAAATGGAATATCAAACACTAAACTTTACTATAGAGTGTGTTTGTATTGGGGAGTGATGCCACTCACACTCGACAGGCAAAGGCATAAAGGAATAATCATACATTTCACAGAGTTATGTGATCTTAGTGAAACTAATTGAAATGGCTAACACGTTTCTTGTTATAGACAGAAAGCTAAAAGTCCAGGATGTCTTTTAATGGACATCCCAGCAGAGATGATTGAGTATTTCGTGAAATATGGTTAATCGGCTGTCCAGCTGGCTGTGCCAGCTGGAGTATCTGCATGAACTTTCCATATCAGACTGTGGTTAAGTCAGACGTGCTTTGTCAAGCTTGGTCAACCAGCCACACTTTTAACTTGGTGGCACAGATTTTAGGCACAGGTTTTAGATATGTATAGTGAATATACTACTGACAACACAACAGATACTTCTTGCAATTCAAAGTATTTTAACATTCATTCATTATTCATCTTTTATACAGTACGTGCTTATTCCTAAGTCACAGGGACTGCTGGAGCCTTTTCCAGGTCTCTGAAAGGTGAAAGGCAGGAGAGATTGGCTGTTTATTTATTTAATTATTTATTTTTAGTTTTTGCCATAGATAAATATTAGATAATAGATGAATATTGATTATTAACTGCTTAAGATAATGCATGTAGCACAGTTGTGGTTGTAATGTTTTCCAAGGCAGGTTCCACTTAGACCAAGGTAAATCAACGCAATGGCGTAGTGGATAGCACGTTTGCCTCACAACAAGAAGGTCTCAGGTTCGATTCCCTAGCCGGGAATCTTTCTGTGTGGAGTTTGCATGTTCTCCCTGTGCTTGCGTGGGTTTCCTTTGGGTTCTCTGGTTTCCTTTGGGTTCTCTGGTTTCCTCCCACAGTCCAAAACCAAGTAGATTAGGTTGATTGGTCATTCTAAATTGCCCATAGGAGTGAATGTGTGTGTTGCCCTGCGATGGACTGGCGACCCGTCCAGGGTGTATCCCTGCCTCTCCTACTATGTGAGTTATGGTAGGCACCAGCAGACCCCCGTGACCCTGAATTATGTGTAAGAAGATGAATGAATGAAGGAAGGAAGGAAGGAAGGAAGGAAGGAAGGAAGGAAGGAATGAATGAATGAATGAATGAATGAATGAATGAATGAATGAATGTTTACATGGCTTGAAACAGTCATGGCGTTATTTGTACCAACACATTTTTATTTTCTACTTTCTAAAAATGCCACTGAACTTTGACTGATGATGCATTGTCAGTTATAAAAGAAATTGTTTAAAAATCATCTAAAATACTTAATAGCACGTTTGGCATTTAGAGGAATAACCGTGAAATGTTACACAATTCTCTGACTTAATCATCGCTAGACACCTTTGGAATGGATTGGAATTCCAAATGCCCTACAGACCTCCTTAACTGATGTTAGTGCCTTATTGCACAATTTTTTTAGCTGAATAAACACCCATCACTTGTGATGGACTGGAGGCCTGTCCAGGATGTACCTCTGCTTTTCATCATATGTGCTCTGGGATAGGCTTCCCAAGCCCTCAAAATAAATACACATATCACACAGAAGACCCTGTAGTGGAAAACTTTAATAGAAGGATTTTAAATTGAGCCAGACACACTCACACTTGCCTAACATGCATGGTTTTAGGCTATGTGATATAACTGGAGTTACCCCACAAGCACAGGGAGAACATGTAAACTACACACAGAAAGGGCCCTACACTGAATCGTACCCAGACCTTCTTTTTATGAGGCAACAACGCTAACCACTACGCTGTCCCATAATCAAAGATTGTTCTTAAAAAAAAAAGTTATGCAAAAAATGAGAACTTAACATTGTTTGGAAATTATTATTAAGGTATCCACCATTTGGCAGACGCTCTTATCCAGAGTGACTTATATTCATTCATTCATTCATTCATTTCTAATCCCTTAATTCTGGGTCACTTGGGTCTGCTGAAGTCTATCCTAGTGCACATAGGGCAAAAGGCAGAGATACCTGGGACAGGTCTCCAGTCCATCACAGGGCCACACATAGATGAGCAACCACACATACACACACACGCACGCACGCACGCACACATTACCAGTCAACTGAACATACATGGACTGTGGGAAGAAACTGGAGTACAAGAAGAACATGGAAAAGACCTCCTGCCCAGAAATCGACTTGGGACCTTCTCACTGCTAACCGCTATGCCACTGTGCTTCATAATGATAGAGTGACAGCTTTTGTCACAATTTTAAAATGGTGGTGTTCCTAAATTTTAGATATATTCTTTTAAGCACATACACTTTTTAATACTGTTTGCATTCACTTATTCATCTTCTACGCTTGCCTATTCCCTAATTTGGAGCCTATCCCAGCTCTCTGAAGGGGTCCCTACTGTTTTATCGTAAATAAACTTTATAGTGTGTGTTATCAAGATGTTTGTAGTTTGTGTCTTTATGCATTTAATCATTTTCCTGTCCTAATGTGTGGCAATAATTCTGAAGTTGACTGCATTTTCATCTATCGAGCTGTCTAACGGAGATTATATACCGGTGGGATAATGATGTATATACAGTACTTTCCTTTGGGTGAATCATTATAATTGCTGGTTATCACTGTAGTAAAAATGCAGCCTGAGACCATGCAGTCATTTAGAGCTAATATAAAGTGACACAACAAATCATTCATGACAAGCAATTCTTTAAAAACTCTTCAATTTCCCCCTTTTACTATAAAGCTATAAGTCAGTGGAAAAGTCTTTAAATCTGAAACAATATAAACAAAAAGCATTAAATAACCATTTATGTGTCAGGCACATTTGCCATAAATATTTAAGATGAACGAACACCTCTGGGCCAAACTCTGCAGCATCTTGTTACTCATTCAATGCACAACCTGGATCAATACGCAAAAAAAACGTCCACATCGCAAGAATTAAATTCAGGAACTGATTATAACGAATCATTTAATCAGCTCTCCTCTACTGCAGTGTCTTATAAGCATTTACTGCAATACCTGCCATCATTCAAATGCAATGCAACAGAAAAACCATTAGATAAATATATTAAGCTATAAATGTTACTATATGTTGGGCGGCGCGGTGGCGTAGTGGATAGCACAGTCGCCTCACAACAAGAAGTTTGCGGGTTTGAATCCTGGGCCAGGATCTTTTTGTGTGGAGTTTTCATGTTCTCCCGGCGCTTGCGTGGGTTTCCTCTGGGTACTCCGGTTTCCTCCCACAGTCCAAAAACATGCAGATGAGGTGGATTGGTGATTCTAAATTGTACATAGTGTGTGTGTGAATGATTGTTTGTCTACGTTTGGCCCCAAGATGGACTGGCGACCCGTCCAGAGTGTACCCCCGCCTCTTGCCCTATGTGTGCTGGGATAGGCGCAGCAGACCCCCGTGACCCCGGATTTTGGAATAAGCGGGTAAGAAGATGAATAAATGAATGAATGTTACTATATGTTATGCTTTTTATTTGCATTAAAAAATTATGAACACATTGCAGTGAGGAGCAAAATGTCCATCTCATAGACAGCAGCTCAGGATTATTGGTATCAGAATCAACTGCCTAGTAATGTTATTAGTAAATACATAAAGCAGCCTTTTCAGATGCTTCTCGCAGGTGTTTTAAGTAAATGGATAAGTCTATTGATTCCTCCTTTTGGTCACAGTGTATCACACTGAGCTGGACATGAATAGGCTTAAATGCAAAAAGTATTATGGAAATTGGCCATGTGAATTGCGAATAGTTTTCCAAAATCGACCGTGCGAGCTTTAATGCAGCAGTAGTGTGCACACTCTCTCATTTTTTATGCCTTTGACCTTTTTAGGCACTTTAAGAATGTTTGGGTCTCTGGTGTAAAGGTCCAACGTTTTAGCTTGCAATTCTTCTAGTTTAGAGTGTCTAGTTCCTTTTAATTATACAACTTTAAAATAGACTAAAATATAGCATGTATTGAACTACAGCAACTGATACTTTTACTACATTTGTAATGCAAATAAACTATATTCTAGATACTAAAAGAATATATAAATAAAAAAACTCAAGTCAAGAGTGTGGCCTTTGTATTAAATTTATAGAAATACTGTACTGCCTTTATTATCCTGAAATGACAGCTCAGGTGGTTAGCATAAAGCACAGGGTCATCCATCATCAGCCTGAGTTTATCTCAATGGTCCTCCTGTGACTTAATGATTCTCCCAAAAAGAATATAGTACCATAAAGATACCATTGCATCATGTGAGCTATTACTACCTGTTAGTTATTTCATACAAGTCTACATTTTAGTTCATAAAAATATTTAATTCTTTAAATGTACGAAATTTTAAATAGTATATTATTATTTTGTACCATTCATTCATTCATTCATTCATTCACTCATTCATTCATTCATTCATTCATTCATTCACTCATTCATTCATTCACTCATCTTCTGTACCAGTTCGTTCACAGAGCTCTGCTATAGCCTATCCCAAAGGCACACAGAATAACCCATGCAACAGTGCTGCCACTATTTTGTTCTAACATATTCATTCATTTATTCATTCATTCATTCATTCATTCATCTTCTTAACCGTTTATTTTGTAGAAAATCTCTGAGTGAAAGTTTATGTAGCAGATAGACTTACATGTGTCTATATATTTGTTAAGCATTATCATTGTTAGTGTTTTTAGCCAAGATTTTTTTACAGACAATAAAAAATGTATCTATGTGCATAATTATAAAATATGTATACTTAAAGTGAACTTTTTTCTGTAAGAAAGAATTAGGATGGATAACACTTCCAGCGCTTCACTTATTTAAAAATTTATATACACTTTGCATAAATAGACTTATTCTCCCATTCCTTTCAGGGACACTAGAGCAGTAATCAAATGCCAGGGGGTACACCCTGGAAGGGTCGCCAGTCAATCTCAGGGCAACACGTAGACTAACAACCATTCACACACACATTTACTCCTATGGACAATTCAGAATCACCAATCCACCTAATATGCATGTTTTTTGGAAACCAAAGTACCAAAGGAAATCCATGCAAGCGTGTGGAGTACATGCAAAATTCATTTATTCATCTTCTTACCCGCTTACACATAGACAAACACCATTCACTCCTATGGACAATTTACAATCACCAATCCACCTAATCTGCAAGTTTTTTGGAAACCAAAGTACCCGGAGGAAACCCTCACAAGCGCGGGGAGAATATGCAAACTCCACACAGAAAGATCCCGGCCCAGGATTCGAACCCGGGACCTTCTTGTTGTGAGGCGACTGTGCTATTCACTACGCCACCGCGCCGCCCCTGAATGAAAAATTAGGCTGCGAATTTATGTAGACTTTTGTAAACAAACAAGAATGAGAAAAACTCTTGATTATAAAATCTAGTTATTTTAAGCTCACTGCCATTTCTACCTGTTATGTGAATAAAGTGGCAATCTTTTACCTACAAACCCGATTCCAAAAAAGTTGGGACACTTTGTAAATAAAATGAACAATTTCAATATTTTATTCAGCAAACAACATAAATAACATATCAACATATCATATGTTTAATCTGAGAAAATGTAGCATTTTAAAGGAAAAATAAGTTCATTTTAAATTTCATGGCATCAACACTGTTTTGCCATGGGGTTTTTTTCACTGTGTGGAATCCCCTCTTTTTTTATAACAGTCTGCAAACGTCTGGGGACTGAGGAGACAATCTGCTCAAGTTTAGGAATAGGAATGTTGTTCCATTCTTGTCGATTACAGGTTTCTAGCTGTTCAACGGTCATTGTCGCATCTTTCTCTATATGATACATCATGTTTTCTATGTGTGAAAGATCTGGACTGCAGACTGGCCATTTCAGTATCCGGATCCTTCTCCTACACAGCCATGATATTGTAATTGATGCAGTATGTGGTCTGGCATTGTCATGTTGGAAAATACAAGGTCTTCCCTGAAAGAGACTACGTCAACATAAGGGAGCATACATTAGTTTAGAACTTGGATTTACCTTTCAGCATTGATGGTGCCTTTCCAGATGTGTCAGCTGCCCATACCACACACACTCATAAAACCCCATACCATCAGAGATGCAGGCTACTGAACTGAGTGCTGATAACAACTTTGGTTGTCCTTGTCCTCTTTAATCTGGATGACATTGCGTCCCAGTTTCCCAAAAAGATTCGTTTGACCACAGAACACTTTTCCACTTTGCCACAGTCCATTTTAAATAAGCCTTGGCGCAGAGAAAATGCTTGCGCTTTTTGATCATGTTTACATATGGCTTCTTTTTTCACCTATAGCGGTGGAGCGAATGGCATGGAGGATTGTATTTACCAACAATGTTTTTACCGACAATGAGCCCGTGTTGTGATTTCCATTATAGTAGCATTCCTTTATGTGATGCAGTAGCCTCTAAGGGCCTGAAGATCACGGGCATCAGGTATGGTCTTCTGGCCTTGACTTTTATGCACTTCTGAGAGACACTGCCACTCTGAAAAGCTCTTTTTATACCAAATCATGTTACGAATTGACCTAATAAGCTGAACATTGGTCTTCCAGCTGATTCTTATGTGTACATTTAACTTTTCCGGACTCTTATTCTTACCTGTCTCAACTTTTTTGGAATGTCTAGCTCTCATAAAATGTAAAATAAGCCAATATTTAGCATGGCATTTGTCACGAAATGTCTCACGTTCAACATTTGATATGTTATCTATATTTTATTCTGAATAAAAAATTTAAATTTGAAATTTCCGCCTTTGTGTTTTTATTCACAATTTATAGAACTTTTTTGTGTCCCAACTTTTTTGGAATCTGGTTTGTAAATACAGGTACAAAGAAATAAACAATTGATACTAATAGAGGATCCAGGATAAACTGGGCAGATGGTGGTAGAATTTCTCCCTGCTTTAATCCTTTTGCATTCAAATACACAAAAATTTACATAAAATGTTTCCAGCTAGGGTTGATTTGCCCTAGTCAATCTGGCCTCCATATGAAACCTGAGAGAAAATGAAAACCCACAGCACAGACTAACCTCAGAAATGAAGCCAGAACCCCGAAGCTGTAAATCAGCAATGCTATCCAGTGCACTACACATTTGTTGCAAAAAACAGCACTTGCATTACAAGTTAGTGCTTTTAGTTATTTAGGTCTAAAATTAAGCTTCAGGCACTACTTGTTGTTGTTTTTTTTCAACTATATTCTTTAACTTGTCTGTAAAATGATAAACAAAGTCCAGTATCTTTTAGAGAAGTTTATAGAGAAAAAAACTATAAGAAAACAGAATTAGAGTTTAATTTAAATTAAGTTTTGAATTTCCTCCAGCTTCAGAGCACAAAACACAAGACAGCCCCAAAAACCAGCAAAGGCCAAACTGTGCACATACACCAAGAGAACCCACGGTCACTTCTCAGGACATCAAGGACACATGTGGTGATGATGATCAGTAACTACTCGGCAATTTCAAAACTGATGTGAGGAGAAATCTAAGCAGAGTTAACCCAAAAAAGTCAGCTGGACTGAGAAACATCCCGGGTAGCACATGTCTCAAAACCGCTACCATTGTCCCCATGCCGAAGAATTCGACAGTCTTCTGGATCACCATCCCGTCTTACTCACACCCATTGTGATGAAGTGATTTGAATTGAGTCATACAATAAAGAGGTGCAACAATTTCTTTGGTGTTCACCTAGCAGAAAACGTTACCTGGTGCCTTATGTATAAGGACTTGCATAGAATTAATTCTAAAACATTGCTTATGTACAAAAAAAATGATTTGTTACAGTTCGGCATTTGGCAGACCCTCTTATCCAGAACAACTTACATTTGGTCTCTTTTTTACAACCTAGGGCCTTGCTCAAGGGCCCACAGTGATTGCTTGGTGGAGGAGGTGGAAATCGAACCAACCCCAGTCTTTTTGGTGCTAGTCCAACAGCTTAACCACTAGGCTACGACTTCCCGACTATAACCTGATTTGTCAAAATATACATACATAGAAACCTACATTATCTTTGAAATGAGAAAAAAAATCTCATATGAAACTTTGTCCTCTGGAATTAATAACCAAAAATAATTAACCTGTTCCTTTGTTTCCAGCATTCCCTGAAGCGTCTGTCCAAGTCCTGTCTAGCCTGCCGTGTCCTGTCCTTTCCCTCACTTTCTCTTCCGTGCACTCATCTTCCAGGAGGATTCCACACTCAGCGCTTCACAGCAGGATTTATAAGCTTGCTCGCTCTCTAACATGGACTGTTCACAGCCCCGATCACTTCCTGTCTGTTCTATTGGAACTCATCCCCTTCTGTTTTATATCTTGTTGTGTTCATCCTCCTAATAAATCCTGTGAACTGTTATTCTGTTTAACGTGTGGTACTCTTCCGTAACACATTTATGATTCTGGCTATAATTACATGTCTGTTGGGAGTTATCCAACAGACTTTACTTTCTTTGGTGGCTTCAGCAAACCATTTGCTTCTGGAATCTTTTATTTGGCACGATTGTGCTCATCTACAGTCTCAAACACCAGTATGTTTAGTCTGCTTTTATTAAATCCTCTTATGCTGTAAATTATTTATGTATTTAAAATATTTGAGTATTTGTTTGTAGTTGGTAGTTATCAATAAACAACAAAAAATACTTAACTCAAAACCACACTACAACTGAGCTTAAAAAGAAATGATCTGATGAGGGTGAAGTAAAGCAAAGTACTGGCAGTGATACAGGGGTTAATGAACTTACAGCAGAGAACTGCAATATTGCGGCTAACACTTTACAAACTGGAAGAATATCTGCTGCTGTGGGAGACTCGGACTCACTACATCACTGCCCCGAAGGTAATTATTTTCTCTTTATTTTCTTAACTCAAACACTATCCTATTGTAGAAAACTACCAGTTTGAATCTAGAGAAATTTTACTACATATCTATTGCATTTATAAAATATTTGTGAACACATTAATAAGAAACAGACTTAAAACAGTTAACATGTGCCTGTGTTTATTTGTACTTCGATGATACAGGAAGGAATAGCAGGAATGTCCAGGGGCATGCACTCGATAGGTGTCATTATTCTGATAGGAATAATTAAATGCACCAACATATCAATTGCAATGTAGCGGCCCAAAAACATATGAATGATGGGTTGACCCAGGCCACCTTGCCAGAATATCTTTTTTACATCACATATGATTTGCACATTGACTGGAAATGTTTCTGATCGCCGTATGTGAATTCTTCTTCAGATGCTTTTTATATATTTATAAATGGGTGTGCAGTCAATCAGCCTAATTACATTTTAATGTTTGGATAGTCAACTGCATTATATAGGAACCTTATCCACCTGGTAGACATGTGGTGGAATACGATGTAGTCTAGTGTTTTCAACTTCAATTTATTGCTTCTATGAGGCATCAAAGGAAAAAACCTGAAAAATTTATGTACGGCAGATACATGTACATTTTAGTAAATCCGACCATGAGCATAAAAGCTGGTATACACAAGAGTCAGTGGGTTAGAGTCTCTCTTCCCTCTATAATGAACATTCACACCACTCACTGTATCCACAAACTCAAAAATGTTGTGGACAACCAAACACACACTTCATACTTACTCTTCACAGTCCTGCCTTCGGGTCCTCAAAACTCCAATGTTTAACAGGTTTTTTTGAAGAACTTTCTGTACTGCGTCTGCTATGATTACAATAAAGCTTCTTGAACTTGATCTTGAAGTTTACTAAGAGTACACAACAGTATGTGCATGTATTAATATCCAGTTTTCAATGATGGTGAGCTATTCTGAAAAGTTCATTGTATAGTGATGCAGTAACATACGATGAGAGCATAATCTTTATTATTAATAATGTTTACATTAGTATTAGTATTATTTAAAATTAATAGTAACCATATCGACCTCATGTCAATCCTGGATTGTTAGACATACTCTGAGTTGCTTTGTTGATTTTTTAATTATAATAAGCAGTTTGCTGCCCTCTAGTGTAGGCACTATCAAATTACTGCTATAAAAATGTCCGTAAATGTCATTCATTCATTCATTCATTTTCTTTCCCGCTTATTCACAAACACGGGGATCTGCTGGTACCTACCACAGCTCACATGGTGCAAGGGTACAATCTGGACGGGCCGCCAGTCCATCACACATAGACAAACGATCATTCACACACATATATTCACTCCTATGGACAATTTCGAATCACCAAACAAACTAATCTGCATGTTTTTGGACTGTGGGGGGAAACTGGAGTACCCAGAGAAAACCCACGTAAGCTGGGAATCGAACCAGGGACCTTCTTGTTGTGAGGCTACCGTGCCGCCCCACACCACTCAACCGCCCGTAAATGTTATTACCTTTCTAAAATGTCGTGCTTTTATTCAGAATGACATATAGTACATGAATGTTCTTAAAGGGTAAGGGCCTTATCTAAGAACCTATGAACACTGGCAGCTTGGTGGTACTAGGAATTGGACCCACGATATGCTGATTAACAGATCAACACCTTGTTACTATTAACAGGAAATGTAAGTTTATTTAATGGAATAGCAATTTGAGTCTCCATGCACCATGCAGAACAGGGAAAAAACCAGTGTACATGAAAGAAATCCCCCCAAAGCACAGGAATATGTAAATACTGGAAATTTCTTCATCCAGACTGACATGCTTTTAAGAGTTAAAAACCAAAACAATCAATGTTCTGGATTGAAACTGTAAGAGAGACTCACTATCCTGCGTGTTAAATTTTCAGAACAAGTTGCTGGGCTATTTACAGTACATTACAAAGTTTTCTATAGTAAGAACAATTAAAGTAATTTAGTTGAATGAGCTTTTTAAGATGCAGACATTAAGGACTAATTGCTTAGTGAGTTTCTGTAAAATGTATTATTAATTAACTGTTAATTTCTTTATTTAGGCAAGTTGGCTGCCAATTAAGAACAGTGATACCATGGGCCTTAAACCAGGTACTGATAGGCTTTGGTATTGTGTGCAGGTGCCAAGTCCTTCTAACACTGTCTGTTGTTAAAGAGTGACATATGTATATATTGTACATATGGTACACTATGTATTAAGTATATTCAGAATATTATCAATCAAATTAAACAATTTATAAGTAAAATAGCTTAATAGGCAGCACAGTAGCATAGTGGTTAGTACGGTCACCTCCAGGGGTCTTTCTGTGCGGAGTTTGCATGTTCTCCCCACGCTTGTGTGAGTTTACTCCAGATTCTCCGGTTTCCTCCTACAGTCCCAAAACATGGGCATTAGTTGATTGGTGAGTCGAAATTACCCATAGGAGTGAGTGAGAGTGTGTGTGCTTGTTTGTCTATGTGTGGCCCTGAAATGGACTGGCGACCTGTTCAGGGTGAATCAATGCCTCTCGCCCTATGTGCGCTGGGATAGGCTCCAGCAGTCCCCCTTGACCCCAAATTAGGGAATAAGCAGGCTGGAAGATGTATAAACGAATAGCTTAAGGACTATAGTCATCACCTACAGGAGTGTGTTGTCATGGAGATTTGGGCCTGTGAAAGTTGTCTATCAAATTCCACAAATTCAGTAAGATTGATGGAACCAAGGCTAATGAGCTGTACAACACCAGTGCCACCTGTGCATTCTGTCACAGATGGGGCAGGTTCTACCAAGCAATTACTACCTCGTTTCCAGTCAATTCCACCTGTTCCTCGTTTTTCCTCCCATTACCTCTCCTATTTAAACCCTTTCCTTAGCTCACTGTGTCTGGGTCCAGGCTCATTTAAACACAGCGGACATATTATTGCTAAGCTCAAGCCTAATCTTGTCTGAACTCCTGTGCTATTAACCTGTTCCTTTGTTTCCAGCATTCCCTGAAGAGTCTGTCCATGTGCTGTCTAGCCTGAAGTGTCCTGTCCTTTCCCTCAAGTTCTCTTCCGTGCACTCATCCTTCAGGAGGATTCCACACTAAGCGCTTCACAGCAAGCAGGATTTATAAGCTTGCTCGCTCTCTAACATGGACTGTTCACAGCCCCGATCACTTCCTGTCAGTTCTATTGGAACTCATCCCCTTCTGTTTGATGTCCTGTTGTGTGCATCCTCCTAATAAATCCTGTGAACTGTTATCCTGTTTAAAGTGTGGTACTCCTCCATAACACATTCATGATTCTGGCTATAATTACATGTCTGTAGGGAGTTATCCAACAGACTTTACTTTATTTGGTGGCTTTAACAAAACCTTTGCTGCTGGAATCTTTTATTTGACACGATTGTGCTCATCTAGTCTCAAACACCAGTAAGTTTAGTCTGCTTTTAGTAAATCCTCTTGTGCTGTAAATTATTTATGTATTTAACATTTGAGTATTTGTTTGCAGTTAGAATAAATATTTTATCTTTTTTTCCCTCTTATTCCTTAATTTGGTAGTCACGGGGTTCTGCTAACGTAATGTAATAAAATGCCATACCAGCACCCTGGATAGTCTTCATGTTTTTGGTCTGTACTACCTGTAACGCAACCTGTAAACTAATGCAAGCACAGGAGGAACATGCAAACTGTGCACATAAAGGTTCCTGTCTGGGAATCAAACCCCGGACTAAGCCACTGCACAATAAAACAATCCTCAAGAAGACATTGGCCTGGTATTGTTACTGTATAATGCACAAATCTATTTACATTCTATCTACATGTACTTAAATTTAACTTAATTGAGATTTTGTACTAAAGACAACAAAATTGGTAGCCAGAACGTAAGTGTTTATTGTGAGATTTTCAAACAGACAAAACATGCATAAACATGCTGCTCAGAAAAACAATGTTGTGGTGTAACATGGCAACAAAAAACTGCATCAATAGATAACACTTAATCAACTTCCTCAATAGTTGGTCCAGAAGACCCTCCTCCAGGTGCTTCACTGGCCCCAGGGAATCCCCCAGGCATCCCACCTGGCATGCCACCTGCACCCTGGTACAGCTTGGTGATTATGGGGTTACAAACCTTCTCTAGCTCCTTCTGCTGATGTTCAAACTCCTCTTTCTCAGCAGTCTGTAAACAAGGTTGGAAAAACCAATTTAAAAAGGAAGCCCAGCAGGGTTTTATTGATTTTTGGTGTACTACGCAAAAATATCTATAATTCAAGGTAAAATATTTTCTATACCTGGTTCCTGTCCAGCCAGCTGATAGTCTCATTGCACTTCTCTAGGATCTTTTTCTTGTCCTCTTCACTGATCTTTCCTTTTACCTTCTCATCTTCAACAGTTGATTTCATATTGAAAGCATAAGACTCAAGGCTATTCTTTACAGCTACTTTATCACGTTGAACATCATCCTCAGCTTTGTATTTCTCTGCCTCTTGGACCATTCGCTCAATGTCTTCCTTGCTTAGACGACCTGAAGACAAATAATTGAATGACTTTTGGAAAAAAAATTAAAAATCAAAAATAAAAAATTTAATAATTTTAAAAGATATACAACTTATGACAGGTGATACCTTTGTCGTTGGTAATGGTGATCTTGCTTTCCTTGCCGGTGCTTTTGTCCACAGCAGAAACATTCATAATACCGTTGGCGTCAATGTCAAATGTAACCTCGATCTGAGGAACGCCACGCGGTGCAGGAGGGATGCCTGTCAACTCAAACTTTCCTAGCAAGTTGTTGTCCTTAGTCATGGCTCTCTCACCCTCATACACCTGTAGAGCACAAATAGATCAGGATCTGCTTCAAGGAAAGAGAACCTTTTCCACCAGGTTTATGATCATCTTATTAGTATTTATACATTTTTACCTGAATGAGCACACCAGGTTGATTATCTGAATAAGTGGTGAAAGTCTGTGTTTGCTTGGTCGGAATAGTGGTGTTGCGTTTGATCAGGGCAGTCATAACTCCTCCAGCTGTTTCAATACCCAATGACAGAGGAGTGACGTCCAAAAGAAGAAGATCCTGAACGTTTTCTGACTTGTCACCAGCTAAAATGGCTGCCTGGACAGCTGCAGAGAAGAAAAACCTCAAGTCACGTATCCAATTGAGCTGTTATATATTAAAAGCGTTGCTCACTCATCTGACCAATGTCAAAGCCATGTCCCAATTAATGATTACTAGTTGATTTATTAAATGGTTGCCTAGATGTTTAATTGATTGGGATTTGCCATTTACCTGCTCCATAGGCAACAGCCTCATCAGGATTGATACTCTTGTTGAGTTCTTTTCCATTAAAGAAGTCCTGTAGAAGTTTCTGAATCTTTGGAATTCTGGTAGAACCTCCGACCAGGACAATGTCATGGATTTGGGATTTGTCCAGCTTGGCATCACGAAGAGCTTTCTCAACAGGGTCTAAGGTGCCTCGAAACAGGTCGGCGTTCAGTTCCTCAAAGCGAGCTCTGGTGATGGAGGTGTAGAAGTCAATACCCTCATAGAGAGAGTCAATCTCGATGCTAGCCTGTGTACTAGAGGACAAGGTGCGCTTGGCTCGCTCACAGGCAGTCCGCAGACGCCGCACAGCCCGTTTGTTGTCACTGATATCTTTCTTGTGTTTGCGCTTAAACTCTGAAATAAAGTGGTTGACCATGCGGTTGTCGAAATCCTCACCACCCAGATGGGTGTCACCAGCTGTGGATTTCACCTCAAAGATTCCATCTTCAATGGTAAGAATAGACACATCAAAAGTTCCACCACCAAGATCAAAGATCAGGACGTTTCTTTCTGCTCCCACCTGCAAATAAGATATAAGGCAGTAATAAGAAGACAATAATGAGAATACATGTGTAGTAATGCTACTACTTTAATTTATTGTGAACACACCCACCTTCTTGTCCAGGCCATAAGCAATGGCAGCAGCTGTTGGTTCGTTAATGATCCGAAGAACATTTAATCCAGAAATGGTCCCTGCGTCTTTTGTAGCTTGTCGCTGAGAGTCATTGAAATATGCAGGTACTGTAATAACTGCATTTGTGATAGTCTATATAGGGGAGAATAATTTAGTCAAAACTGTGTTACCTAAATCTTTCCAATGACCGATAAAAACACTAAACAAGTGTGCGTGTTGCAAGTGTTTACATATTAAACACAAGCTAATAATTCCAGTATGCAGGATGTGACCCTGAGATATGGAAAAATTGGTGACATAAGTATAACACATGCTTATGTTTTCAAGAACAAAGTAATGATTCATGACCAAAGACACCATGTCCATTCTCACCTTGCCAAGATACGCTTCTGCAATTTCTTTCATCTTGACCAGTACCATTGAGGAGATTTCTTCTGGAAAAAATGTTTTGGTCTCTCCTTTGTACTCAACTTGAACTTTAGGACGTGAGGAATCATTAACTACTTTGAATGGCCAGTGCTTCATGTCAGCCTGAACAACCTGATCTTCAAATCGCCGTCCAATCAGTCTTTTTGCATCTAAGGCCCAAAACAGAAAAAAGGCAAGTTCCATTTAGCTGCCCGATCATTCCTATATAAAATTCCTTATACAAAGAGATGTAATACTTACCAAATACTGTGTTGGTGGGGTTCAGGGCAACTTGATTCTTGGCAGCATCACCTATCAGCCTCTCAGTGTCAGTGAAGGCAACATAACTGGGTGTGGTCCGATTACCCTGATCATTGGCAATGATTTCAACTTTACCATGCTGAAAAACACCCACACATGAGTATGTGGTGCCAAGATCAATTCCAACTGCTGGTCCTTTTGACATGGTTTATTCCTGCAAAAAGGTTTACTGATGAGACATTTTCTTTGGTGGATTGAAATGTCACTATAAAAACCCTGGTGTGGTAAAAGATCAAATGATGTAATTTGCTGTCAACATACACTCATTATCCAGCACCTGTTTGGCTGATCTCTTCACAGACTTCAGCTGTCTGGGTGAACTAAAGCTCCAAAGCACTTAACCTTTATTTTCATGCACAGAGTAACAGCAACAACTGTTCGGTTTATGTTTCTGATACTATATACTTTTGAAATTACATAAGAGATGAGAAGAAGGGGGAACTAAAAGAAAATATTTGTCTTAATTTGTCATTATTTTTTTTATCTGAAGGTAGTTTTATCTCTAGAAATAAGATCTGTAAGCATTATATAACAGTGTATGGGAGTGTCTCCTATCCCTTGTATGGGCAGATTTCGAAACAATCATGAATGCCTGCTAGAACATTCTGCGTATTCTGGCACAAACTCACGTCGACTCAGAACGAGACAAACAAAAACCTCTTTAATTAGCAATTAAAAATAATTAGCAATTTTATAATGCTTTTTTTTACAACCACTTTTACAGTCCAGCGAACGATATTTATCCTCTAATCAACATAAACCCCAGCAGAACTTTTTGCACGGTGCACATATACAGAGCCAGTTTTAACAACTTGTGGAAAGAAGAGTAATATGTAGCTTTTCTTACCTTACAATAGTTTTATCTTTTTACGTTTCTTCAATTGTTTGCTTTCGATTTCGCCGCGATGCACCGTCTTCAGCGCGTCTAAAGAACGCACGCGTAGCCGCATCTTTTATACCGTCGCCTGCTGAACTCCGCTACTGACGCCCATAGAATAGTCCAGAACGTAGAGGACGACAAGCAGCCAATCAGAATAGAGAACGAAAAAGCAGTTGACCAATCAGAACAACGTAACACTCCAGGCTGGAAACGTACCAAATAGTGTTAGAATGATCTCGGGGTTTTCTTCAGATTCGATCGAAACAAACTGAAACGAAAACTAGATAAAAGTTGTCCGATACGATTCGAACACAAATATGAAATGTTGATTAGCAATAAATGAGACTATTTATTACTTTCGTATCCAGAATTCAATAAAGAAGTGTATTTGTTCAGGAACTACAGAAACATGGTGAAGGTTCGATAAGAACGTAGGCTGTACGCCAAATTTTTGTAAACACACCCAGTCAGTTAAAGGTAGAAGTGTGTAGAATAATCCTACGAAATTTATCACATAATTAACAATTTAATATTTCATTGTAGGGAAAAGGTGGCTAATGTGAACGGGTGTTTAATTCCAAGCTCTACAAAGCCACCACTGTGGGCCCCTGAACAAGGCCCTCAATTCCAATTGCCCTCAACCCCAATCGCCCAAAGAGATAAACATAAATCGGTCCGGATTAGGGTGTCTGCTAATGCTGTATATGTAACACACCAACCACATAATCAAACTAATAGAAAATACTACTACTACCACCACTGTTATTTATTCCTGCTCAGTTGCATGAATTCAATAGCGGTGTTGGTAGCACACTGTTTGCTCAAATTTCATTCATTCTCTGCCACATTTGCACATCATGTAGATGTAACACAAACTTGCACATTTATTTATTTGACTTTACTCTTATTTTATGCCTTTTATTTCTTACTTTTCTTACTTTTTTTACCTTTAAATTATTTCGTATCTCTACTTTTGGCTTTCGGTGTGGACAGTAAAGTAAGAATAAATGGAAACCTGTTTCCTTTACTGTACACATGACAATAAACACTTTGAACCTTGAAGCTTGCATATGGATATTACTGAATAATGTACAGTAAAAAGGCAACACAATATACAAGATCAGGAATTGTTGCTTCTGTCTGTACGTCAGCATACTGTATTTGAAAATATTAACATATACATTTATCCACAGCGATAAAATTAATAGGAACAATTGTAAGACCGCTCATTTAATCAATTATCCAGTCATGCTGAGGTAGTTAACAGCTTATTGGAAAACAGGTAACAGGATGGTCAAACTCTTACAAGCAATCAAACAATCCTAGACTAAGAGATGATCAAACTAAATGTTGTGGTACATCCCGAAAAATGCAACAGTTTACAGATGCTAATGGGTAAATGGATTCCATTTACAGCATCTGGTAGATGACTTTATCCAGAGAGACTTACTGTAAGGAGGTCGGCTCAGGCTGATGGCCACTGGAGGGAGCCATCTCCTGAGTACTAGCGTCTACTTCTGTCTGGATGTAATTGGGCGTCATCACCCTATATAAGGCCACGCCACACTGGATCCTGTGTGAAGTATTGTTTTCGCAACATACTGAGCATGTTCATGACCTTTGTATTTCTGACTATTGGCTTTTGATCCTTGGACCGTTTCACGACTCTGGTTTGAACCTTGATTTGGATTTGTTCGCTACCCTCTCTCTCTGTCTTCGATGCATGACCCCTCCCATCTGGTTATGTTGTGGATTTACCTAGCTAACGTTACTTGGTGTCTGCATTCATGGATTCGACTAACCACCCGTCGTTACACTTACATTTATTCCCTTTTATACAACTGAGCAATTGAGGATTAAGTTTCTTACTCAGGGGTCCAGTGATGGCAGCTTGGTGGTGCTAGGAATCAAACCCTAATCTTCCAAACAGGAAGATCTACCATGCTTAATACAGTATGTTTAACTAAATATTGTGTTAGTTTGTTTAAATTAAATGCTACTATCCTATAACAATTAAAAATCCGCTGCAATTAAAAGGTGCCATGGTTTACATTATGGAATATAAGTAGCTCACAGCAGGTTACTGTCTTAATGAATTTTTTTTTATTCTGCTGTTACAATCATCTGAGATGAACTGGCAACTCTTCCAGGGTGTACCCCCGCCTCTTGCCCTATGTGAGCTGGTATAGGCACCAGCAGACCCCTTTGACCCCAAATTAGGGAATAAGCGAGCAAGAAGATGAATGAATGAATGAATGAATGAATGAATGAATGAATGAATGAATGAATGAATGTTACAATCATGATTATACATAATAAGATTTGTCTTTTTTCTATACTTTGGCCCTCAGGTACTTTATATTGGTTTATTTTAATTCTAGAACGATAGGCGATTTTTCGGTGTGTTACAGTTACACTTACAGTTTGGCATTTGGCAAACGTTCTTATCCAGAGCGACTTACATTTTGTTCTCTTTTTTACAGTTGAGCAATTGTAGGTTAAGGGACACAGAAAACCACACTAAGAGGTTTGTATCTTATGTCTTCTATATCTAACTATTGATACTTTTACCCATACCATGTTCATTACTTTGCTTAATCTCTGACTTGTTTCCAATTAAATTGTATATGGCTCAAGATTGCTGTTTCAGACGCATCCTTTGCCCATCAGTCTGTAATATAAATGCTCATGAATCACAAAGTCACATTCAGCCTTTGTATTAGACAAGGTGAGGAACGTTAGGTTGAGATGGTTTGGACATGCAGTATATTGGTAGAAGAATGCTGAAAGGTGCCAAGCAGGAAGAAAAGAGGAAGACCAAGGAGGAGGTTTATGGATGTGCTGAAAGAAGACATGCAGGTAGCTGGGATGAAAGAGGGAGATGTAGAAGACAGGGTAGTGTGGAGAAGAGTGATTCGCTGTGGCGACCTCTAACCGAAAGGAGAAGAAGAAGAAGAAGAAGAAGAAGAAGAAGAAGAAGAAGAAGAAGAAGTAGAAGAAGAAGAAGAAGAAGAAGAAGAAGAAGAAGAAGAAGAAGAAGAAAAATAAGAAGTAATTCAGCCTTTGTATTATACAAAAGAAGGCACCTAGATGATTGCAGAAAGGGTTGAAAACCTTTTGAAATACCTTTTAGCTAACATGACAGATTATCTCTCAGGGACGCATGGGGTACACATGTAGGACTGTAATGGAAGTGGATTACACACAGGATATTACTAGATCCAGCATATGGGTTTTAGTCACTTTTAAAAGTATCACAAATCTTCTCAGTATTTCAGTTTACGTTGCAAATTGTATCCCTGCCAGGAAATTAATAGTATCATCAGTCAACATACATTGAAGCAGAACAAACCATGCGGTTTGTACCCCTCCTGGGACAGTGGAAAGTACACCCAGGGAAAGGCCCACACTCACAAAAGTGATACATGCATTGTCAATGGTGTGAAGATTAAAAGAAAAGCTATACAGAAGACACACACTCCTTTTCACAGTAACATGTCTTTGGATAAAAGAATATATTATTGCATATACTGCAGTATTCTACTTGTTAAGCCTGGAGGTATGTAAAGTTACAAAACTGAGACATGTTTATTACAATGTGCCTGTACAGGTTCTTACATTTCAGAATAACTGGGTTAATTCAGTTTTATCTTTCACATATAAATAAAATGATTTACTTAAGGTTGGGGCCAGAGTGCAGAGCCAGCTATGGTTAGATTTGATTAGATTTGACTTCATTGTCATTGCATTAAATATAATATAATTTAAATCCTAGCTGACCCTGCACCCCTAGAGGAAGAAGGGTTAGAGTGTGCTCAACAGTGGCTGACTTGTCAGTAATTTTGCTTCAATCTAAGTCTTATATGAGACATGGTGGGCCTGGAACCTTCCAATAAATGACCACAATCCCAATGTTGTCATAGCAGAATAACTATAACCAGATTACAGTTTTGAGTTAGAGCAATGATATAATGATATATTCCAGTAGTCTTTTATAAAAAATAAATAAATAAATAAATAATAAATAAATAAAATACAAATCCCCCAAACATCTATAGACATATGAGCATTTGAAAATAATACAAGAATCTCGATATAGTGTCACTGTTGGCTGTTGAATGACAAGACATTAAGTTAATTACCTGTATATCATAAAAATATATCAACAATCAATTAAAAGTTAGGACTTTAAATTCATGCACTACTATGTGCTAGAAACACCAATAGAATATTTCAGTTGATTACACATCACGCACCAGGTTAATCAGGTTAATCACGGTCGCCTCACAACAAGAATGTCCCAAGTTTGATTCCCAGGCTGTGTGTGGATTGTTCGTCTATGTGTGCCCTGTAAAAGATTGGTGACTGGCAACCTGTCCAGGGTGTACCCCTGCCTCTCTCTATATGTGTGCTGGGATTGTCTTCAGCAAAATCCCGGTGAATGAATTTGTGCGTGTTTTGAAAAGAGGGTTAAGTGGTTGGCTTGAGAGATCAGATGCATCAAAATGTAGAAAGACAAAAAACACATTTACATTTCAAAGATTTTACATTACAAATACTAACTATTGTATTATTAAATCTGGAAAAAGGTTAACGAGTCAAACATTATGTATGCATTTGTTAGATTTTCCTACATATGGAATGCAATATTTTCTCAACTTAGCGTGAATGTGCTCTGAGTTAAAAAGAATTAGGGAAATGGTTTTATGTTGCACTTGCTTTTGTGTTTTCACACCTTTCAGCTCATAGGCAGGGCCAATAAATAGACCTACTCAGTACGGAGCAAACTGTAAAGAAGTCGTCAAGCAAAAACAGGTAAGACATTTTCACTTATTTTAAATTTACTTTTATCCAAGTTATACATGTTCTTAGGACAATTTCAATATACTTTTTTGTTTTATTTTAATGCTTGACTGCTATTTGTTGCCCTGATCATAGTAATTCAACTAAAGGGAAATGGCAAAAGAACTGGTCTTTGTTCTGGTTAACTAATTTGTCAGGAAACATTTTCAGGATAATGTGGCGAGCATTGCTGGTGTGTGTGACTATTCTGACTGTACACTTGGAGGCTCTAACAGGCTTTGCTGCATGCAGACACCATGCTACATTTAGAGAAGCAGGTTAGTTTAAAGCTTTACTGCTTGTCTAACTTTTTTTTAATATTATTGGAATTGTGGGGGCGGCGCGGTGGCGGAGTGGATAGCACAACAAGAAGGTCCCAGGTTCGAATCCCGGCCGGGATCTTTCTGTGCGGAGTTTGCATGTTCTCCCCGCGCTTGC
>JAOTRA010000037.1:3934379-3958029 GCA_026260255.1 Pseudolaguvia tuberculata | reverse complement strand
TTTTCTTCTTACCCGGAAATAAAGGGTGTTTCCGTTATGTTCTGACTCCTGCTGCTCATTCGTATAGCCCGTAACAGTAATTGCTTAGCCTTGTTACCACATGACAATTTTTTCATAAAGACCACTTTAGGCAAAAGTTCTCCCTACAGCAGATGGTTGTAACTTGGACCCACTGGGTTCCTCTAGTTATTTGTTGACTGACATTTCTTGATGTTGAAGGAAAGTAAAGATAATGTGTCTTATCTGTTGCATGAAATTTTATTGGTTATCTGCTGCATGTCTAATCCTCAATATTCTTTATGTTTCTTTAAAGTAGTTTAATTATTGTAGCCTCAGATGACAGAATGTGTAACTACCTTGTTGTTTTTTTTGCTGTATTCAAATCTTGCAATTGAGTTTGATCACTTTAGTAGGAGAATTTTGCTGTACCCAGTTTAATCAGTTAATACTTGATTTTACATTTATAGCATTTGGCAGATGCTCTTATTCAGACGCTTATTATTGCTCAAGGGCCCACAGTGGTTTCTTGGGTTTTATTGGTATCAGTCAACGACCTTAACCACTAAGCAATCACTTTCCTGATTTTCAACCCACATATGAAACTGGTGATCAATAGCCTTTGATCGATATAACTGGTATAAACATACGGCTGACTCTAATTCTAGAAGATTCCATTGCTTCCATAACAGTGGAAGATATTACAAAGTGTTATAATCCAAACCACACTAAAGATTTGTTTAAGATTTTTTTCTCTTTGCTCACTTTGTAATTTTTATTTCATAAAACAATCTAACACAATACACTTTGTTAAATCTAACAAATATAATTTGGAGGAACATTTCTTTTGTTTTTTTTAGTAAGTGTTTAACCCCATGTAAACAACCATATATTATAACTGCTCTCTTGTTTTTCCTGCAATACCTATCCGATTGTGAAAATACCAAATGTAAATGCCCTTCAAAACAATTCTGAGACAGATGTGAATACACAGACTTCAAGAGATCTGGGATCTGGTCTGGGAAGCATTTCAGCTGAAACTATAGTTCTGTCTCCTCCGAGGTACTTGGTAACACACTTGTGTGCACCCAATTCAGAAACAGGATAGTCAGACTTGCATTATATTTTTCATGTATACCCGTGGTGATACTGATCTCTCATTCACACATCTCGCTGGGTTTTACGGTTTTACTGCAGACAGAAGGTTTAATACTGCTGTAAAGAGCAGAATTTTATTTTTGACTGCCACATTTTGCTATAAATTGTATATAATGAAATACAATTCTTGTCTTTTGAATTAAGACAGATTTGATTCCTTACAGGTTTTTTGATTACTTCTTTGATTTCTTGTTGTTGGTCTTGTTTTGATGTAATCAACTTATTATGCATATGTTAGACAGTAGTTTTGGATAATTTGCTTTTAGTGAAAATTTTAAATGAATGGTTTAGACTTAGACTTAGTATTTTGTCAGGAAAGGATAAAGCAGATACAACTAGGAGAGGTGCAGAAAAAAAAGGTCACAGAACAGAACAGAAATACACGAAAAGCCAAAAAGAGTTTCAGCTATAAGGACACTGCAGTCACAGGTCCCCCTACCTTGGAATAGACCTGCAACAGTGGAAGGCTCAGATGGGAAGGGGGAGGGGTTTGTGAGATGCTGAATCATGGATGCCTGACCAAAAGAATCTAACAGAAAAGCGGAGAGAAGGAAAGAAAGCAAATCGAACATTAGTAACACTGGTAGAGTAACGCAATTTATATCCGTCTGAACAGTGAACACTAGAACTTATCACCAGCATAAGCTTAGAATATGCTTATGATCATCCCTGTTTTGCACTGACTCAGTGCCCTATGTTTCCTGAACAACATAGTTAGGGATGGTCTACCATAATACTACCTGAGATTAAGTGTTCTATCCTCACTGTTCGTTTGTAATTGGCTGATACGGATGAGCTCGGATCTGTAAAGGGATTGTATTGATCTACAGTGGGAAAGGAAACAAAGTCACTGTTCACTTATAGGACCCACGAAACCATGTTATAGATACTTATAGCTAAATAAATAGATAATAGTATATTTTAAAAAAAATTTGGAACACAGCTGATTGTACAAACTCGGGAATTGGAAAGTCTATTATGTTATAAACTATAATAGACATATTTTAATACCATGGACTATGGAATTATATTTCTTGAACATCATCTAAATTAAAACCAAAACGACCATCATTTCATTATGTGTTATAGCCATCATGCCATCTGATAACAGCTGAATCAATGGTCATCAGCATCTCGGAGCAGAGAATCAAATGCATAGTGAAAAAGAAATAGAGCAAGGAACTTGTGAGTTCCAGTGGTGTTAATGGTAATAGGGTGCTCATAACACTAACTATATAGAGGAAAGCAAAGTGTGTTTACCGCTGAATAGCTCATGACCTGATGTCCTAGAGGGAAAACTAACACCATCAGACGACACAGGAGGTGGATGAGTAGGATCAACATGTTTGGTTAGAAAAGGGTTTAGGGTAGGGATAATGCCTTCGACAGCTTCAGAAGAAGAAAAGGGATCTGAGCAGGCAAAGGGGAGAGACAGAGAAAGAGGAAGAAAAGAATAGCACAGTCAAAAAGGAAAGACTTCAGAATGAACAGACATGGAACAGACTTGACATGCATCGTATCTATGATACGATCAGGAAGGAGAAACAGCACTACCTCCCCATGTGGAAAGTGTGGGACCAGGCTGCATGGATGATTGGAAGGAGCTTTTCAACTCAAAGAGGTCACTCTCCATCTTTAGGGTGCTGGAGAACAAAAACAAAAACAAAAAAACACTGGAATGGAAAAGGTTTTTGTGTTGTTCTGGAATTAGGAAAAGGACAAATTTTTTACACTAACAATTCTTGCAAAGTATCAATAAAAGTTTTACTTACACTTTTAGTATTCACAAATTTTGTGAAGTCAAAGATAAGAGTTAACTATTGGGTTAGGGCCTATATTCTTGCTTTAAATCACAAAGTTGCCATATTAAATAGCTCAGTCTTTTATAGGTAAGCATTATTTAATGTGTATAATTAATCGTATATTGTGTGTGTATGTGTGTGTGATAATTTTTTAACAGTAGTGTTAATATATCATTGTCACATGAAATGGATGCAGCAGATGAGAAAATTGGATACAACAGAAATGTATTAAAGCAAAAAAAAAAAAAAAGTCTTGGCTTTCACTGGTTAGCATAGCCCATTAGCAATAGCACTGGAGCTAACGACGAACAGACATAAGAACTTAGAATTTAACAATGACACATTTAAACGTGACAAATGCTTAATCAAAGGGTGTATATATAAGTAGCAGGGTTGCCATGTACTGATGTACGGTTGGGGAATTACTCCTTACAGCAGTGATTGGTGATGTTTTTTTGCATATAGGCAGATGTTGTAAATTGAACCTTTTGGGCACTTTTGCAAGTATTGGTAGTGTGTAAGATTTTTTTTTAATGAATCATCAATTTAATTAGTTATTACTAAATACATTAACTAATTTGAAACTGATAAAATTAAAATTCTTTTCCACAAGCACAGAAAGGCACGACAAAATTCACAAATTTAAATCCGACCATGAATGACGCAGACTGGAAATCAACAGATCAAAAATCTTTGTTCTAAAAGATTCTCTCTATCTATTGTGAGCCCTAGTAGTATTGCGGGTGGGTGCCGGGGAAATTTCGCAGGTGGGAGCATGGTTTAGGATGCGTTTGCTTTATGAGGAAGGCATCTGGGGACAAGGTGTAGAGGTAATGAATAACATACAACACCTGAGCCCTGTTCAGCCATCACGTTTGGGCTTCACTTAGATGTGTAGTGTTACACTGTTTTGCTGAGATAACTAAAAACACCAAAAAACAATATAGATATACGGTCTAACAGGTTTACCATTATTTATCTATATTTTGACAAAATATACTGATATTATTCATTCATTCATCTTTACCCACTTATTCCCTAATTCTGGGTCACGGGAGTCTGCTGGTGCCTATCCCAGCGCACGTAAGGCAAGAGGCGGGGGTACACCCTGGACGGGTCGCCAGTCCATCTCAGGGCAACACATAGACTAACAACCATTCACACACACATTCACTCCTATGGACAATTAAGAATCACCAATCCACCTAATCTCCATGTTTATTACATGCACAACTTATCAACATTAAGTTCTAATTTTATATTTTTTACTTTTTCAACACTGCACTTGCTATAATTAATATAATAATGATAGTAAATATTTACTTATGCAGACATACCAAAATCTAAACTCAGATTAATTTACCAAAAGATTTGATCACTTGTCATTTTGCTGTTCAAGGGCTAATGTTTAACTTGCACAGATTTTTTTAAAATTAATTTTTGGTTCGCAAATCCTAGACAGGCGGCACGGTGGCGTAGTGGATAACACAGTCGGCTCAACAAGATGTTCCTGGGTTTAATTTCCTGGCCGAGCATCTTTCTGTGCAGAGTTTGCATGTTCTCTCCCTGCTTGCGTGGGTTTCCTCCAGGTACTCCGGTTTCCTCCCACAGTCCAAAAACATGCAGATTAGGTCGATTGGTGGTTCTAAATTGTTCATAGGAGTGAATGTGTGTGTGTGTGTGTGTGAATGGTTGTTTGTCTATGTGTTGCCCTGAGATGGACCCCGTGACCCGAATTAGGGAATAAGCGTGTAAGAAGATGAATGAATGAATGAATGAATGAATGAATGAATGAATGAATGAATGAATGAATGAAATCCTAGACAGGGAAGTCCATTACTTTAAATACATGCTACGTGTAGCAGAGGTGCAGAGTAACAAATTACAATTGCAAATACAGTACAAAAATAAATATTTAACAGAGGGACATGTCGGCTTACTTTATCAGATAATAGCGACAAAATGTATTATGTACATACATACACTGACTAGCAAATTACACACCCTCAATCCAGTTTTTGAGGAATTGCGTCAATTGTGTGCTGAGGCTCAGACTGTAGCTGATTCACAGTCCCGTACATTTGAACCAGAAATATGAAAAATCATTGATTTTTGCTGTAAAGATTACTATGAAAAAATCATACAAACTAAATTTTTTGTAATATGCAGATAAATGCCAATATTAACATTTTCTTTTTAAACTTTTCATAAAGTGCCCGTGACCACATATCCTTGGTTTTAAAACTCACCCGTTAGAACAGCTCGGCGTGGAGAACAGGTCAATGACAGGAGCTGTACTGATACTGGCTGCTGTGGTGGACACTGGAGACGTATCTGTGGTAGCAAATGAGGGCCTCTTAGAGAGCTCCTTCAACCTCTGCTCCTGGAGAAACACACCGCCGTTTAGATACGCAAACGAGTGTCGAAACAATTCCTTTCAATTAAAAAACATTATGGAACTGGACAATTGGAACACTGAATCAGTCACATTAATTTAGATGTTTGTCTTGATATAGCTAGGTTTTATTTGATTTAATTTATTGATTGATTATTAATTTATTCATTCATTTATGTTCATTTATTTATTAAGTAGTAGCAGATTGATGTTAGTGTTTATGGCACAAAGCAGCAGGATACCTGTGCCAGGTGTTAAAACTTTTGTCTTGAATATTTTAGAGCACTTCATCCATACATACACTAAATCATTCAATTACACCTAAGGGCAGTTCAGCATATTTTTCCTATTTAAATGTTTTGGAAACTAAATGCAAATTGGAGATGTTAGAGGAAACCCCACACACTGTAAGAACAAGATTAGTGACATTAACCTGAGCTAAGTATGAAACCTGGAGAGCCTGGAGCTTTAAAGCTGCAATGATACGCACCATACTATCGAATTGTCCTCATGTCTTTTTGTAATTTAAAACTATGTTTTTAGAAGATAATTACTTAAAAACAACATATAGGCTTTTAGAATTATAAATATTAGTATCAATATCACTGTTGTATTTGGTAATGAAGCCTGGTCACCTTCAGTGCTTTTAGACGAGCCTGCTCTTCCTCCAGAGCTGCCTGTTTTTCCCTCTCATCCACTTTGGTGAAAGACATACCGGTGTTGGCTAGAGACGAGACAGCATTGGAAAGCGTGCTTGCTCTGTAATAGCGAAACACAGTTACATTAATGAATATTACAGTTTTCTGTATATTACTTTCATTGCAGCTACTGTAACCTTCCACTCAAAACGCCATAGTTTGCTACAATACACTATATTCATTAAGTTTGCAACATATGCATATCATTCCATTAACTAGAATAGAGCATTTGTTACATTACATATCAAATACACCACAGTAACATTTGGTTATTTCACATATCAGAGCTCAAAGCCAGCAATGATATGTCGTTTGGTGGTGATAAAGTTTAAAAGTCGATCTTTAGGTAAACAACCCAGAACCATGACTAAGCCATAACTGGCCAAAGTTTGGTCTAGTTTGTTGCCAATGTTCCAAATGGTTTATTTTATGAAAGTTCTATTCTATGAAGAGTTAAAACAGTCATGCTGATTCTGAAAAGCAATCCTGCTGATCTTACCTGCTGGCAGCAGTGGAATCCTTGACCTTCTTGCCCTCTAAAGAGGCCAGGTGCTGCTCTAAAGCATCCAGAAGACTGCTGGGAGCCTGAGGCACAGCAAACAATTATTCAGTTCACCCATGTGCACAGGAAACAGACAATACATTCCACAAACCAAAACGAATAAAATAAACTGTAAAAGTAGCAGAAAACAGGTGCAGAGTAAGAAAGTAAATAGAGGAGTACTTACACATACTGTAAACTGAAGGTAGACAGGAAGAGGAAACATAAAGATAGATACAGAATATAAAGGTGGTGTTGATCAGAGATCCATACTTCATTCTAATTTATTCACTAGTTATCTTTAGTTTGATCAAAATCTGGCCCATAAAGGTGCTGGGCGGTAAAACAAAAAAAATTTAATTATGATATACATGACTGCATTTTATTGATGACCAGGTATTAACGAGATTTTTCATCGCTTTTTGTGTGTTTTGTGTTTGTGTAGGTTTACCAGCAAATAATGCAGGTTTGGATAAATGCTGCACAACTCGATTAAATGTGACAAATGCCATCCCATATTGATTCAAAACCAGACAAATTCTCTTGTGCCGCTGTTTAAGCGCCATACAGCGGTATTATGGAATACTAAAAACTCTATAATACTACACCGGTATTAGGTGTTAACGGGTACACCGCCCAGCTCTAGCCGGTATCATAATATTGTAATTTTATGGTTTAAAATCTCTGTTTCAGTTTGTATTGACTGCTATAATTGTATTATGACTGCTTTTACATCGTAACATAATAAACAATTAGTTTTTATTGAGGATAGTCCCAATCTCTTAGTTACAGCTGCCCTTAAAAACACCTTTATTTGCTGTAGAGGAAAGTTAGGAAAAGCAAAGTCTTCTCAGTTGCATGCATATCTTTGGTAAGCTTCATGCACTTTTTGTCATCAGAGCCCAGTGAAGAAAAAGTATGATAGCAGAGATTTGGAAAATACTGAAGTCAGATAATTATAGCAAAATAAAGTAAGTGCAGGGAAAAATAGTGAAAATGAATTAGAGTCGATCATCCCTTCTAAAGATCTTATCTAAGGAGCTATTGATATAGGTTGTGTTACCTGAGAGAGATCGGGAATGTCCCCTCTGTCTATTCCCACCTGCTGTAAAAGGAAAGAGGGGAGGAGTGTTATAAAAATGCTTAGCATTAAACGATGATTCTTCACACTGCAGCAAGAGAAAATCACCTCAGCCACTTTTAGGAACTCGGAAATGCGAGTCATTCTGGTGAGGAATTTCTTGTAAATGTCCAGTCCTTCTTTGCACTGAACTTTTTTCATGTCAAAATACTTTTCTGTAAATATAAAAACAGGACTTTTTATTATGCATCATAAGATAATAAATCTGCACAAGAATATCTAATAACTCATTTGTAACCCAAATAACATATTTTTCTTAAATGTTACTATTTTGTTCTATTTGGTTCTAGATGGCAAAGCAAAGCTGTTCTTGAAAAACATGGTTACTGTCCTATTTAGAAGACTTGTATACACTTAGAATATCATGGGATAGAGGAAAGCCAAGGCTGCTGCGAAAAATCCAACCTGCTAATGGCCACCAGTGCAAAGGAAACTAACACCAAGTAAATCATTTGGTTGTAACTTTGAATAATTTAGGAGGTCAGGCCCTTTGGCCTAAAGCACGTGCAATTTGTCTAATGAAACATCATAAACTCAAGGATTAGTGACATCATCGACTGGAAAATACTGCTATGTAAACAGGTGTCTTGCCACGCTTTTTTTCTTTAGCATGTGTGCATGTCTGTGTAAGGGATAATAAGAAAGAATATCAAAGTGAAAAGTAATGACAACAAATAAGAGGTTGCAATTCAAGCAGTCCGTGTTTGCCATTTATTTAGCGCATGGTTACACTCTTACACTTTGGCTACGGCAGCAGTCAAATTAAATATTAGAATGAGCAAATTAAATGAACAGTTACTAAAAGCCAGGGTGCAGCCTCCAATCTAGACCTATTTAGCTGTTAAAGTGACAACAGTGTACCGTTCTATAGCAGATAAAAGAGTATAGCTTAAACAGTTAAGACACTAAGTTGTTCATCTAAAGACCAGGAAGACTGGGTTCAACAGCCACCACTAGTCAGTCATTGTTGGGTCCTTATGCAAGACCCTTAACAATTCCTACCTCCGGCACTGCATATGATCGGAATTACTAAGATTGGATATACAAAGAAAGAATTTCACTGTGCTATAAAAATAATGTGACAAAAAAAGCAATTTATATTTTCCAGGTGATGCCGCGTGTCAAACAGACACTAGAAGATTGTCTTCAGGTGCGGCAGGCACATCAATGCCACAAAAATTCAATTAAACTCAATTCAGTTTTATTTCTATAGCGCTTTTTACAAAGAAGTGAATGATAATTCTGACAGTCTGTCCCTGATGTACAAGCCAGGGCAACGGTGGCAACGAAAAACTCCCTAGAGTGGGATTTGGAAGAAACTTTGAAAGGAACCATACTCCACAGGGAACCCATCCTCATAAGGGTTGAACAGAAATTATCAAATGCATGAGTGTGTGTGTGTGTGTGTGTGTGTGTGTGTGTGTGTATAAACAGTTCTGGATGGCTTGAGATGGGGTGACATCCAAAGTCACCATTGGAATGAGGTGACTAAGGCAGATCCAGCTTGGTGGGGTGGCATGTACACCTCAACATAAAAGAAGACAGCTACCATGGTGGAAAAGCCTATATCTTGTCAGGTCAGGTTAGTGCAAGCCATAGTGTAGCATACAACCACATAGTAAGCCCACCATGATTGCCGGGGTCCCCAAACACGCAGCAACAGGATTTCTCAACTAGTGTCTGCTGGCTTGCTCTCTGTCAAAGCGCAACCTATGGGCACTGTGTTGCTGATATACAAGATATACCAGCCAACAAACTAAGATTTAGCTGTCTAAATCTAGCAAACTAGATTTCGTGTCAGCATGAGCATCTCACAAGTAGACCAGAATTTTGTTCAGAGTAGCTGCAGAATCCAATCAGGTCCTTATCCACCATGGTTTACTGGGATGCTCCAATCAAACCCTGAGCAGGCTGCAGTTTTGGAACAAGAGGTGACAACGTGACAAAAAGGTTCATCCATAACAAGGACAGGATAGCTTTTACAGCAGATACTTCATATTTTCAAAGAAGGAGGGTGGTTGTGACCGATTTTAGAGCTGCACCAGTTAAACCAGGCTATCAGACAGCACCAGTACAAAAAGCTGACAGTCACGCTATATTCTAGTTTGAAGACTTGTCACAATAGATCTTAAGGATTTGCTTTCGTGCACGAAGATTTCCAATAACCTAGTTCTTCCTTTCGGCCTCTCTCCATCACCTAGTTCATTTACAAACACATGGATATGAAACCCATATTCTGAACTACATAGGTGACTGTCTTATTTTGGCTAAATTGCTAACACAAACAGCATCAACACAGCATTTCTCCAGACCAGGTTTACACAGGCTGGGAACTTAGAAAGGAATAGTCATTTACTGTTAAGTATTTCGGAAGCTATTGGGCTTTATATCAGTAACATCCAACAAGATAGATTTTGGCCTGCTGCACAGGACGGCTACAGCAAAGGCAAGGGATTTATTGCATAGGGCAATTTACTTCACAAAATCAATGTCTTGTTGCAATGCTTATGACATACTTTCCTAGGGAGCAGTTATGAGTGCCAGCTATGCCCAGGGACTGTGGGAAAATACTCGTCTCTCATGGCCCATATAATGCCTGGAGATACAAGCATTGTTTTGAGCACTGAAACACTTGGCATGCCAGATCCTGAAGTAGATTCAGGGGCAAATATAGTTTAATATAAGTTATTGTCATATACGCACATATGTTTCATTGTCAGAAGGGACCTTATTTCACAAGCAGGAGGGATCAGCAATTGTCCACATGCCTGGACTTTGCCCCAAGCATAGTACATTTCCTGGCCTTCTCTTCTTTTTAGTTCACTGGACATGTACATCCACAGAACTGCCCTTTGTTGGAAGGTTAGACCAATTATTTGTTCCGGTGTGCCCAAAGAGGGGCACCAGACCCTGATGTCTCCTTTCTTTATATAGCATTTCTTCCTGTTCAGTGATGTAACCCACTTTAATGGTTGGACTTCCGGCCAAAGGTATATAAAGAGGACATTCCCAAAAGAGTTTTAATGCAGTATATACAATCTCATTCTCCTGTAAATGAAAAAAGTACCCATACATACTGAGGATTATATTTTCAAAAACCAAGGGGGAAATTATATAGCTCTACTACAAAATGTAATATTTAATTTTTTTATTATTGTACTGAAGTAATGATTTGTTACTAAATAAAATAAGAACATAAAAAGAAGGTGAAAAGAAGATATACTTCTTCACTTCACAAACTGCAATCAAAGTTTGGTGTGCATTTGTGATGTGTGAAATGCATGAATAACTGAATTTGCATTTTCTGGCCAGTATGGATATGTGACAGGCTTTACCCAGCAGATTGATTATTCCCTCGTTGTAGGCTGCAAAAAGCCTGATGGAGTCTTTGAAGAGGAGCATAAAGGCTGCATTAATAACTCCATTGGTGAGCTCGTTTGCATTGACCTGAACATAGAAAATAAATAGATTTTCCTCACAAGAGGAAACTTGGTAGAATGTGTACAATTAGTAAACACATTAGATGCAAGGTCAAGAGCAGAATATGACATTCGGTATTGTACTGAACCTACATTGAAGTCTAACAGGGCATCCATCTGGTTTTGGATGATTGGAATGGTTTTAAGAAGCTTCTCGGTATTCATGGTTCTCATCACTCCATCAACACTATAAGAAAACATTATAATGTTTTTTTTTCAGTTTAGAATGTACTTTCAGGATGTATATCTTTATTCTCAGATTTGATTAGTATATTTAAATCGCAATAAAATAGGATGTCTAAAGATTGTATGCATTTCTTTAGTCTTACCCACGCTTAACTTTGGTAAAATCAAAAGCCACCTGCCGGTACGACACTGCTTTTTCATTCAGATATCGACTGTATCGCCGAATAAATGTAGACATGTCATAACCTATAAGAGACCAAAAACAAAGCATGCGTCAATTTATTTTATCCGCACAATCAACCCTACCATGTTTAATCTAGTGTAAATGGCAAGATAAGGAATTGTTTTATAAGTCACACAGCACCTTGTAGTCCACTTTTGTCCAAAAAGTTACTGAGGTTGAATAAAGTATTCCTGGAGGCCAGATACTGAACAAAACGCTGGAAAACAAAGTAAAACAAAATATATATTTTTTTTTTAGCATACGACATATTATAGCATAGGATATATTACCCTAAATATTAGAAATGATAAGAGCTCCACTGACTTCATTGCCATAGACCATGAGGTGATGTGTCGTTATTAGGGATTTAAAGACGACCACCCAGCTGGTGTTGGTTGTCCTCTCGAACAGCGAGTCAGCCAGCTGAGGAATGTTCACATTCATTTCGTTGGTACAGTGGATAAGATCTGAAAAAACAATGTGAAATTAGTTGAGAACAACTCAACACACATGTTTTACTCAAAGTTTGATACGATTCAGTAATGTGTAATGTTGATGTTTATGTCTGTAATTATGATGCACTTTTTTACTACCCAGTGGAACAGAGCTTTTTGTCTTAGAACAGAATATTAAGAAAGTTAAGCATGTCACATATCTGTGGAAAGCTAAGATGAATGATACAATCCATAAAGTCAAACAACCAACAAACATATATTTACAAAAAGTCTTTAACCATGTCAAATAATTTTCCAATGCTATAGTTGTAATCAGGTACTTTCATACATGGGGAAACTCTAGAAGCAAAAACTGAAATCCACTACAGAAAGAGGAACGTAGACGCACCATGGTTGTCACTATCGGTCCCTAAGCAAGGTCTTAACCCTCATGCTCAGCTAGATTAATAGTAATGTGGGGGATGTAGAAGTAGAATCCATGACGCAGAGTACTCCAGCAAGTTAGGTCATTCAATAGGGTTTATTCCAAAGGTGGGGCAGGTTAAGGGTGGGAACAGACAAACAAACAAGAAGATGGCAAACAGGTTCAAAACGTTAGGCTAACTAAAATCATATATTACGGTCATATCTATTTATCAAATACTGAGAAGCTTGGTAAGTTTGGTTAACAAAACAATACTTCGCAATGTGTTCAAAGGATGGGGCTCCTTAAATAGGGCACCTATGCCCTCTGACCCGGAACAGGAAGTCCACCCCTTAGAATTCTGGAGACTGCGCCCTAGTGTGGTGTTCAAAGATCACTGCATCCCTTACATTAATGTAGGTCACTCGCATTAACAGCCAAATGCCAGAAATGTAAACTGTTAATAAACTAAAAGAAAGTGAGATAAAATCCCAGCCATCCTTGAACCTTTTTTGAAACAGCCTCACTTCTAGAAACACCTTGAGAAATGTTGAACGGCTGCAATTAAAGTATGTACGCAGAAAATCTAACACATTGGGTGACCTGAGAAAGAGACTGGAAATTTTTCATTCATTCATAAAACAACGTGCATTCCGCCAGTATCTTTAACAATAATCACTGCTATAGTTGTATGCTAAAGTAGACAGAATAAAGGACCATGACCAAGCAGTAAAACAAAAGTAAGAACAAGACAAACAAGGATCAAACAAACTGTAAGAATTATACAGCAATCGCTAAGGCAGTATTTTAACATACACACCCAAATGACTACAATAATTGCAAATAGTCATTTAGGATGCGATATGAAACCCAGTTGACCCAGAGATGAACCAGTATGCAGGTCATTGTCTGGTGGAATACATTAGACCGTCTGGTGGAATACAAATTACAAATTGTAAATAAAGCAGAATGGATCCAATCATTTTATCTAAATGTTATGCATTAAACAGCTCATATAATAATAGTATATATGAAACCTGGTGTCTATATACAGGCGTTACAACCAGGTTTATCCCTAGTACTAACAATCTCATTCTCTGTTCTAGTCCACAGGATTTAAAGATGTTTATATTTCCCTTCTTCAGTCCTGATTCAGGACATGGTCGGCATCATTGATTACAGATGAACTCAATCAGATGCTTTAATACATGGGTAACTCTGGAAGCAACTAGTAGATAAAAGGCTACCACTACCACTATTGGCCCTTAAGCAAGACCCAAACTCTTATGTAGCTGGATAACAAATACGATCAACGTAGATCACTCAGATTAACAACATGTGCCAAAAGTCCAAGAATGCGAGATAAAATCCCGGCCATGGCAATATTTTAAAACAGCCTCACTTCTACCAAACATCTGCCAAATGGAGAACTGTGAGATGCACTGAACCTTACGGGGATTGTCAACCACCCCATTGTCAGCATCACCCCATCGGCAGCATCACCCCATCGGCAACATTACTCCATTGGCAGCATCACCCCATCCGCAGAAACACCCCATTGGCAGCATCACCCCATCCGCAGAAACACCCCATCCGCAGCATCACCCCATCCGCAGCATCACCCCATCGGCAGCAACACCCCATCCGAGGCATCACCCCATCCGCAGAAACACCCCATCCGCAAAAACACCCCATCCACAGCATCACCCCATCGGCAGCAACACCCCATCCGCAGCATCACCCCATCCGCAGCATCACCCCATCCGCAGCAACATCCCATCCGCAGCATCACGCCATCGGCAGCAACACCCCATCGGCAGCATCACCCCATTGGCAGCAACACCCCAGCGGCAGCATCACCCCATCTGCAGCATCACCCCATCGGCAGAAACACCCCATCGGCAGCATCACCCTATTGGCAGCAACACTTCATCGGCAGCATCACCCCATCGGCAGCAACACCTCATCGGCAGCATCACCCCATCTGCAGCATCACCCCATCGGCAGAGACACCCCATCGGCAGCATCACCCTATTGGCAGCAACACCCCATCGGCAGCAACACCTCATCGGCAGCATCACCCCATCGGCAGAAACACCCCATCGGCAGCATCACCCTATTGGCAGCAACACCCCATCGGCAGCAACACCTCATCGGCAGCATCACACCATCTGCAGCATTACCCCATCGGCAGCAACACCCCATCGGCAGCATCAGCCCATCGGCAGCAACACCCCATCGGCAGCAACACCACAGCGGCAGCATCACCCCACTGGCAGCATCACCCCATCCGCAGCAACATCCCATCGGCAGCATCACCCCATCGACAGCATCACCCCATCCGCAGCAGTTTTGAACACTTTAGTGACGTCCAACCTAGACACAGCAAACTAAGAAAAGAAAAGGGCTACCAGTGCTTCGTCAGTGGTATCTTTTTTACAATATCGAATCCACTAACGCCACTAATGTAACCTGACTCTCATAAACTGAGTTTTAGTGCTGAACAGATGTGAAGCTGATGCCGTTTCCTGCCGCTGGGTTGCAACGTAACAAAAAATCCTCCAGAGATTATTTTCATCTTTGTCTACATAGGCTATAGCTGGGCCTACATAAACCTCACCCAGATAACCATAGTATCAAAGTTATGAGCATTTTACAAATGATCATTTGCGTGGAAACAAAAAACAAAAAACACCCAACCGCTGTAACTCTTTGGAGAAGGATTAGTTTAGCTGCCATTGTGGCCACCGTTAACGCCGCCATAACAAAGCGGGAAGCTCGGGCATCTTTCCATCTTCACTGCGCCAAATCGGAACCTGTCACTTCCAGGAGATACTTACAATCCAAATGTTTCTTTTTCGGACCCATGATTTCGTGTGTGGTTGCCTTGCACACGGTTTTGGACACGGCCGAGCCGGTAACGCTGTGCTGAGCGGCCGTTATCCTGTCCGTAATACTCTGGCCCGACATCTTCAGCGCAGCGCGTCGAGGCGGTTCAAGCGGGAGAAAAAAAAGGTCGGAAGCTTTTTATTTTTAAATGATGACAACACTAACCGGTCGTCCGGTGATTTATCAGTCCGTGTTTAACGGCTGATCGTAGAACGATCAGAGAAAATGAGAGTGAAATACAGAGAAAGCCTGAGCTCCAGTTCAGGCAAACCAGACGAACAATCCCGAACCGAATCTGGAAGCGTTATTAAATCGTTACATTGTTTAATAAAAATCCCACGGAAAGCATTTCACAGCTTCTCTCACTCATCTTTTATCCCTCTCTTGACCCAAATCCGTTTGTCTTCTTCCTCTCCTCCTCCTTTTTTTTCTTGCCACCCTGCTGGCGTGTTAAAAGGACCAGAAAGGCGCTGAGTGAAATGGCGGGCCTGTGCGGCTTCCTTCTATATAGGACACTGCGCTAAAAGCTGATCCTGGATCAGACAATGGCTTTATCCCGAATTCCCCTTCATTCACTATCTAGTTGCCCTATTTCGGCTCTATAATAATAGGGCTCATGGGCTGTGTCCTTTAGTTTATAGTTAAGATGATGCGATTTGAGATTTTTTCGTTGTTACTAGGAATCGTTCATTAAAATATAAAAAACACGGTGTTTATTAACAGTATTATTTATAGCCTAAATTCGTGAAATAAATGCTTTTTATTGTTTATTAGTTTTATCCTAATACTTTTACAGTGACTGCAGACTCAGTCATCTATTTATCTTAGTTACAACTGTGCAACTGGAGATTAAGGGTCTTGCTCAAGGGTCCAATAGTGGAAAATTGGCGGTGGTCCACTTAGCAGTCCCTCACCTTAACCACTGCACTATTACTAATCTAAAAACGGGATTAATAAATGTTCCACATAAAGTATTTGAATCAAAAGTTGAATTAGCGAATGAAGAAGTTTTTTGATTAAGTGGTCTTAAGCATCCTTATATACCTTCAAGTCCACATGAGGGCGATATCTTCCCTTTATAGCAAAACTTCCCATACAGTAGCTTTTATATCAGTCATTCATTCATCTTTGAACCCTATATTGGTAGGAGAATGCTGATGTTGGAGGTGCCGGGCAGAAGAAGAAGAGGAAGACCAAGAAGGAGGTTTATGGATATGGTGAAGGAAGACATGCAGGTAGTTGGTAGGGGTGAAAGAGGCAGATGTAGAGGACAGGGTAGTGTGGAGAAGAGAGATCCGCTGTAGCGACCCCTGACGGGAGCAGACGAAAGCAGAAGAAGATTCATCTTCAACCCGCCTTTTCCCTATTTCAGGGTAACAGGGTCTGCTGGAATCTATCCCAGCGCACATAGGGTGAAAGGCAGGGGTACAAACAGGATAGATCGCTAGTCCACACATAGATAGACAACCAATCATACACACATATGGGCAATGTAGCTCAACCAATCAACCTAATGTATGTGTTTTTGGACTGTGGGAGGAAACCGAAGTATGCAATTAATGCGGAGTAAACCCAAGCAATCGTGGAGAGAACATGCACGTAAAAACTTCTTGCCTGAAAATCAAGCCCGGGACTTTCTTGTTGTGAAGCAACAGTAAGAACCACCACACCCCCGTGCCACCCTTAGCTTTTATTACACAAAGTTGATATATAATATTGTAGCTTCAAGCTGGTTAATGTGTTGTTGATCTGCTTGTCAAAGGAGTCATAAGTTTCAGTCAAAAGTTTATTACTTCTAAGAATTTAAAAAACTTAATGTTAATGTTAATGATATTATATACATTAAATGTTCATTCATTCATTTATCTTCTTACCCACTTATGCTGGTACCTATCCGAGCTCACAGAGGGCGAGAGGCGAGGAGTACACCCTTGGATGGGTCGCCAGTCCATCAAAGGGCAACATAGAGACAAACAACCATTCACACACACATTCACTCCTATGGACAATTTAGAATAACCAATCAAACTAATCTGCATGGATTGTGAGAGAAAACTGGAGTACCCGGAGGAAAGAGCATGTGGAGAGAACATGCAAACTCCGCACAGAAAGATCCTATCTATTAGGCCACCGCGACGCCCTACGTTAAATGTTAGTTTATATGCAGTAATAGGCAACCTTAGGATAATAGGATATAAAGATGTAACTTACGATGTATCATTCATAATTAACCAGATGTGACAGATCCATGGAAAATCCTGGAATAGTCTTGTAGGAAAATCCACACATCCGTACTATGTACTTTGCAATTAAGAAGGGTTTTCTTAGGACAGCTTATTGGCTCTTGAAATTGAACTTGTGACTTTCTGATCAACAGTCCAACAGTTTAACCACTAATCAAAAACCTCATCCAATTGTTGTCATCTGCAATGCAAACACATCCCAATAATTTATTTTTGGACTGTGGGAGAAAGCTGGAGTAACTCAACAAACAAAAACCTTCTTGCTGCGCCACTGTCATAACACTAAATTATATAATTATTAATATTAAACAGTTAACCAAGACATTCATTCATTCATCTTCTTACCTGCTTATTCAATAATTTAGGGTCCTGGGGTCTGCTGGAGCCTATCCAAGCACACATAGGGTGAGAGACAGGGCTATACCCAGGATTGTCGCCAGCCCATTGCAGGGCCATATAAACTAGCACAAACAAGTGGAAATACATACACAATTCAAAAAAAGTTGGGACACTGTACAAATTGTGAAATATTGAAATTTGAAACTTCCACATCATTGCATACTGTTTTTATAACAGTATGCAATGATGTGGAAGTTTCAAATTTCAATATTTTATTCAGAATACAACATAGATGACATTAAATTTGAAACTGAGAAAAGGTATCATTTTAAGGGAAAATTAGGCATCAACACATCTCAACATGGGACAAGGCCATGTTTATCACTGTGTGGAATCCCCTCTTCTTTTTATAACAGTCTGCAAACGTCTGGGAACTGAGGAGACAAGTTGCTCAAGTTTAGAAATAGGAATGTTGTCCCATTCTTGTCTAATACAGGTTCCTATTTGTTTAACTGTCTTTGGTCTTCTTTGTCGCCTCTATGGGTGAAAGAACTGGACTGCAGGCTGGCCATTTCAGTACCTGGATCCTTGTCCTACGCAGCCATGACGTTGTAATTGATGCAGTATGTGGTCTGGCATTGTGCATGTAAATGCAAGGTCTTCAATGAAAGAGACGACGTCTGGTTGGGAGCATATGTTGTTCTGGGTCTTAGATATAACTTTCAGCAGTGCTGGTGCCATTTCAGATGTGCAAGTTGCCCATACCACATGCACTCTTGCAACTCCATACTATCAGAGATGCAGGCTTCTGGACTGAGCACTAATAACAACTTTGGTTGTCCTTGTCCTGTTTAGTTCGGGTGACATGGCGCATGCCGTATCAGTTTCCCCAAAATATTTGTCAGAACAGTTTATCACTTTGCCACAGTCCATTTTAAACGAGCCTTGACCCAGAGAAAACGCCGGCGCTTCTGGATTATGTTTAGATACGGCTTCTTTTTTCACCTATAGACTTTTAGCCTGCAACGGCGAATGGCACGGTGGATTGTGTTCACCGACAATGTTTTCTGGAAGTATTCCTGAGCCCATGTTGTGATTTTTATTACAGTAACATTCCTGTATGTGATGCAGTGCTGTCTAATGACCCAAAGATCTCGGGCATCCAGTATGGTCTTTGGGCCTGGACCCTTACGCACAGAGATTGTTCAAGATTCCCTGAATCTTTGGATGATATTATCCTCTGTAGATGATAATAACTTCAAACTCTGCAAATTTTCTCTGAGAAACTCCTTTCTGATATTGCACCAATATTTTTTGCCGCAGCATTGTGGGAATTGATGATCCTCTGCCCATCTTGACTTCTGAGAGACACTGCCACTCTTTTTATACCCAATCATGTTGCCAATTGACCTAATAAGTTGCAAATTGGTCCTCTAGCTGATTCTTATATGTACATTCTAATTGCTACCTGTCCCAACTTATTTGGAATATGTAGCTCTCGTGAAATAACATTTTGCATGACATTTCAAAATATCGCATTTTTAACATTTGATATGTTATTGTTTTTTATTCTGAATAAAATATTGAAATTTAAAACTTCCACTTCATTGCATTCTGTTTTTATTCACAATTTGTATAGTGTTCCAACCTTTTTGGAATCAGGTTTGTAGAAACTATACATATGGAATGAGTTTTCTATATGTGACATACTCATAAAACACATATGAAATTAACTCATGACAAATGACATTTTTCACTAATTCTCCAACTTACGATTAACAAAAGTTCTTTAATTCATTCCATCAATGTCCTGTGTAATTTCCATCCGTTTCTATAGAGAGTATCTCTTGAGATATAATTTCTTGTTGTAGTATATTAATTAAATATCTAACAAATTTACTCAAAAAAGTTACACAGTGTTAGACTTTTAAAAGTGTCATGTACATCATCTTTTTTCGGGAAAACCTAGCACGAGTCACAGGACAATCCTAAAAAACACGATAGTGACTAAATATCACAAGATTTTGGTAGCTGTAACCAAATATTCCTTTTTTTTTCCAACCAAACTTGCTCCACCTCTGTGATCTCCACATTATTTTCCATTCTTCCTCTAATATAGTTATTTCTCATTCCTCCTCACATTTTATTTTAATATAAAATGTTAAAAGCTGTTTCAGTTTTAACAGATTAATTCATACATTCATTTACCTTCCAACCAGCCTATTCCCTAATTCAGGAATGCATTCCCTAATTCAAGACTCCACACAGAAAGACACCTTTGCCTGAGATTCAAACCTTTGAGATCTTTCTGCTCAGAGACGACTGGGCTAACCACTACACCACCACGCTGCCATGTATTGGCATTTTCCACATCAAAACTTTTCTCTGTGTTTAATCCTTCTGGTTGCCAGTTTGCACAATAAAAATCAGAGGTTAGCATCCAGACTGAAAATAATTATTCTGTTGTAGTAGATGAACCCGAGGCCCAATGCGTTAAAGTCAGCTGCCTGCCTTTCTATCCTTTTCCTGATAGACAGACCCAAAGAAAAGCCAGTTAGGTTCCTTCAGTGGTTGATGAAAACATAATTCCTTGATTTAGCCCCCTGCTGAGTGCAGACATTAGTGCCTGATGATAGGATCAGATCAAGGCATGAGGATATGAATGGGAACTTATAAAAGAGTTTCATGTTTCCTGCCTTGTGAAAAGATTTGTTCAAGGCACTCCAATTTGAAGCATTTTCCCATGTTGTGCCGGACAGCTCATATTGTTGGAAAGTTCTGATAACGATTCTGTGTCATGGCTCTAATCAGGATGCTGGATTGTAGATGCCATCTTCCAAGCTATTCGCTTGCAGGCAGTAGATTAGAGCACATGGGGCTCTGCTGAACTCGCTCACTGTAGAGGAAATCAAGTTTGAAGGCAAACTTCATTTCATATTCCACTTCATATAATTTTTTTTCTTAATGTTTGTATTAGATAAAATTTCTGACATGTCTCCTTTCCACATCATTTTTGCAGCTGCTGACATGGATCTAATCGGCCTTTTTATCTTTTTACTACCCACAATGCCTTCAGCTTTGACTCAGTTTAATGGCTACAACTGTGATCCTGCCTTCCACAGCCGGTTTCCAGGTAAAGAGCTATAAATACAGCAGTTTGTCTTTCTGGAAATTCCGCTTTTGAATCCTTCTTGTCTTTTCTCCCTACTCTATCTTTACCTGAAGCTGAGCGAGATATCACTGTATACTGTGGTGTGCAGACCATCACACTGAAGATCAACTTCTGTCCAGTGCTCTATTCGGGCTACACCGATGCTGATCTGGCTCTGAATGGGAATCATGGAGATGCTCAATGCCGTGGCTTTATCAACAACAACACGTTCCCTACAGCGGTTTTGTTTAGCATCAGTCTCAGCACACTGGAGGCCTGTGGAAACACACTGGTGGTGAGACACAATTAGTTAATAATACAACCAATGCTAACTCTCTAGTACATATTAAGCTATTAAAATTGTTTTTGCTGTAATTGTAAGGGAAAGGTTAACGTTAGTACTGTTATACCTTTTTAAAGTATAAAGTCAAATGTATAAAATATTGACTAAAATATTAGCATTCTAGTTGTAATAATGCAGCATTTGGCAGGTTTCGACAGCTCAAGGCTACAACGCTTTTGGGAATATATCCATGGTACAAATAGGGAATATATCAGGCTACATCGATACCCCTGACCCTCCAACCATCATTAGCTACCTACCAGGTTTGCTTTATAAATTCAGCTGCAGTTATCCTCTGGAGTACCTGGTTAATAACTCTCAGCTGGCATCGTAAGTCTTTTCCTTTGTGCGGCATCAATTATTTAAACCTATAAGTAAAAAATAAATGCTATACTACAACAAATATATAATAATTAAATATTTCACAATAGACATATATTTCTGTTATTGTTGTTAGATGTTATAAAGTTAGTACTTTTTGTCTGTACTTTTTCAAGTTCGTCAGCAGCCATAGCAGTAAAAGACAACAATGGCACCTTTGTGAGCACCTTGAGCTTGATTCTATACAATGTGAGTAAATTTAATATTTGAGCAGGTAAATCCTATTTTAGCCTCATTTATATTTAGAGTTTGTTTATATGATATTGTACATTCTATGTATAAATGTAGCAACGAGACAACTTTCAAATTGAAAAAGAAACACTCCTTTTCTATGTGCATGTTTTTCATGTTCAATACATTAAATCTGACTCAATGAATGAATGTTAATCCCATTATTTAATTCTTTCTCAGGATTCCTCCTTCAGTCAGCAGTTGTCTGTTCCCATGGGTGGGCTGGCTCTAAAGACCAGAGTGTTTGCTGGTGTAAAAGCAACGAATCTAGATAGACGGTAAAATGTCCCTTAATTTATATACTATTAGAATAGATTGACTTAATTATTGGGCAGCACGTTGGCATAGTAGCTAGCACGGTTGCCTTATAACAAGAAGGTCCCGGGTTCTTTCTGTGCAGAGGTTACATGTTGTAACCCCTGCGCTTGTCTGGGTTTCCTCTGAGTACTCCAGTTTTCTACCACAGTCCAAAAACATGCACATTAGGGTGACTGGTGATTCGAAATTGCCCATAGGAGTGAATGTGTGTGTGAGTGGTTGTTCGTCTATGTGTGGCCCTGCGATGAATTGATGACCTGTCCAGGCTGTAACCCTGCCTCTCGCTCTATGTGCACTGGGATAGGCACTAGCTAGCCCCTGTGACCCGGAATTAGGGAATAAGTGGGTGAGAAGATGAATGAATTAATGAATGAGGTAATTATGAAATACACTATAGAGTCACATGACAGTTAGTTCTACATACATAAAAGACATGAAATTTAAGCTTTTCTAATATGTATATTTTCAATTGGGGCTTTAGATAGATATGCAATATGTTAATAACTAAAAGACATGAATTATAAGGTTTTCTAATATGTATATTTTCAGTTGGGGCTTTACATTCCCCTTGATAGATATGCAACATGTTAATAACTAAAAGGAGGAAAAGTAATCAAACACCAAAATTTATTGGACTTTTTTTTAAATCATGTATTTGATGATCAGTTTATTTTGTGTAATACATTACATTATCTTCACAGCAGACGCTTTTATCCAATGACTTCTATTTATTTCCAACACATTAACCACTGTGATACCACTTCCTTTATTGAGCAATGGTTTATATACACACTCTAAATGTGTGTATATGTGTGTATTAGTTGAATATGAGTTCTTCAATTCCATTATAAACTTATTCTTTCTATTGTTGCTACAGATTTATCAAAAAACCTTTACTCTTTTTATATTTTATATATCTACATTTAAAAATGTTTATGAGAATATTTTAATTGGCTTTAGAAATTAAACTGTTTAATTATTACACTTCTCCTACCTCCTCCCCCCTCCAGGTGGAATATACTGATGGATTACTGTTACACCACTCCCTCTGGGAATCCCAATGATGAGATACGCTACGATCTTTTCTTCGGGTAATTTCACATTATCTAAAGTGGTGCGTTAAGAGATGCACAGTAACCAGCAGAGAGCTCATTACCTGCTTAAACTATACAAATCTCTTACAAAGGCCATTTACAGAATACCTTGTGTGTGTGTGTGTGTGTGTGTGTGTGTGTGTGTGTGTGTGTGTGTGTGTGTGTGTGTGTGTGTGTGTGTGT